>JAPDOI010000562.1:0-290000 GCA_029168955.1 Aplectana chamaeleonis
GATGTCTTGCTCCCATCAAAAGCCATCTGATGAGACGAAGTGCAAAGAGTCCGGAGTTAGTATGCCGACGCTTGGCAGTATTCAAGGATATCTGAAAAAAAAACTATAGAAAATCTCCAGGAAATTAAATCCACAAAATCACTCGTGTTCGATAGAAAATTTTTAAGATTGCCTCTAATTTCTTGAGCGTTGAGCTTCAAGAATGTCGCTTAATGTACTTGCTATGATATCTTCCACTAATGCTCTTATCTCAAGAAGTCTTTCTCAAGATTCCTGTCCTAATAGATGACTAGCGCTAACCTTTAAAAATTTTAAATGGCCGGTATTGTGGTCGCCAACACTTTTCCAAGAGCTGATCCTGAATGGGCCTGTCAGAACCTCATATGATAGACCTTTCATTACTATGTGATAATTTCTTCTATTAAAAGAACTAACAACCCTTTAAAATACAAAAAATCATCAAGTGAAAATCGAAAACGACGAGGAAAGTGAATGAGTTTAGGTAGAGACAAAAAGTCGCGAATTGCCAATGTTGTAAAAATAGTCTTCCTCATCGATGGGCACTCGCATTATAATCCTCCAACACACTTCATTATATCAGCATTATGATCGAAAATATCATATTAGAAGATGAAGCCAGTAAGCCCCAGTTAGAGCAAAGATATTTGGAAAAAGCCGATGTTAATAGATTTATGATTGCTACTGGATGTACCTAATAATGGCTCTTATAGGTATATTCATTGGTGAAAAGAAATGAGCGAAGAGTGGTTGAAGTGCAAAAAGAAATTGCCGCGACAAGGATTCCGAACTCGTCGCCTCATTTCTCCGTCAACGGCACCCACTCCCACTGTGCAAAATGGCCACGTTGCCCTACGACATCGAAGGCTTCATCTGGGCGCGTCATTTTGTCCATCACTACAGCATATTTTCCGAGTACAATCACACTGTTGTAGGACGACTCCTAGTCACGAGATTGAGATCGGTGCATCACGAGATTCTCTAGGAGCCATGAATCACAAGCTGCGATGCGCGTGTGAGACAAACGCTAAATCCCTGTCTAGGGGCCGTTCATAGCTCCGCCACCGAGCGTCGCGGCAAAGTGCAATTCTATAATATTGATCATTGCCGCGCCGCGTGATCAATAATACAGAAATGCAATGCGTCGCGCCGTTCGGCAGGAAGTATAAACGACCCCTAGAGTTCCATCGCAGCGTGGCGCGATGAGGTGTTTCTGTGCATCGATCGATAACGCGCCACTCGTCTATTCGCATATGAATCATCAAATCGCACTGCGGTAGAACTTTTGAAACCCCAAAAACTCTCATAACTCCGTTTAGAGACAACTGGAGCGCAACTGGAAATGCCCAATTCAGATTTTCGTCCTAAATTGATCCTATAAAGTTGCATTTGGTTCAGAATGGCCACTTTCTGCTAGTGACCTTCCTAGTCAGTGCTTTCGATTTCCCGTTGGAAACTTAAGAGGCATAGTCCAAGCTCGTGGGTAGAATTTCACATTATGATGGAATCTCAATTCTTGACAATAAATGGGAAAAATCGAGCACCGATTCTCTCCGCCCCCAAATCGGCACCCATTTGCTCCCGCCCACTTAATGGTTTTCGGTTTACAATAGGGACGAGACGCGTCATAAATTTTGGACCGGGAAATCTCTGTTCTTCCATGTATTATAGGTCTAGCTTCGTACTGTGAGCCGCTTCAAAGCAATGGCTGCGAACTACGGCGAGGGAAAAATAGGCCGAGACAACTCGTCCTCAAATTTTTCAACGTTCAAATCAACAATGTTTGAGAGGCCATAACTTCATTTGTAGTGAGTTCTGAGCAATTCCAGAAACACCTTTGTGATCAGCACGAGAGAAATTCTCTCCAAGTGCAAGAATAGAAAGACGATCATAAGGTTTTATTATTGCCTTAAAGGTTCTTTGCATCGTTGACTTCAATAAGATTTCGTGCTTGTCGTAGCGTTTGCGCTAGCATCCAGTAATACAAGCAGTTACACGAACAACGCAATGAGAAGAATTTTAGCGCTATGAAATGTTTTGTAAACAATACGGAATCATCGCAGAAAAACTGTCATTTGAAATTGACATTATATTCTTCCGCGTATTCTCTATGGGGATGCCTTTCTTGAGCTTGACATGCTCAGTCAAGTTCAAGGGAATCAACTCAGACCTCACTTGTACAACCACGTACGTGGCTGCACCATGTTGAGAGCGCATTTCCAGAAATTTCCACACACAGAACGGTCGACGTCGGTTGTCTTTTCAGGTAAGCTTGATCGCTCTTTTTTGAATTTCTTTCAATTTTATCGGATTCATGAATGTAAGATTCCTCGTTGGAGAAGAACATGCCCAGTCCTTGTGTGCAATTGCGCACATACATGTATGCATGCTGCGAACTATCTGAAAATTTTGCTTTCATTGTGAAAAACATTTCAAAATGTTCTGAAGGTCAGTGTGAAGAGTTTTCGTATCCGATTCTGTTCTGATCGCGAAAACAAAACCATCAGTGTCAACTGGCTCTGATCGCTGAATCGTAATGTAAGAAAAAGCCCAGAGAGGCATCTCACAGACGGACTGTCGAATTCGCAGTACACTTGATTCTCTGTGTCAATACCATCTTCTCACCAGACTTCAACATTTAATGGTAATCTTCGCTTTTATTGCAATACCCGCCCTGATTTCCGTAGAAAAAAGTGGTAAAAAACGCGAAAATTCGCTTTTTGTCTTCCATCATAGCTCGATTCAGGGTGGACGTTTTTCGATCAGCAACGCGTACCCTTTATTTTCATTCGACAAATGCTTATTCTCAAAAAAGGCATGCAGGATTGACACAATCAATCGAGTGGGTGAGAAGAGGGACATTTTGAGACGCTGGAATGTGCGACATTGCCTACTTCTTTTCTTCAATTCTTTGAGAAAATTCAGCACTGCAATTTGGCAATTTCACTTCCTATTGTGGTTTTTATTAAATTTTACTTCACCTCTTGGTATTGTTCGTACATACACCTTTCATTCAATTATTTATTTAATATTTTTCAGTTTTTATCGAATTTGCTTTTTGTAAATTTTATGTGCAATTTTTTGTATCTATTCATTTTAATCCTTTTCATACGAATTTTGATTATAATTTGTATATTTATATTGTCGCCGTCCGGCTCACCAAGGCCTCTGGTCCATAACACCTTAGGATCCGTACCTAGGGAGTTCATGGAGTCTTTGGTCACGAGCCACAGATTCGCCACCCTGAACTGTCGATCGCTGTCAGTGATATCCAAAAAACTGCGCTATACAGACTTCTGAGCTATTTCCATGCACCGTTTGCTGCTTTGCAGGAAACCCGCCTCAGGATAGACCCGTCATCAGCGTCGGAGAGTACACCATCTACTGCGGTAACGCTGACGATAGGAAGTGGGAGGCTGTGCAATAGCTGTAAGGAAAGATTTCAATGGTATGGTCAAAAGTTCGGCTCAACGTCGTGTCGGAATGCATTCGTACGACTGCGGGATCTGAAGGATTCAATCTGTGGATAGTGAGTGCTCATGCGCCCACTGGAAACCGCCGAAGACAATTCGAAGGATGCGTTTTATGAAGGAACTCAATGCTGCTTTGCTGGCCAGGATACCTTGTCAACATGCTGTTGTCGTGGGGATTGACGCAAATGCGAAGATGGGACTTGATCAGGAATCGAAATTACTCGGTAAATGGTTCTTCCCGGTGGAACGACATCGGATTAATGGCTACCGCCTTGTCGACTTTTGCGAACATGATGGTCTGATTATTGCATCGACATTCAAGAGGAATCATCGTCACCATCAGCTTACTTGGCAGGGACCAACTTAGCTATCTCCAGAAGAGCAGCGAAAGCGGAAGATGATAACTTTGAAACTACAGCTTGACTATGTCCTTGCAGGGAATATTCCATTATCGGACATTCGAAGATCTAGAGCTGCGTGGGATGTCGCATTCGATTCGTATCACCGTCTGTTCTGATGAACTTCACTGCGAGGATTCATAAGAGGAAGCAGAGAGCTCATGACCTCTCCAGAGGAGTCTTACATGACTAGTCTCCAGAGATGAAGAGTGCAGAAGGAATTTTCGACAACGCGTTTCTATTCACATCGAAGTACGGACTAAGAAGAAACTTTGCGACGCGAGACTCTTTCGTCAAGTGCATCAGGACAGCTTCGAAGAGAGAGCGCTTCGGTTGTACAGCCTAAGAGAAAGAAGTTCGCTTACGTCTCAGAGGAAACAACATCTACCTACAACAGAGTATGTTAGCTCTCGAACTGCAGGAAACTTCGTGGAGGAGAAGCGTTTGAGGAGGAAGTTGCGTCCGGCAGCTTCAAAAGTGACCGCGAACGAGTGGACGTGTAGAGCTAAGGAATTCGAAGGCTTGGGAGGAGAAGAATCGGAGGAAAGCCTACACGTTGCTGCGACAGTATAGCGGGAGAGATAGAAGAGATGTTCTCTATCTTGAACACTACCAATGGAGTTGCAGTTGGTGATGCGACGCTCCCAATATGGAAAGGATTACTTCAGTTCACTCACTGAATCGTCCAGCGCCATCAGTACGCTACGAGCTCCCGCATGTTCCAGAGCGCATTATTCTACGATGTCAGTGAGGAACCGCCCAGAAAACCTAAACGGGCGAAAAACAGCGACCGTTTATCCATACGTGTTTCGATGTGTTCTACCAGTTTCATCATGTATCCACGTTCAACTTTGTGCGCATTCAGCACGCGTTGGGTTAACTACACAGTTCGTTGCCTGACAGTCTTCGCTTAACTGGCTGTGCGGGAGTTCCGACGACCAGCTTGGCAAGCGGCCGAGCTAGAATTTATGGGGCGTGCGCTATACTAAACCTGACGCGGCGTAGGGCACTGAGAGAGCTTCGCGAAATCGCAGCGCCGGAAATGTCGCTATTGGCTTCCGCTTTATAACCTGGTTCATTAAACTTATCAAATCTGGCTTAGACTCTGAGAGTTTTGGCCGAGAAATAGTCGCTAAATAACCCACCAGGCTGTGCGCAGCACTCCATGATGACGGCTATTTACTCGCTGATTCGCGGCTATTTTTCGAATTTTCACAGGAAACTGACAAGAAGTAGCCGAGAAATAGCCGAGTTATAATCGAGAGTAGCTCTTACTGCTTTGATATACTTCAAGAGTTCCGAGAATGCCTGCAAACATTTTTTCCTAAAAAATGATACAGCTCAGAAGAGCTGTTAGGTGAACTTAGGAGCTTGTATTCAGAAAGAGTGAATATATATTGAGATATAGATTTCGAGGTACCGAAAATAGCAGACGGTTTTGCGGTAGTAGTCGCCATGATCACGGCGCTGTCACACGTTAGAACGATAAAGTAGTAAAGTAAAACCGAAAATCAAAAAGGACCATTTTCCGTCGTCGCTCGCTGACGGCGTCACTCGAAGCTACTGCTGTCGCAGCGGTAAACTGTTAGGTACCCGTGTCCGCACGACACGATGCCGGAAAAACCTCGTCCGCTGCATGGCGTCCCCTACTCTCCATTATTTCGCGGTGCTACTTCGCAGAGCGCCTTAGGGTTTGGGCAGGAGAAAAGAGAGCTGTACTCACTTCCCGAACACGCCGTGACCTGTACACACTGGCAACAAACGTGATGAAACACATATGGCTAAACGGTCGCTGCTGCCCGTTTAGGAGGCCCCGGAACCGCCGACTGAGTCTGAAGTTTCGGATTGTGTCCGGAAAATGAAGAATGGAAAGGCAGGTGGAGATGACAACATCACTGCTGAAATGCTGAAAGCTCTTCCTCCGTCTGGGATTTGTGAAATGACCAGCACCATCCGTGCTATATGAATGAGCGAAAGGATACCCGATTCGTGGAGACATGCGATCATCGTACCTCTTCACAAGAAGCTATCCGTCACGGATCCTAAGAACTACAGAGGAATTTCTCTACCTCGTGTCATGTACAAGGTTTTAGAACGTATCTGATTCTTGAGCGACTTATCAAACATCGTGAAAGAACGACCAGAAGATGAGCAAGCCGGTTTTCGACCTGGAAGATCGACCATCTGACCAAGTGTCCGTCGTAAGAGAAAAAGTAATTGAATCGTGGCAGCGGTATTCCGAAGCCATTACAGCTTGCTTTTTCGGACTTTGAAGCCGCATTCGACTCTTCTCATCGTGATCGATTGCTCCAACGCTCTGCCAAAGCCGATGGAGTCCACGGAAAAGTATGTTCGACTAATCGAGGACATGAACAAAGGAACAACGGCAGCCCAGTTCGTACGCCTGCAATCGGTTACACGTCAGCTTTCGAGGTGAAAACGGGAGTAAGGCAGAGGCCGTTGCAGGACCTTTTCTTTTCAACTTCGCCGTTGATGAAATCATGTGTAGAGTTGCAGAACAGTTTTCCTGCGGATATGATCCTAACACCATCAGGACGCTCCCTTGTCGACCTGGAGTACGCCGACGACATCGATGTTATTCGCTGAAAACAACGCTTTTAGAACTGCTGGGATTGTGAACCTCGTTTTGAAGAGTATGCCGCAGCCTATGGACTTCGTCTTCGTGCCGACAAATGCAAGCAGATGGTAAGGTCTCTCAGAGGCCTTCAGCAGGAGGTTGTGTGGACGGACAAGGTAATCAGAACTGGGATGCGTTCAAGAACATTGCCATGACAAAACACTTCCGAGAAACGTTTGCACGGCGACGTGGAAGCAATTATCAAATACAATTCGTGGCCCTGAAAAGCAAGTTTGGCCATGGAAGAGCTGTTTGCCCTCCCGGCACCGTGGAAACATTCTTGGAACACCACTGGGATGCGTTCCAGAACATTCCCGGCAGAAACACTTCCGAGGAAACGTTTGCACGGCGACGTGGAAGCAATTATCAAATACAATTCGGCCCTGGAAAACAAGTTTGGCCATGGAAAGGCTGTTGCCCTCCCACGGCACCGTGGAAACATTCTTGGAACGCACCGCGGTGGACAGTTTCATGTGCTATTCGGGCTGTTTGCTGAAGAACGATGGTAGTTATGCAGCGGATATTCGACGGCAACGATGTGCGAAAGCTACATCTGCATTTAATTCTCTGACCAAGTGTTTATGGTCTACCACCATCGCGAAAGGAAGTCAGATTTGCGCGTCTACCAATCCGCTATTCACCCTATCATGATGTACCGGATCGGAGACGTGGGCAGCACTTTCGAACGCAGATGGAAAGGTTGGATTGCTGGAGAGGGAGAGCTTTTAGGCGCGTTTTTTCTTGGATATTTCTGGCCGGAGGTGTGTATGTCATAACGAAGACCTTAACAAAGGAAATCGACGCAGTACGTAAACGCTTGACACGAGGGAGGGGTGCCAGCATCTCCTAACGCCATCTCAAGCAGCAATGGAAAGTCGACTTCGACTGCTCGGGCATATACTAAGAAGAACGCCGGATCGTCTCGTACCACACGCTTTAAGAATGCTTCCCAAATCCTGTCTGGAAACGGCCACCTAAGGCGTAGACGAAAGCTCTGGACGGATGTGGTGAAGGAAGATCTAAAATCACTCGGCATTGAAAGGCGAGTTCAGGCGCGATGTTTTACTTCGCAGGGAAGTGGAATAGTAATCAATGGATGGATTGTGTTCAAATTGTGGCTGAGGACCGTGACAAATGGACACGGCTGACTACTAGGACGGCACACCTCGGTGAAGATGTGGAATGACCGCGTCAGGCGAAAGCCAACCAGATTGGAGTCAAAAGTCATATTTATATTTCTCAAATACATTCGAGAAAACTATTGTTTCATTTAAAAGGAGAGTTCCGTGTGGTACATAGTATGGTGAATAAGTTCTTACCTTTCATTTTTCTATTCGGAATTCTCCTCATCAATTTCAGGGGAAATCCGGACACACCTAATACTTTGTTCGAAAAAGGAATATTCGCTGTACAAAGCGGTTCAGAAAGTTCTCCGTGAGAATCAATATTCTATCAATTTTCGGATAGAGAAAAATTTGGAGTCAAAAAGAGGTCTCTCTCTGCAGACCCAATAACCAAAAAAGAAAAAGAATCTGGTGCAGTACCTTGATAGACAAAAAAGTCTCCTTGGCATGTATGTACCTTAAAGGCACAGGACACCGACAGAAA
Organism: Aplectana chamaeleonis; assembly: GCA_029168955.1. Lineage (NCBI taxonomy): Eukaryota > Metazoa > Nematoda > Chromadorea > Rhabditida > Cosmocercidae > Aplectana > Aplectana chamaeleonis. The sequence goes on from JAPDOI010000562.1 coordinate 8,136, forward strand.
ACGTTATTCGGTTTTAGATTTTATGCTTAGATCTTGGAGAAACCAGTCTCATCACTAAGTAGCGTAGATCTCTGGAAATCGTCCGTGACCCTCTACGAACGGAGATTTTATGAAATCCTTGAAAATAGCCAGTGCATTTCGTGCACACGTGCCAAAATTTTCGATGCACGAAAGTTCGCCGTCTCATGCCGAGTCTCTATTTCATCCTCATTCAGAGGAAGAACAATCGTAAATTAGCTTGAGAAAGCCAGTTGGGCAATGAAGGAAGACAGGTTCCGGTCAATGTTTTGACTAGTTGTGTAAATGAATCCGAAGGTTCAACGACTTGTTGGAATTTATCCATCCATCGAGCCAGCTGATCGAGTTCTTGAAAATCTGTTAGAGTCAGGTCGGGCCTGTGGTAGTAGAGCGAAGGCTCGTCCGGGCCATGTGGTGATCAAGCTTATATCTCAGGCTTTCAACGGTTTGAAGGACATTGAGATCTCGCGATTTTTCGGCACGTGTTATACTGAGACCCAGAAAAGGGTCTGCCACAATCGAATAAAAATCACCGACATTCATATTCTGAGGTGTGCTGTGCCTTTAAGATGTAATTAACCTCAATTATGCACTATCATTCTGCTGGGCCGAATTCCGGTCCGCAGTTGCGGACTACGGCTATTGCATCATGCGTGACGCGTCATAATCGTGCTAGAAACACTTGGTCCTGGCATGAGATTCTCCTTCTCCAGCACGATTATCACGTGTCGCATGATGCAACAGCCGTAGTAAGCGCGATTGCGGACCGGAATTAGACCCAGAGAACGATAATTATGTCGCCAATTTTTTCCTAATCAGGAGGAATCGCGGTCTGCAGATGCACACAACCGCGCTTTTTGTGCAGCTCGCAACTAGACAAGATTTCTATGAGACAACGAAGTCCCAGCACGATTATCTGTAGTCCCAGCACGATATTGAGGACACCGTGCGCGAAGGGCGTGCAACAGAGGTTCCTGCAGCTGCGGACCGGAATTTGACTTCAACGAGGACATTATGCAAGTTGAGAGGAAATGCGCGAGGCCTTCTTTGTTCGACTATCGGACGGAAAATAAGTTTTCATCTTTTTGAGTATCCACATCTAATGATAAAAGTAGCATTCAAGTCAAAAAATTGATTATTTAACTAATTTCCAATGACCTGCTCAAAACCTTTTCACCTGCTCAAAACCTTTCCACCAATTTACGGTGCCACTCCGCCAATGAGTGCTTTGCCGGGTGTTGAAAAATTGCGAAGGGCCAAGCTTCTGAATTTACGTTATCAGCAAAGGAATTTCGCATAGAATTCGGCATTTTCCTATAGATCGTTCAAAAAATAATTCCCCGCCCTACAAGGCACTGTAAAGTGTGCCCGGATGAGACTGCCGGCCCACGTGCCCGGCGTGCATGTCAAGCGGCCGTTAGGAAGACATTTTTTCAAAGACGAGCCTTCCCACGGCTGCAAACAGCTGGCTGGGATACTACTCCGAAATTTGCCTAATATTCCTGCTGATCGATATACAGATCCGAAAAATGCCTCCGCGTTAGCCACTCGACACGCTCGCCGACCACGTGGGCGGACAACCCTTTCGGACCGACCTTATTTGAATTCTCGGATCAGATTTTATCCATTGGTTTTCAGGCTTATAAAGAGAGACCTCTTTTTAAACCTTCGACGAATCCGAAAACCGATAAAAATGAAGTCCCAAGGAAACTATAAGCACTGCCTTGTAAAGATATTAAATTCCTTTTGAATGATACAGAAAGCGTCTCCAAAATTTTCAAAATTCGATGCGCACTTTATATGCAGAAAATATTGCAGGAAGGCATTACCCAACCCAATTAAATTCAGACCTAAAAAATATCAATACCCAAATTTTTCTTGAAAATAATAGAAGCCTAAATAAAGAAATCGCTTTGGTGAAAATGGTTATTACTAGAAACGTGACGTTTGTGAAATTTGAGAAATGGCGAAAAGTCGCTTACGAGTGTTAGTTAACGTGCCAAAGACCCACGCACACTCGTTGTTTGAGTGTCATCAACCTTGTATCAATCAGGTGGTGCTGAAGGCACCAAGGAAAAGCGCATACCTACATATAGTTAGGTCCGTGGCTCGCTTCCTCGAGAAAACATTTAAATCTCACCCGCGGCTGGCGAGAGCGGTCACGTACGCCGGCCCGCTAATCGATTGAGGCCAAGAGAATAGCGCAACTGGGGCTGTATGTACATCTCTCCTCGAGCGTTCCCCGTCCCCGCGAAGGCCATCCATAATTGGTCAATTTCGTCTGATGACCAATCACAGAGTAGCTTCGCGGGGACGGGGCGTGCGGGGAGAGATGTGCATCCGGCCCCTGATCAGCTTTCCATACCGCCAGCCGCCGCTAAGATTTAAACCGCCCGCGCCAGCCACGGGTAGGATTTAAATGTATCTTTTTCTTGAGGAAACAAGCCACGGACCTAACTGTACAGCAATGGGAAAAAGCGGTGGTGCAGCTGCGGGTTCTTCCTAACTACTGTAATCTTTTTGTGCTATCATTCACATTTTTCGAAATAGCTGAGATTGATCGGTGTCTCACATTTTCACTTGCTTTCATCTCAGACATTCTGGCGTTTCTAACGCGCACTGAACCGTCCCATTTCGACCTGTGCGGGGTAAACGGCAGAGATCCCGCATGGCCATTTCGGTCTGCGTTCAGCGCCTGCCAAACCTCGGATTCCGCCGTTTGGCTGGTGATGACGTCAATGCTGCAGAGAGCCCCGGTGTTGCGTTCGTACACGACTTGACAGGGCATGAACTCGTTTGATCTGCCAAATCACGTTATCGATGACTTCACAATTTACCAGGCCCATATCAGCAGCAGAGCACGTACAGTACCGTGCAAAAGTCTATTCGCAAGGCCTTTCCGCGAATAATGTTTTTATACGTATCTTGGCTTGCTCTTAGCGAAACTTGATGAAACTTTGGTATGTTATGGGGCATCATAACCCTCGCTTCACACATACACAAAATTGGTTTTTGCGCGTGCAGTTCTTAAATATGGAATTTTTTTAACATTTTGTGGTAATATCTCAAATAGGACTATTCCTTGAAAACATGGCTATTATAAATCCAAAGCCGTAGCAGTTATTCGCCATTCAAAGGTCTTCGGGACCGTTGTATAGTTTTGTGAGAGAATAGTCTCTATCAGTCTTCATCAGAAATTTTCTGAAGACCGGAAATTGAACAGGTTGGAGTAAAATTTTGGAAATTCACACATATAAAATTATTCATCCCAGAACCATTTCAAGATATGTGCTTTATAAGCTTTGAAAAGGTACAACTGGAACATAAATTTCGCTTTTTTTCGATAACGTCAGAGAGATATACTTAACAGGTGCAATATCGCATTATTTTCTTTCGAATTTATTTCTCAACAAATTTCAATAGAGATTAACATTTTACAAGGTTATAAAAGGATTCCGAAGACCATCCAAAGGCGAATAGTTGCTACGGATTTGGAATTGTAATAGTCATGTTTCAAGGAAAAAGTCCTTATTTGAAATAATACCACAAAATGATAAAAAAAATTCCATAATAAAAAACTGCACGCTCAAAAACCAATTTTATGTATATGTAAAGCAAGGGTTGTGATGCCCCATAACATATTAAAGTTTCATCAAGTTTCGCTAAGGGCAAGCCGAGATACGCATAAAAACATTATTCGTGGAAATGCCACGCGAATAGACTTTTGCACGGTACTGTATATAAGGGACCTCATCCTAGAGAGAGCGCAGTCGGCCTTTCGGGGCCGCTCCTGGAAGGTGGCTACGAGTCACTCTCTGGACGATTTTTGACCGCTGAGGGGTCTCCCCCCGGTCCTCAGCGAGGGAAGCTCTCTCGCGGTCGACCGTGGCGTGGATGATGTCCCTGTCGCGGACCGCGGTGGGGGTAAATCCCTCACGCGGGCCGCGACATGAACCGTGTCCTTGTTGGGCAAGACCCGCTCCTATTGAAATGATGGGACGCCGTCCCTATTTCCACGTGCTTCTATAATAGGACGACGACCTCCTTTGTCGTTGTAAATCTAATCAAACATGGTCGAAACCTGCAAACGGAAGTGAATCGCCGGATATAGCGGGGCAAACAGCGGATATGGGGCACCCGCTTTGCCCATTTTTTCGTTTCTAACGAGAGCGGTTCAGATTATGACCCGCGTTTGCTGCGCGTTACAAACCCCACAATGCCTGAGATTGCTGCCATAGATTTGGTCGTATCGGTGAAAACACTGACTCACCAATCTATCGTAGCAGTTTCGGAAAAATTAGTGATAGCACAAACAGACTACCGTATGTAAGGATGAGTCCGCAAAAGCACCACCACCTTTTTTTCATTGCCATGAACTATATCTGCTCAGACAAAAAAAATTCCTTAAATGGTAATGGCTTGTTCTGATCACGAATTCGAGGTCCACTTGTCGATTTCAAAGGCAGTGTCTACGATCAGATGTTTGAGGGAAACACACCAGAAGTACACGAAATGCTGTACTCTCACTCGGCTCCCGCACTCTCACTCTCTTTGTTGTGGCAATGATATGTCTTGTAGACCCGCCCTTCGATATTCTCTACTCTCTGTTGCCTCGGTCCTTCCGTTGGACCCTAACTAATATTGTTTTGCATGAATATTCTTCCATTTTTGATTGATCCCATTTTTCACCGGTCACAACCACCGAGAACATTTTCATAAAGTCGGACAACTAGTCCAGGCCTGAGAATAATGTCACTGAAATTAGGCGTTTTAGTGAACTTTCGCCGTTTCATTATGGTGATATCAGGCTGCTAGCGCACTGTTTCAAGTCAGAAACTCGGAAACGAAAATCATCGTGAACACTGTCTTTGAAGGGTACTCAACAGATTTGGTTACAAGCTGCCCACCGAGAAAGAATCTCGGGGGGAGAGGGAAACACGACATTCGACGATATTTGAAATTCTGGGCGCGCTTTGTCAGAAATTGTTTTGCAGGGCTTAACCTAATCGCGGGGTCCGCTTATCCATTACTAATAGATCAAAGGCAGTTTTCAAGTTTTCACCGAATCTGGAAAAGTCCAGGGAGAACAGTAATGTCAGAAAGGGCTTAAAGGCTGCCAACACGCTTGTAAAGGTGGTTGAGAAACCAAGTTGTTCAATAAGTTCTGTCGTTCGATTAGAGAGGGCGTTGCTAGTAGCCCGAATTTTTTTGTTTTGTTGTTACACTCTTCATATGAACGTATGTGAAGTTTCACTTCAATCTGTCAATTAATTCTTTGTTTACAAGCCATTTAGTGTCGCCGTGTCACAGAAATGAAAAAAATTGAATATCGTGCAGTGATTAAGTTCTTATTTTTGGAAGGTGTAGCACCAAAATAAATTCACGAACGAATGTTGAAAGTGTATAATGATTGTTCATCTACAATTAGAACAGTAGAAATATGGGTTGCTGAATTTGAACGTGGTCGTACAAGCCTTGAAGACGATCCACCTGAAGGACGTCCAAAAAGCGCATCAACACCAGAAATCATAGCCAAAATACAGGATATGGTTTTGAGAGATCGTCGATTGACTGAGAGAGGTTTAGTAGAGGCTCAACACATCTCATTAGGCAGTAGGAGCCATATTTTAAGTGAAATTTTGGGTTTTAGAAAGCTGTGTGCTCGCTAACAATGGAACACAAACACATTCGAATGCGATTTTCTGAGCGACATTTGGAGCGTTTAAAAAAATAAAGTGGATTTTGTGCGTCGACTCATCGCTATGGATGAGAGTAAAATTTTTTTTTTGGATTTTTTGTCTGTTTTTTTTATTTTATTAAAGGCAGCATACACACTCACAAACATGGTCGAGATAACAGCATAAATAGGCCCGCACGGCACCTACCATGTCGTCAGTGACGTTTGAAGCCTTAAAAACCATCCAGGATGACAATATTTGACGATATTCGAGCAATCATGCCTCGCACGCCCGTATTTTCACACCCCTTCGAGGAACAAAATGAAAAGTTAAGCCTGAAAAAAAACATGTGATAGCTTAGAGTGATAGCACTATCAAATGGGAGCGCACGAGAGAAACAGCTTGATTCACCTGTAAATAACATGTTTGTTCACCGTAGAACTCCTCCATTTCAAAAAGTCAGCCGAAGTAGAGCGGCATTCTCGAAAGCTGACGAGAGTTAATCGGTATGCAAACATGTTATATTCGAGTAAATCAAGCTGTTTCTCTTGTGCACTCCCATTTGATAGTGCTATCACCCTAAGCTATCACATGTTATCTTAGGTTTAACTTTTCATTTTGTTCCTCGAAGGGGTGTGAAAATACGGGCGTACGAAACATGATTGCTCAAATATCGTCAAATATTGTCACTCTGGATGGTTTTCAAGGCTCTAAACGTCGCTGACGACATGGTAGGGGCCATGCGGGCTTATTTATGCTGTTACGTCGACCGTGTTTGTGAACGTGTATGCTGCCTTTATTGTTCAGGGAGATTATACTGAATAATAAAGTGTATTTCGAACCATAGAATTGTGTTTTTCTTATCGAACGACAAAACTTATTGAACAACCTGGTAATTATTAGAATATATCAAACGAATAAAAAATTTCGAATATTCAAATAAACGAACAATTCGAAAAATTGACTCCTCCAAATCTTCAATTAACCAAATATTTCGAGAAATTAGGTTCTCCGAATATTCTAATGAACGAATTATTCGAAAATCTGACTTTTTCGAATAATCGAATTATTCGAATGTTCGACTATTTGTTTATTCGGCCGAATATTCGTTTTCTGGATATTCGTTGACATACTCTAATAACTATGCGGACATAGAATGGTATGGCTCAGAACACAACGCCTACGCATTTCAAAGCGTCGAAAACGACCCATAATGCCGCTACACGAGTAAGAAGTTGGCCCCGCCCTGTATTTCTCCGCCCACTGTATTTGCCGTTCCCCTCCAAAACAGGGGCGCTGGGCCATTCCCACTTTCGACGACGTTTGTGAGGGGTACAATAAGTACAATCAGTATAGCTCATACATCGACGACGGCGGGAATGGTCTAGCACCCCTGTTTTGCAGGAGGGCGACAATTAAAGGGGGCGGAGAAATACAGGGCGGGGACATTTCCTTATTCCTGTAGCGGCATTGAAGGTAGTTTTTAAGGCTTCAGAATGCGTAGGCGTTGTAGTCTGAGCCATACCATTCCATTTCCGTTGTTATCTCAACCACATTTACAAGTATGTATGCTGCCTTCAAAATGAGCCATTCATGAATAGCCCTAAAGGGCCCAAGACTTGTTGTGGGTAACCCGCCCCACCCACTTCCCCAACGGTCATCAAAGAAATGGGCGATGCAGCCGCTTAGAGCCTCGTTTTTTAGCCGTTTTTTTTTCGACAATAGCAGACCTTCCCATTTTCGGTGGAAAGTTGGAGAGTGTTTCCATCCTGAACACTACCTTTCAAGGTACAAGACGCCCAGAATCCTATTTTGCATAATGCTTATCTTGGAGAAAATTTCATGCTGATCACGATGGTACCTCTCAAATCGCTCAAGAACCTCCACAAAAGAATTATGACTCCTCAACTGCCTATATTTTAAGGGCGAAATTTTATTGGACGAGTTATAGTGGACTTCAGAATATCGACAAACTGACCTCGAAAAGGAGTGTTCAGCACCCTAAACGTAGCACCCTACCCCCCCCCCCCCAATACAAGTTTTGACCCAAATCAGAAAAATTCACCGGATAACTTTTAAAAAATTTTATGAAATGGGAAGCATTTTCAATAACTATGGAATTACAAGTGATGCAAAAGGTTCATTACGACGAAATTCATGCCAGTTCTACTTCGTGGAAAAACTCGTCCAAAAATATCTTCGTGACGGCCGCTCGATGCGCAAGTCGATCGCGTGAGTGGACAGTCTCATTCGCACAGACTATACACGCATAGATCTGAGTACGCCTTCAGAAGTACATTGACTGGTATGAATCTCGTTAAAAATAGCCTCTTTGACCAGTTGTGATCCCTTAGTAAGCATTGAAAACGCCCATAGCTTCGTTCAAATTCGACGTAGCTAGCTCTGGAGGACATACTGGAATTCTACGTCCGGAAATAATCCCAAAAATATCAATTTCTTATGGAACGGACACTACCACTGATATGGCTGAGATTTTGCGCTTCAGGTTGTTGTGAAAATTCTAAACAGCGAAATATTCATTTGAGTCAACTACCGTGCCAACAATGGATTCATCAGGTTAGTTTCTCTTCTACAAAGTCTGTCCGAATGAGACCGTCCGCCCACGCGGTCGGTGAGCGTGTCAAGCGGCCACCGCGACGGCGTTTTGCGGACGAGGCATCCCACTGCTGCAAACAGCTGACTGGAATATTATGCGCATTGTGTTTTATACCCTTCCAAATCGATTTACAGGCCCGGAAAAAGCCTTCGCTCGACGCGCACGCCGACCGCGTGGGCGTGCAGTCTCATTCGGACAGACTTCATTTATTAGGACTTTTCAAAAAAATTGAGCGAGTCTGAGAAATTCATGATTCATTCCTTCAATTCATGAAGAACTAATGGCATGTAGCAGGGTTGTTATAGACGGAACTTCTGCCGGAGAGAAAACAAATTGGCCCATACTCAACCATTAGGACCTCAATCGTGCTTGGGTAGGGGATGGGGTAAAGAAGCACTTGAACACTAGAGATATTTCAGATCTTTGAGGGTTATTGGTCTCCTAGCTATTCTCCATGCTATTTCTACAGAAAGCCGCGACGCAGCAACATAACGCGACATCACTCAATCGATAGTCTTGATCGATCGAATACAGTTACATAGGTCCGCGGCTTGTTCACTCAAGGAAAAACATTTAAATCTCACCCGCGGCTGGCGCAGGCCGTTCAAATCTAACTAGCGGCTGGCGGTAAGGTAAGCTGATCAGCTGCACTCTTCTTTCGGTTTGCTTCGATTAGCGGGCCGGCGCACGCGATCGCCACGCCAGCTGCGGGTGAGATTTAAAAGTTTTTTCTTCATAAAAAAAAGCCACAGACCTAACTATATGTCAAATGAACGCGCTGCGTTTTCCTACGAGAACGATACGGACCCTCTGTCACGGAGAAAACTAGCAAAAGCAAGCAACGCTGTTTTAGTCAGCTGGTTAAAGCAGCGGTATGTTTGCACGGGGGCGCGCGTCGCGTGCTGCGCAGCGTGTTCCTGCTTTCAATCTTGTAGCATTCGCTTCTGAAAAAGGCTCACGCAATCACACAAGTATTTTCTGACTTCACATCGCTGTTACTTTTAGATTCACCTCTGGGCATGTCCACGATTGTCAGCAAAATGGCGCTGGTCATCGAGTGCGCCAGTATGTTCGAATCACATCTTATACTAATTGTGGAGAAGAAGGTGGTCACCGGACGTTTTGAGACAACGGAAGTGCCCAATATTGGCGCGCTTATTGCGGTACACTATGTGGAATATAGGTACGTGTAGATATTTCTTTTATGCTCTCCCGAAGAGTAACTAATTGAGGAGAATATTGGCATAGTATGAAATGGTGGTCTACGACCCCCCACACACGAAATACAGGCGCACTGAGGTATGTAGGGTCCGTGTCATCCTATCTGGGAGCCGCAACGCTGGCTTGAGACGCGAATTCATCCGATCGATGGTATCACCTGTGTCCCTCAGCTGATCATCGACAGTGTCGAGCGGGCGCCAGTAACGTCTTCATTCGTCCCTATCGCGCGCCATAGTTGGCCAAGAAATCCTACTCGCTCTAGGAACAAGAAGACTCTCACTCCTTTCGTCAAGGCTTCTGGTGAAGAAATCCGACCATCGTGTTGGAGGAGGGCCATTAAAGCGCCTGAGGTCCCGCGGTACCCAATCTCTTACAGCTGTTGTCCAACGGTTATCCTCAAAACGCATTACGTGTCCGGCCCACCTGATTTTCGACGCCATAGCATATTCGACCGTGTCCCTGATTTTTGACCGTCTGCGTAGTTCGGAACTCCTAACACCTTATCTAACTTGCGTGAAACGTTACACTCCGAGCATCATCCTCTCGATTGCGCGTTGAGTGACGCGGATCGCACTTTCATCTTGCTTTCGTAATGCCCAGATTTCCGAGGCATACGTTAGGCCTATTTCACACCTCCGTCGCTGATCGCCGCGATGGCGCGTTTGAATGCAGATCGACGTGCGACGCGACCTCGCTCGATCCTCACGGTTGTTATCTCATCGCGTCGCGAGGCAATCGCACTCTGAAAGAGGCCTTAAAGTTGGAAGAATTCCGTAATCAATCAGGTGGGCACGGAGCCGGGTAATCTTCGTCTCCATCACGACTTCCTCGACGGTTTTAAAAGCTGCTCAAGCTGCTCGTTTTCTCCTATTCAACTCCGGTACTGGATCGTTCTTCATGTTGACCTCGCGACCTAGATACACGTAGCTAGAACATTCAGAGATGTTCGTTCCATTGAGCATGAATGGAGCATCGGAAACGTATCCGTTTTCCATGAACATCGTTTTCTCTAGATCAACTCTTCCACACGCGTTGTCAAAGTCGGTCAGCATTTGTTCGGCTTGCCTGATGGATGGTGTTATGAGAACAATGTCATCAGCGAATCGAAGATGATTTAGCTGTCAACCGTCAACTTTCACTCCCATATCTTGCCATTCCAACTCGCGCATAACGTTTTCAAGAGCGGCACTGGAGAGTTTCGGTGGAATGGTATCACCCTGACGAACCCCTCTTCACATGGACGATGATCTATCTGTAGAATGGTGAAATAGTGGTTGTGAAGTTGATGTACAGCTCACGAAGTATCTTCACATATTGACTGGGAACACCCTGGTTTCCCAGGGGTGCGATTACCGCTTCTGTATCAACGGAGTGGAAAGCCTTCAAGTCGATGAACGTGAGGCAAAGCGGAGTCTTGTACTCTCGCGGCACTTCAATAAGCTTCGTAACATTGAGAATGTGATCGATCGTGCTGAATTCTTTTCGGAACCCTGCTTGCTCGCATGGCTGTCCTTCGTCTAGCGTTCTGTCCATCCTGTTGACAATGACACGAGTGAACAACTTGTAGACAACAAACCGCAGGCAGATTAGGCGATAGTTGCCAATGTCGTAAACGTCTCCCTTTTTGTACAACAACACAGTCTTGCTGATCTTCCACTGAGATGGTACCTTGCATTCCGATAGGTAACGAAAGAAAAGCCGTGCCAGCGTGAGAATCAGAGCCGGTGGGAGGTTCTTCAGATGTTCGGGTCTAATCCTATCGGGACCGGGTGCAGTACGATTTTTCACCGACATGATGGCATGCCGGATCTCAGAAGGGAGCACCGATGAAACAATATACATAGTACAAGACCTGCATAAGTTGGTATGGAGGCACATGGACGTGGCTATCGGAGAGATTGGAGTAGAAGTCGTGGATGACCTTTTCCATTGTCCTTCTGGAAGCAGTGACTGTTCCGTCAAGGCGTCGAAGTGCGGTCATCTTGGTCTTGTAGTTGGCAAAGTTGCGGAGGGCGTTGCGGATGCTTTTCCCGACTCTGATCGATAGTAACTACCAAAAAAAAAACGCAGAAACGAGTCGCGTTTGGCCAGCAGAATTTCCTTCAGTGGAAAGCTCTTAACCGAATGCCGAGATTTCGAGAGTTTCGGAAATTCGACAAATGGACCCGAAAATTTGTAACCAAAAGAATCACAAAAAAAGGATTTAAGCAAAATCTGAGACACTTCTCTCAAACTCCTGGCGAAATACTTCTCGACTATCCCTTTTCTTCGCACAAAGCTGTAAAAATGCTTTTTCTCCAGAAATTCGTGTTGCATTCAGAATACTTTGAGAACGAATTATTGATACACAGGTCTATACCTACATAGTATAATCGTTCTCTAGACGGCGAACAGCTACGCCGAATCCGGGGTTGAGCGTGTCAAGCGTGCGGGGTGGCGCCGTCATGGCAAAAAAAACCATCGATATAGCGCAGCGTTTTATTTCCACCATGATCAGCACTTCTTTTTATCCTTCTTTTCCCTTTCTTTCCTTTCCATCCCCTTTCCTCATCTTCCTCATCTTACACGTTCTATTTATATGAATAAACAGGACTCAAGAAATTTTCGCCGCTTCATCGTCATTTTTCTGAGATTGAAATCATCCAGTGTTGGAGATAAACGCAAACAAGCTGGGAAATACGCGAAATTCAAACACGAGCAACTATAAGAAGGTTACCACGCAATTAAGAAGATGAGGAAAGAGGATGGAAAGCAAAGAAAGGAAACGAAAGATGAGGAAGGAGTGCTGATCATGGGGAAAATGAAACGCTAAGCTATATCGATAGTTTTCGTTTCATGACGGCGCCACCCCCACACGCTTGACACGCACGTTCAACTCCGGATTCGACGCGGCCACCCGCCGTCTCGAGAACGGCGATACAACATCCAGAGCATAGTTTTCTGAAACGTCGGGGTAAGTGTAAAACAGGCGATAGTCAATCAATCAATCAGTCGGAGGCGCCCAGCGCGCGCTCAAGTACGCAATTGCAGATTGCAAGCGTTTAGATCATTACCATCCCGCCTAAAATGCTGATTTCACATATTTCAGAAGTTCTTCAAACGATGAAGTCGATATATTTCACTGGCACGAATATAAAGGATATAATGCTATGAAGCTTAGACTCGAGCCAAATGAATCATCAGCAACTATTAAGGTGTTGACACACTTTTTTATAGCACTGCTCATGATAGAAACAGTCTCAGAGCTTACACCGGTAAACCAGGTCCATTGCAACTACAATGTCGAAGAAATTATTGAATGCCAGACACCAATACATAGCCCTGTACGTTCTCAAACCTTGAGTGCGGCATGCCAACCACACCCCCTCCTGGTTGGCCGTCACAGAAGTGGGCGTGGCGGGCGTGCCACATTTAAAGGCATCGTCCACGCTCGAAATCACTTTCGACGTTTTGTGTACAATCGAACAATTTGGGCTAGCTGACATCGCCCACGGAGCTTGAGGCTCCGAAAATGCTCCCCTTAAAAGTTATGGCCACCTGAAAACTGCTGTGGGGTCGATCATCTAGCACTCCTGGGTCGGTCATCTAACACTTTTTCATTGAATGTTGATGTGACCGTCAATCAACGTGGAGAATATTCATGATACTAACTCTACATGCAGGAAAACTTCGAAAATGGCGTCTTCAAATGCAGAAAAACCTCAAAAAGAATTTCGGCGCGAAATTCAAATCCTTTTTTTACATTGAATTCAAACTGGTTTTTCTTTACAAATGAAGGTTTTTCAGGGGCACCTTCGACATTTTCGTTCTTTAAAGAAGCCAAACTGTGGAAAAACATGAAATAATAATATATGATTTTCATCGTGTGCAATGCCTCTAAGTCTAGAACCTTAAACAACTATAATCGATTTGTTTCTAGCCATATTATCGAAGGCAGTGTACAAGACAAATATCATATTCGAGTTCGACTCAAAAAAGGAATTGTTTCGGTCCTTAGTTAACGAATGTTGAAGAAACAGCCAAAAAAGAGCTAATAATAAGTTTAATTAGCTATTTCTAACGTACGTCCAGGTTCAGGGCGCGGACAAGCTTACGCGCCCTCCTAGTTTAGACAAGGAAGCGCTAATGGCAAAATGTGCGCGAGTCTATCTAGCTGGGCGAGGCGAAGTTGATTTGTGATTTGCCATCGAAAACCTCTGCGGCACCACAAGCTTGTCAGAACAGGGGGCGGGGCGGGCTAAGCAAGCGTACTGGGCTAACGAAATATTCTTTTTGCGGCCGTTTTTATCTATTTCTGGCCGGTTTTAACTGCTTTTTTCGACCTTATCCCCTCCAGCATCTGCCAGCATAGTGTTTGACACCAGAAATTCAAGAACGAGATTTATCGTAAACACTGCCTTTAATTAAAGCGCTGCAATTGACCCCGACCCTCTCGACTTCCCGTGAAAACTCCAAGACTGTTTCTATCTAGAGCACTGCCTTTGATTTAATTTCCGAATTATTCAAATTTTTGTGTGCATGATGGGACTTGTATACTCTAACAATTTCATCTGATTCAGTTGTCTGGCAATTTTTACACAGCTGGTTGCGTTTGTCAAGATCGGGAACCGCTCGAGAACCCGGCTCTATTCAACGACATTATAGGATTAGTAAGGGATATTGCGAAGGTGCTCGACGGAAATTACATAGGTACTCTCGTTTTGAGAATTCCTTAACCAGTAGAATATAAGGAAGAAAATCCCCAATTTCCCAGACTTTTTTTTTCTTTTTTTTTTCGGCGTAAGGTTATGTCGACATTCGCTGCTTTCGTACCCAACATTTTTAGGCGAAATAGAGGCTGTGGTGGCTTTAGAGAAGAGGAACGCAAATAATCCTGACAACTACTTTTACCTGATCGAGATTATCAGTTATCTCGATGCTATACCTGCCGTGGATGAGGTGAGATCTACGCGTTCAGTGAAAACAATCTGCAGAAGTTCAATGCAGTCTGACAAAACTAGAAAGGGATCTAGGTGATTAGGGACTCTAGTAAGTAAGCATAATCAATTTCTTAGCTTCATATGAGTCGAGTATGCATTGTGGAAGCCAGCAGAATGCAGCGAGCTGTCGCGTTGCGTTCGTTCCGCACATGCGTTACACGCTCTAGGCACTAAGTAGAGGGGAAGGTGTAATGGAAATGAAACAGGACAGGAAAAAACTTCCCACACCTGAAATAAAGCATTCTGTTTAGAACGAATGAATACAGAAAAGTTAAGGTCCCGTCAGAGCTGGTCGATCGACTGAGTCTCAGTCGGTCGATACTAGAGTATGTCAACGAATATTCGGAAAACGGATATTCGGCTGAATAAACGAATAATCGAATAATTCGCTTATTCGGAGAAGTCAATATTCCGAATAATCCGTTTATACGAATATTCGGAAAAACCGATTTCCGAATAATTCGTTTATTCGAATATTCGAACGGCCCAATATTCGAATATTCGGCCGAATAAACGAATAATTCCAAGCATAGGAAGCAGAGTCTCCGGTGCATGTCCATTTTTGCGAGGCAGAGGTGAATTGTCTTCAACCAAACTGGGTGCTATCTTAGAGGTGGGGGTCTACTATTCTTGGATGCACTTGGCCCCGCCCCATTTACCGTATCGCACTATTGAGCACAATTTGAGCTTCTCCCGGGGTTTCCCTCCCCTGCCAAATTGCAGCACGGAAAAATGGGCGCGGCCAGGTGCGATACAACAGTACGCACCCTTCTCCGCTAAGATAGCACCCCAAACTGATAGGAAATTCGGATATTGTTGGTAAATATTGTTTCAAAAATCCAGAGACTTTGATCGTATCGTTTAACTACTACTCATAGACAAAGATAAATGTTGTTTTAAATACTCTTGTGATATAATGTGAAATGTCTGTTTCGTGGAAGTACATTGGCATAGCTTTGATCTATACAATACCATACAAAAAAGGTCAAGAAATTTGGTAGTGCCGCGAACGGGGGTTCGATTATGCGTACTCGGTCCGTACTTCTTATTCAAACACTCGTGATTTTAGCCGGATATTCGGATTATTCGCATTCGAATCATTCGAATAGTTCGATTATTCGGAAAAGCCAAATTTTTGAATAATTAGTTTATTCGATTATTCGAAAAGACAAATTTTCGAATAATTCGTTTATTCGAATATTCGGAGAAGTCAATTTTTTTAATAATTCGTTTATTCGAATATTCGGAGTAGTGGATTTTCCGAATAATTCGTTTATTCGAATATTCGGAGAAGTCAATTTTTCGAATAATTCGTTTATTCGAATATTCGAAAGAGTCAATTTTTCGAATTATTCGTTTATTCGAATATTCGAGAATTTTTATTCGTTTGATAAACTCTAGTCGATGCCCACCGAAGTAAAAACAGCCGGGTGCAGAAAACCCATCCACTCAGATACTAGGGAGTTCCGATTCGGCCACAATAGGCTTTCAATAGGATACCTCATCGAGCTGAGAGAAAATTCAGCAGCAGCACTGATATCGTCCAAGGCCCTCTCTGAGCAGAGTTATGGCTCTTCAAAGATGCCTAAATTTTGAGGGTGAAAAATTAGTGGACGAGTTGTCTCAGACCTGTATTTCTCTTCATTCGCATTCGTTTCGTGAGAGAAAGCCAGGATAAGGAGACAGTCCGGTAAAGGACTGAAGAACGACGACTTGTTGGAATTCATCCATCCATCGAGCCGCTATCGAGTTCGAAATTTGTTAGGGGGTCGGGCCTGTGGTGGTGAGCGAAAGGGTCGGGTCTGTGGTGGTCGCTTATATCTCGCTCATTTGGAGGAAATGAGATCTCGCATTCGGCACGTGTTATGAAGGAGGGGACTACTCCTGGTTGGCGTCTAAATTCCTCCGGGAACATTCTGTTCTGGCCTTCGTGGCCAACTCATCGGGTGTGAACCTTCCTGGGCCCTTGTGACCTAATCTTCTGGGACTGTGTGGGTGCCTTCGTGGCACTTAGACTTAATTTCTTCAAGGGCTCATGTGGCCAGTTAGCGCCTCTGTGGCTGGGGTGGAACTAGGTAGGTGGGGTCCACCGTGTGGGGACTAATTTCATCTTTGCCGGTCTCGCTTCTTCGGTGCCCGCCGAGCATTGGGTCCTCTCCCTCCACTCTCCGTGCATAGTGATTCGCTGCTTAAATTGTGTTTCGTACCGTTTAGCGGTGAATATTGGTCATTGTGCATTTTCCATACCTTTATATAATTACCCCACAGAAAACAGAAAAAATGGCCAAAAATGGGCGGAAAACAGAAAATTCCGCACATCCCTGATCTCACTCATTCGATAGGGGCAGGTCTCCTCCAACAAGAATACGGTCCATGTCACGGCCCGCAGCAAGGGGTCACCCCACCACAGTCCGCGACAAGGAAATCACCCAGGCCACGGTGTCGACAAGCCTATCGTGGCCGAATCGGAACCATAGCTTCGTTGGGTGGAGCCATGTACTCCACCAACCTTCACCTCTGGGCAGGTGGAAGGAGAACCTTCACCATTGGGAAAATCGTTGGCAACCGGTGCAACGCCCCGAAAAAGAATGAAAGTGACCCAACACTCATGTCTTACATCATTAAATTCAAGATTCGGTGGGTGTCAATGCCGGTTTTTCGTTCATAACTTTTTTGTGCTTAGAGATAGGTTTTTGGTAAAGGCCATTTTCGGAATCCACATGGAATTCTGCATCAAACAGTGTTTTCGTTTTCGAAAAATCTTTTTTCTATCCTTCAGCCTAATTCATTTTGCAGAACACCTGTTTTTCGCCCATAACTCTTTAACTGTTAAAGATAGGGTTTTGGTTAAAGTTGGTTTGAAATCTACGTGAAATTCTGCGTCGAATGATATATGAGGTTCCTAACTTTGCCTGCTCCATCGGTCGGTGGAGCCGAGCCCCGTTGTTGGCTCCAGCAGAAGTCTGCGTCTCTCATTTAAACCATAGAGGCGAGAGCACCCTATGGAGATTACTATCTCAGACGTTCGCTATTGTCCACAGGACACGAATGAGATGTCACCTCACGCAATGCTCCCTGTAGACATCCAAAAGGGGCATGGATCGCCCCTCGAGAACTGCCCGTTGCCCCCCTCCTTGGTGCCGTAGACAACCTATCCGCGGGAACGCTTTTGCTGTATACATCCCATCGGAGGAGGGTCTCCATCCCCGATTCCGCGTTCACATCCTATCAACATCCTGTAGACCTGATATTACCATCCCAGTGAAGCATCAACCGCTTTTTGACGTCACCCCTTAAGAGCAGCATACACACTCACAAACATGGTGTGGATAACAGCATAAATAGGATCGCACGGCTCTTACCATGTCGTCTACGACGTTTGAAGCGCCAAAAACCATCCATAATGACAATACGTTTTGCGTTTTCGCTCTAGTCTGACGCATGGACCAGGCGGCTGGCCGTGCGGGGTTGGCGGCCTCAGTGAAGAATGGGGTTTCGATTCGCGCGGGGTGATCTACCGTCCCAGCCGCTTCCATTAATCAGTCTAGAATTATTATGCGAACTCTATGTGACAATGTTTGAGCAATCTCGCCTTCCACGTCTGTATCTCCCACCCGTTCGAGTACGAGAATTAGAAATGAAACTTGAGAAAACATGTGATAAGATAGAGTGATAGCACTATCTCATGGGAGCGCACGAGAGAAATAGCTTGACTTGCTTAAATGTAACATGTCTGCATACCGATTACCTCTCGTCCATTTTTGAGAATGCCGCTCTACTTCGGCTGACTTTTTGAAATGGAGGATTACATAGGTGAACATATAGTGGAGTCCACCAAGAGTGTCTCATTTACTTATCAATGAGAAGCGGACGATTGGAGATCAATGAACATGAAACTCGTTGCAGCACAACCGCTCTCGCTCAATCGGTGTCGAGCGTGCTGGTATGGGATTCATGCACATTGATCCCCAGTCGACCGCTTCTTATTGATAAGGAAATGAGACACTCTTGGTGGACTCCACTATACATGATATTTTCAGGTGAATAAAGTTGTTTCTCTCACGCATTGAATGCGGCAAATTTTTAAGCTCGCAAGGTACTCTATTTCGCTGATCCCGGACTACGCTAAAACGGCTTCCCTTGTTAACCAAAAAAGGTGATATCGGCTAACTACGCTTATTTTTTTTAATCTACAATTTTTTCATCTCGCTACATTTACCTTTCCTCTAGTATTGACAACATGGATGGGAATCAGGGTAAATGAACACCCCCGAGTGATCAGAGATTCCTAACAAACAACTAAAAATAACGCAAATGACACACATAAAGGGATGGAAAAAAATCAAAATCTGCCTACGAAGACAGTTGCTGAAAGCTCCGTAAACCACGGAAACCTTCCTGTCCATCACGGGGAACGCCGCGAGGTGCATCTCTCGGCATGCCACCAACATCCCTTCCACGGAAAGACTTTATTAAAAAACGAATCACAGATCTCTTATAATTAAAGAAAGAGAAGAATTACCATAGAAGTCTAGAGCATCTTCTTCTTCTTCCTCAGCGTTTGTCCCGCTCCAATGCGGGGTCCGCTTTTCTTATGCGCTGGCGCCATTTTTCCCTGTCATGAGCCTGATCAGGGTGCACGCCAGCTATTCTCAGATCGGTGTGCAGCACGTCAAGCCACCGCTGCCTTGGCCGTCCTTTGGGTCTCTTTCCAGGCACGTCAAGGTTAATCCCAGTCTTGCATACGGTATCACTTCCAGCTCGAAGAACGTGCCCATACCATCGCAATCGAGATTCACGCAGCTTCTCGGCAATCGGAGCAACACCAAAACGCTTCCTGATGTCGTCGTTCGTGACGTGGTCCAAGCGGGTGACACCCGCTGTCCAACGTAGCATTTTCGTCTCCATTACACCGAGCCTTCGCTCTGCTTCCTTGGTAGCAGGCCAGCACTCTGCTGCATACAGCGCAACAGGCCGGACCACAGTTCGGTAAATCTTCGACTTTAGGCGATCGGGCATCTTCCTGTCGCATAGCACTCCAGTCGCTGACCGCCATTTCAACCACGCGGCGCTGACCCTAGTGTTGACCTCATTATCTAGACTGCAGTCAGATGTAATCATCGAACCAAGGTACTTGAAGACGTCAGCGCGAGGGAGCTCGATACCATCAATCTTGATAGAGGCAGGCTCACTTCTATCCGTAGTCAGATACTCAGTCTTCTTAACGTTGAGGCGAAGCCCGAATTGAGCCAATCGGTCGCTCCAGTTTTGCACCTGTCGCTCGAGATGCAATTTATCTTCAGCTGCGAGCATCACATCATCCGCATACAAAAGCGTCCATGGCGCTGGTCTCTGCAGGTCTCTTGTGATAGTATCCATCACGATGATAAATAGAAGGGGAGACAAAGCAGACCCTTGGTGCACGCCAACGGAGATGCGAAATTCGGCCGAAGCTCCAGCAGCAGCTTGGACCCGACTTCTTGGATCAGTGTAGAGAACCTTGACCCAGTCTATGAGCTCCTCTGGGACACCGTGCCGCCGTAATGCAAACCAGATTACTTCATGCGGAACTCGGTCAAACGCCTTCTCTAAATCGAGAAAAGCAAGATGGAGCGGCTTCTGTTTCTCGCGGTGTTTCTCAACCAGTAGTCGTGCAGCGTGGATGGCGTCCGTAGTGCCACAGTTGGTAACAAAGCCACACTGATTGCTTGTGATCTCGACGATTTCACGAATTCGACGATCGATAATGCGCTCAAACACTTTCATGGTGTGAGACAGTAAACGTATTGGACGGTAATTCGCACAATCCGCTGGATTGCCTTTCTTTTTCCAAATCGGAATGGTCGTGCTTCGTTTCCAGTCCGGGCACTTTCTTTTCTGCAACGACCCGGTTGAAGAGCTGTGCAAGCCATTCGGTGGAATCCCAGCTTTGTGATTTCCACATCTCTGCCGCCAAATCGTCCTGGCCCCTGTCACCTTTCCCGGCCTCATACGTCCCAGCGCCATCTTCACTTCTTCGGTGGTGATAGGACCGCTTGTGGGTGGGTGTTCAGGGATGGGAAGATGGGGAAATTCTTTCGTCGAGATTTTCTCGAAATACACGCGCCACCTCCGCATCACCTTACTACGGTCCATAGGCAGCTGAACATGATCTTCAATACTAACGTGAAACTTCTCGATGTTTCCGGTACCACGCTGACGTGATTTCGCAAGTCGGTACACAAGACGTTCACCGTCACGCGTATCCAGCTTCTCATGCAGCTCTCCGTAGTGCGCAGCCTTGGCTTTCGCAAAGGCCCTTTTGGCAGACTTCTTTGCATCCCGGTATTTCTGCCAGTTATCAGCCTTCTTATTTGCAAGGGTAGTGTGGTACACTTCCTTCTTCTTCTCGTAGACCGCCAATCGCACTTCATCAGTCCGGAGCCACCTTTCTTCAATCTTCCGTCAACAGGGCTTTGTTATTCCGAGTTCGGACCGCGCCGAATCAACCATTGATTTTACTACCTTCTGCCAAGATTCGCACACAGTCGTAACTGGAGGTAGCTGAACACGTGAAATGACGACAGCTTCTCTCTCCTTTAGACGCCACCCTTTTATGCGAATGGTCCGCATCGTTCACCAACCATACACTTTGGCGGCGTAATGCTTGTCGTGCAGATCAGCGGTCGATGTTGTGTAGCGACTGTCTCGTACGGCACGACCTTCGCATCTGTGAACATCTTCTCGTCGCGACGTCGGAGAAACACAAAGTCGATTTGTGTTATGCTGCTGCCTCTGTAATATGTGACAAGGTGGGACCGGCGCTGTCGGAACTTGTTCACAATGACCAGGTCATGTAAGTCGGCATAGTCGAGAAAGCATTCGCCATCGGTGTTCCTTGGGCCGAAACCGAACCCTCTGTGGCAACTATAGCCTTGACTCGTTTCTCCGACGTGGCCGTTCATGTCACCCGCAACAACAACGATATCGTCTGGTGGCACCTCGGCAGTCTTCTCATCGAGCATCATCCAGAAATCATTTTTCACTTCCTCAGAACAACCCGTCTGCGGGGCATACACCGAGAAGAAATGGACTCGTTGATCCTCACTGACAATCACTATCTTCATCAAACGATCGTCAAAACGATGCACTTCGGCAATCGCATCACGGAAGCGTTCAGACACGACAACGCCAACGCCGTTCGTGGTCCTAGGGCTGCCATGATACAGGACCTTGAAGCCTCTGCCAATGTCCTTGGACTTACTACCCGACCATCTCGTCTCTTGCACCGCACAGAGATCAATACGTCTACGCTCCAGAGCAACAGCAAGTTCGCTCGAGCGGCCTGACAACGTGCTGACATTCAGCGTTGCAACGCGAGTCTTGGCAACGTCAAAGGACTTACGGACTAGCCTGGTTACCCTCCGATGCCGTCCTTGCACCGAAGACCCTAGCATACTTTCACCACTCACCGGGCTCCGTGAGTGGGCGTCGGTTACCGCGGACGCCGTAGCTTTTACAGAAACTTTAAGCACCATTGCATGTGGCGTGACAAGGATAACCATCGGCCGACCTGTCACACGGGCGAAACGCCTTGGCCTGTCGCCGGAACACGAATGTCCGCGTTCAGCTTACCTCGACAAAATCGAGGAGTTTCCAGTGGCACCAACGTGGAGGAGCGGACTGCGCCACCAAGTCTAGAGCATCATCAAAAAAATAAAACGAATTGCAAATCTCACATAACCGAAAATGAGAACTTGGACGGCACGATCTTCGTGATACATCGATTGATGGACGCTGCCACCGCCTCTCCCGCGAATGTTCTGTAGAACAGCCCATCGACCTGCGCAGCCGTAGACATCCCGAATTCACGTCCTGTGGACAACAACTGGGTCTGCGTCGATTCAAGGCACTCGGCGGGATTGCCGGTCGATGGGCTGTTTAACAGCCCGTCGCCCCCTGCTCAACAGCACACTGGGACGACCCCGCGTAGAGCTGCCTGTTCGCCAGCGGTGACTCGTTCTGGGCGGATCGACGTCCTGTAGACAACAGCGAACGTCTGAGATGGAGCTCGGCTACACCGACCTGGCTGGCTTATGGGGGCAAGCAAAGTTAGGAGCCCGATATGTCATTCAACGCAGAATTTCACGTAGATTTCAAAAACAACCTTCCAAGACACTATCTTTAACGGTTAAAGAGTTATAGGCGAAAAACCGGTGCTTCGAAAAACAAATTATGGTGATGGATCGAGAAAGTATTTTCCCAAACTGGAAGAACACTACCTGACGCAGAATTTCATCGAGATTCCGAAAACAACCTTACCAAAGGTCCATCTCCAAGCACAGAAAAGTTATGTACGAATAAACGATAATTTCAGCCAAAAAAATTACTTTATGATCTGAAATCGGCTGTAAGAGCGGGTGCGTATTTTTTAAAACTGAAAACGCTGTTCCGATGCAGAATTTTACGGTCATTCCGAAAACAACCCTCACCATGGGCTATCTTCTAGGGTAGAAAAGCTATGGACAAAAAACTGATTGCTTTTGGTGAAGGAAACACTATTTCATAAAATGAAATCGGCTGAGAGATTGGAAACGTATTTTTCTCAAATTGAAAACATTATTCAAGGCGAAATTTCATGAGTATTTTGGGGAACAGCTCCGTACACAGATCCATCTCAAGGGGCAAAAATATTATGAGCGAAGAACAGGTAATTTTGCAAAAAATCGCTTGGAAAATTTTTCCGGAAAATCTTGACTCCAAGACAGCACAAAGGAAATTTTTCATGACCTAGGCAGATCATTTCACTTAAAATAGTGAATTTTTAAAGGAGGTCAGCTAACGACAAAAATGTTCCAAAATTAATTATTAAAAATAAAAATATATCACTTGCAAGAAAAAGAGGATCAAGAAAACGTCAAATTTTGAAGTTGCAAGTCTATAGGGAACCTTCACCATTCCCCACTCTGGTATCCTTAACAACCTTCACCTATCGGACCGCTGTCTCCACCCCAACGAACCTATGTCTGTAATCCACCCAGTCCATACTGGTGTTCTACGCGCGCGCACGGGCAGGCCCAATGCACCCGAGGTTGATTTTTCCGCCCCAGACTCAGTCGGTTTTTCGGTCTCAAGTCTGACAGGGGCCTAATGTGGAAAATGTGGAGAATATCAACCGAAAAGCTTGGCGGTACCTTTAGCGCAGAACTGTTGGCTTCCGTTTACAGCTACCACTAAATCTGGCTGTGCAAAATTGACTTTCTCAGAGAGTCGGGGGTCCTATTCGGCCACGATAGGCTTTCTATTCGGGTACCTAGTCGAGTTGAAAGGAACTTTTGCAGCAGCACGTGCTGCTCCGCGAAGTACGTGGCCTGTTCGATAAGACTACGTGGCGCAGAGAGACAAAACTCTTGCTGCACCCCCATTTCCCACGCGGCAGCACCTGGCCTGTTCGATAGCACTACGTGGCGCAGCGAGGCAAAACTTTTGCCGCACCCTATTCCCCATGTTAAAGCACGTGGCCTGTTCAATAGGAGCACGTGGCCCAAACATGCAGAACCTTCTCTGAACCCCCGTTTCCCACGCAGCAGCACGTGGCCTGTTCGATATGAGCACGTAGCGCTGGGGGCGGGCTCCCACACCTTCGATGGGAGCGGGTCTCCCCCAACAAGGATACGGTCCAAGTCACGGACCGCAGTAGTGGATCACCCCCACAGCAGTCCGCGACAGGGACATCAACTTCGCTACGGTCGACAGCGAGGGACCTTCCCTCGTTGAGGACCGTGGGGGAGACCCCTTTACGGTTCAAAAAGGAAGTGACTCGTAGTCACCTTTCAGGAGCAGCCCGGAAAGGTGGACTCTCTCTGGGATCGGCCCACTTATATACGTGCTGTGCGGCTGACATGCGCCGGGTCAGTTCTGAAGCGATCGATCAACGTGTTCAATCATGGGCATTGTGGCTCGTTCGTCGTCCAAGCTCATCGCAGTCGAATCGAAAGAGTATCGTGGCCGAGTGGAACGGCTATGATTGGCGCCACGTGCTTCTCACTTGGACGACGATTAGGCCACGTGGCGCAAGGAAATTACGTGGCAATATCGTCGTCCAACCATTTTGTAGTCGAGTCAAAAGCCAATCGTGGCCGAATAGAATCCCCCGACTCCCTGAGTTGCTTAAATTTCTGACATTCGATGATTACTAATTCAGACAGTCAAGCAACATTTTCCCTATAGCGGCATCGTTGGCGCACTCGCGCAAGGGAAGGATAGGAAGCCAAATTTCATACATTCGCGCTTCTTTCCAACTGATCTACTCTACTATGGGTAAGTTTGCGTCAGTTATTTTCATCATGCAAAAATTGTAGTGGGCGGGGTCATAAGCAACCACGCCCCGCCCCCATGTGATTCTCTCATTCGCATAAGACGCTATTCATACTACTCAACGCCAGCGCGGCACGCGCGTGCCGCGCTGGCGTTGAGTAGTATGAATAGCGCCTAACTCGCTAATCGTCTATATACAGGGAGCTACCGGCTAGTCTAAGGAAGCTCGGCAGCCAGATGGAGTTCGAAACCGTCAAAAGTGGAGGTAAAGAAAAGCCGCAGCTCTACATAAATGACAGGGTTCGCCCGATCCCGAGTACCCTGCAAATCGACACATACAAAATAAAAGACGTGGATTACTTTAGTGTGAGCTCATTATCACATATATCCCAGTAACTAAGATTTTTTTTTGGTAAAACCATATGTTTAGGTCAACGTCGTAGCTAAACATATTGGATGCAAAGATGAGTGCGGAAAACCATTGCTGTGGTGTAAAGAAGTGGAATTCGTTACCGATTACTACAATGAGTTCAAGGGACGAGGTTTGACTTTCCAGTCGATATAGGTCAGCACGCCACACGCCCGCCACGCGCCGCTCTTCTATGGCCGCGCTGCAGCCTCTGAACATAATGGCTTGTTCGATCTCCGAGTAAGCCATGCGCAGACCAAATTCGATCACTATTGCTTGCTGCTTCGTTCCAATCCACGGGGCTAGTGGTCATAGGGCGTTGGCAGACAATTAGTCCAAATCAGGGCAATCCACTCGGGGCCCAACGCGCATTTGAGAGCATTTTCCTGCCCTTTGTCAACTAAGATCGTGCACAAATATATCACATTTTTCGTGGCGTGATCAAAGTAGCTTTTTGAGGCATACCTAATGAAAAAGCTTTGGTCAGAGTCACCGAATCGATTGAAACCGTGCCTAGGAAGGACCTTTCAGGTGATGATCACAAGTCCGTTCTCCGTTGAACGTTGGGCAATTTTTTTCCAACCGCTGGAGTCCAATAATTCTATTCGTGCCAGATTCTCGAATAGCAGAGCAGTATGTAGAGAGGAGCCGCGGCGCTGGTTTGGAGCGTTATTATTTGACTGATAGCCGTTTCCCTACTCTAAGACTTTTGACCGCGGAATAGCCCAACAGGCTCTGCAGCGGCTCATGATGGGCTATTTCTCGGCTATTCCGCGGAAATATCTCGGCTTTCCAAGAAATGGACAAAAAATAGCTCAGAAATAACCGAGAAATGACGAGAAGTAACCAAGGGTCCAAGTACCTCAAACTTGGGTAATTGAACCCACAGAGGTGCTGATATCTGAATCGTGCCACTGACATGCGTCGCATACTTACCCGGAGGGCATTTCTTATCCGCTATTTCGCGGCGAGCACTATCTGGCGGCTATTTTGCGGCGAGCATTATTCCGCGGCTGTTTCTCGGCTACTTCGCGGCGAGCATTATTCGGCGTCTACTTTGCGGTAAACATTATTTCGCGGCTATTTCTCGGCCATTTCGAAGCCAGCATTATTCCGCGGCTATTTCGCGGCAGGCATTACTTGGCGACTATTTTGCGGCGAGCATTATTTCGCGGCTCTTTTGCGGCGAGCATTATTCCGTGGCCATTTCTCGGCCATTTGGCGGCAAGCGTTATTTCGCGACTATTTCTCGGCTATTTCACGGCAAGCATTATTTGGCGGCTATTTTGCGGCGACCATTATTTCGCGGCTATTTTGCGGCGAGCATTATTCCGCGGCTATTTCTCGACCATTTAGCGGCGAGCATTATTTCGCGACTATTTCTCGGCCATTTCGCGGCGAGCATTATTCCGCTGCTATTTCTCGGCCATTAAGCGGCGAGGGTTTTTTTTGCGGCGAGCATTCTCGGTTATTTCGCGGCGAACATTATTTGGCGGCTATTACGCGGCAAGCAGGCATTTCGCGACTATTTATCCGCCAGAACACTCAGAGTACGGGTGAGGCGTGACTGCGTCGCGGCTTCCACTGAGATTGACACGAGCAGATTCTGTTTTGATTCACTTTCCCGTTCGATCTTTTCATGTTGTCCTCATCAAATTTGTAAAAAAAAACTTTACGAAGATCGATTTCTGAACATAATTTCAATAACTCTCAGAAAATTTATTTCTGCATGCATTATAGACAAAAATTACCGCAACAAAACGTTTCATTGTATTCGGAGGAAAACTCACTATGAAGGTAGCTGATCAGATTGACGCTCTGATCTTGACGCGTACAGCACGCTGTGAGCGTTTGTGGGCCACATTATCGATTAGCGGCAGTGTGACGCGTGCTGGTTCCAGCCATTTGGAATCATGCCAGACTCTAAATTGTTCAGGCTATGGGCTTTACCGTATCCACGTGATTAGACACTACAAATTTGGTGAGGAATTTGCGAGATGGAGAGTGTACAAGGTGGACGAATGCATTGAGCTCTATGAGGATGAGCGCTTTAAGAACGAGGCAAGTTCATTCTCTAACTGGAATGAAGCCGCGGAAAGTCGCCTCTGCGCCGGCGAGTGACATCAATACGGACTTCACGTTAAGGTGCGCGCAGTCGCGTTGCGGTCAAGATTCGATAAAACCCGAAACGCGACGTTCCGCGTAGAAACCTGGAGTCAGCATTGCCCGTTTTACGTCTTGTTGATCGAATCCACAGCTCACAGCGGCGTGGATCCCCGCCGTAAGGCGTGCCGCAGTGATGAGAGGGCAGCCACGCATTTTGAGCTGTGGATTCGATCAACAAGGCGAGTAAAGCTGAAGACAATTATTCAATGCAGGGAGACAGCATTTTTTTCCCATTCGGCAATTCGTTTCTGGCATATGATGGGGAAGTAAAACTAATCCACAATTCAGGTTGAACACGGTGAAGCAAACGCGCTTCCAGTAGCTGATGATCAAAAGAATGAGGTATATTTCCAGAGTTCACAACTGAATGAAAGGTCCGCGTGAGGAATGGCATCCACACGGACTCCGCCATGCCGCGCGAGCAGGCGCGACACGCGCGTTTTCTGGCTTTCCGATCGATTGAATCAGCGACGCCACTGCCAGGAATCCGCGTCGCCGCCATTCCGCAGGCAGACGACAGTAGGATAATGCTACAGATAATTTCTACAACATATTTACACATTTAAGGCCGAAAACAGTGAGACTGATGAATCGCTTCCTCCTCTTGATGATGAAAGGGATGAGTTAGAGTCAGAGGTGAGTGCAGAACTGGATTTGCTTAAAAATGGAGTCCCCCCATACAATGACTTACGCACGGGGCGGCGCGCGCGATGCTGCTTCCTCCGTCTGTCTTGCGCTCCCTCGCTGTCTCTAACCACCGCTCCGCACCAGCACGCTTAGAAACCATGATAGTTTCGCGGTTTAACAGCCTGCACTCGCAATCAATATCATGTACAGTATACCTTACAAATATATAGTGAGAATTCAGATAGAAGACTCGTCTCCTCAGTTTCCTGGAAACTCCACTGAGACTCGCATGGACTGTTCTAATTTTTATCCAAATGAGGTGCGTTCATGCAAAGCATACTGAGTATAGTTGTACAATTTCGGAAAAAATGTGGAACGAACGAAAATTTTTCGTTCGAAATCTTTTCGAACGAAGGAAAAATGAAAAAATTTCGTTCGAAAAAATTTCGAACGAACGAAAAATGAAAAAATTTCGTTCGACGAAATTTCGAATGAACGAAAACGAACGAAAAAAAAAATTCGAAAAACCCCTCGAAAATTTCGTTCGTAAACAAGTATAATACTGAGCGCATCGAACGCAACATCGCGGTCCGAATTCGATTCTGAATTCGGATACCGCGTCTTAACACTTAAAGGCACTTAAAGGCTAATTTTCACCGGAAATTGAATGTATCGGGATCTATAGCGCAGTATTGGCAAAAGAACGTTCAAAAATGAGTCACAGAGTCTTATACGGCCCTCAAACTAGCATGCGCTAAGCCTTACCCGCCCACTCCCTTGTTGGCCGTTGAGGCAGTGGGCGGGGCGGGCATACCAAACCGAGTTTGAGGGCCGTATATAGCAGTCTGTGGCTCGTTTTTAGCCGTTCTTTTGTCATTATTGTAGCGATAGACTACGATACATTCGATTTCAGGTAAAAACTTAATACTGTTTTTTATTGTGAACACTGCCTTTAATGAATGGCAAGGTCTCACCTCATGGACAAATCTGAAACTTTAAATTGTTACGTAGATCTATACTATATAACACTAGCTCCAAAGGCGAGTCCTCAAATCCTTCGGATCAGCGAACTATAGGAATTAGCTACTCTAGCTTTCCCACAGCAAGGAGCCGTTTGCACACGCCCCCTTGGACGACCTCTAGACCCCAACATTGACAAGGTAAACGAAGGTTTTCAATCAATTGCCCTCTTGTTCCCTTCATTTTCAGCCTCTCTCTGTATTCAGGCCCGCTCCCACAGATCGGTTGCTAATGACGGAAGTTATAAGCCACGGACAACTCGTCCACTATGATTTCGCCGCTTAATTTCAGGCGATTTCTGAGGTGCCATAACCCCGTCCCCTCATACAGAAACACTGGTCGGACCGACGCCGCTGAAAGGCTTCTCCAGACTGCTCGCGGGAGTATGGAGGGCGAATGGCGGCAGGCAAAAGGCTCGCCGGGACAATCGCGGGAGGATGTTAAGGCGCCGGTCGGACCGACGACACTCATTGAAGTTTCGGTCGAGGCACGGGCCAATGCGGACTTCGTCGGTCGGATGGTGGGCAGCATTAGAACATTGTCTTCATGCCGGGTTCATTCCAGGACGATGGCGGTCGGACCGCGGGGCGGATGTTGTTTGTTCCGCCATGCGTCCGCGATCCGACCGATGTTACTGTTTGAGCAGAGGTGTGATTGCTGGGCAACAGACAGATGACTGCCTAATACCAACCAGACGGACATCAACCAGGCAATAGAATGTCAACTTCCAGGGACATCCCTGTTGGTCAGGAAAAAACTCTCACCATGGGAAAATCCATCCCTTGTCCACGACACTGTTTTTCTGGATGCTTTTAACCTATTTTCAAAAAAGCGCAACAGGCATCGTCCTCTTCATTTCTACAACGGAAGCTAGAGAATATTGATTTTTTTCTCAGAAATCGATTTTTTAGGAAAATATCCGCCTATGCTTACACAGAAGCTTGCAGTACATTGAGGTGAGGCGCGCCATTCACAACGCCAATCCAGAATTTTTCCGTGAACTTGTGTACAGGCTAATGTACGCCTAGGTAAGCAAGTGTTTCAGATTAAACTACTAATTCACATTAAAAATTAGAGCTTTACTTTAGGACTCCATCCGGAACTCTTGCTCTTCACCATCAAACACGGATTGAATCGCATTTTAATCATATCCATTCTTGATTTTTTTCCTCAAATTTCTGCTTGCCCATACAAAGATCTATGCTTTACTAATTGAGAATCTCAGACGTGAAAAATGTGCTTTCAAGCAAATTTCTCACTCCAATTATGTCAGAGTAGAGTCAAAAGTACGTATGTAGATGATAATTTGCATTTTTTGCAAACACTGTTTGTCGACGTAGAGGCTACGAAACCGCGAAACAAATATTCTTCTATTTTCGATTGACCCAATTTCCCACTGGTGACAATCACCATGGACATGTTTATCCAACCGGACAACTAGTCCATGTTATAGAATAATGTCACTGAATTACGACGTTTTGATGCGTTTCTCGCCGTTTCTTCGTAATGCTGGTAACTTTTGGTGGCCAACGCATTGTTCTATGCGAAAACTCGGAAAATCATCGTGAACACCGTCTTTAAATTCCGTATTTAAAAGACCTTGCTTACGGAAGACAAGTTTGGCTGAGCGTTGATTTTGCTTTATTATACCTTGTAACATATTGATATTGAAAGTTTATCGAGTTTCGTAGAGATTAGGTCGAGATGTGCATGTAAAAAACAGTATGCGCGAAAATGCCAATTATCATCGTCATCAGGCGATTCTCGGCCCCGAGCCGCACCGAACAGGAATCGAAGCCGCCTGACCGTGCGGCTCGTTCTTCCAATCTCGGGGACACTGCTGTTGCGAACCGGAGCTCCCTGAACAGCAACAGCAGTGGCCCGGAAAGCTACAGCAGTAGCCCGGGCAGCAACAGAAGCCGACTCGCAGATTGGGAACACGAGCCGAACTGTCACGCGGCCTGGGGCCCGAGAATCGCCTGAGTCTTTTGACTGTTACTGTTTCTCAACCTACGGTTGTTGGCCTGAACCAGTGATAATATATAGCCTATCTTACTCATCTTGAGCCGGTCGAATCAGGGCTTATCGATTTTATCATATTAAAATCTCCTTTGTCATTGTTGTTGCGATTGTAAAATTTATTTGTATGCAGTAAAAATTGGGAGATTTGTCTCACTTGCACACTACATAGTTAGCAGAAGTTACAAGCGCAGACACGGCGTGCTGTCGTGTCGCGTGTTCAACCGGTGAGAAGCTCGAAAAAACTCAAATGTCGGCAGCAGGTTTCATAGGTGTCGTCACGGAACTCATCAACTGACGGACTCACGGAATTTTCGGGGTGTTTTCAAGATTGTTTCCAGATTTGCTATAAGCATGTATGTACGGGTAATCTGGGGTGCTGAACACGAATCTGGGGTTCGCTTGTCGAAATTTCAAGGTTTACTGTAGGTTACGGTAGGTAAAATGCCATTAGGAAGGCAAAGCCTACCTTAATAATGCGGAAATCGACAAATGGACATCAAATTCGTATTCAGCACTCCAAATAACCCCCACATAGAAAATTTGAGACAAGTCTGAGTGTTTTACCAAACTACCGTATACCCACCGCAATCTACAGTAAGCTGTCAAAAATCGATAAACTGACATCAGATTCGTGTTGAGCACTTCAAATAACCCCCAAATGAACGATTTGAGCCACATCTGTCACCACATTCCGTAAATCGTCAAAAGTCGATTTTAACGTCAAATTTTTCTGCCGGTGGGAAGCTTTGAACAAATTCAGCCGAAAAACTTGGAAAAACGACAAATGAACCTCAGATTTGTGATCAGCACCCCCAAATAACCACCCAGGGCGAATTTCAAATCAAATCTGGAATTTTATTCTAGAACGCCTCGAGAGCCCTCCAATTGGTATACTCTGTTTATCTTTAATTGCACAAAAAACGGTCCGCCAATAGTCCTCTAATGGGTCGGCTAGTACCGTAGTTTACGTCCACGACGCGTTCTCGGCAGACCCCGGTGTGCACAGTGGCAGGGTGGGTGGCCGAGTGACGGCATTGATGAATCGATCGCTCAGCACACCCTGGTGCACACCCGGGTCTGCGTCGTGGACGTAAACTACGGTACCAGCCGGCCCATTAGAGGACTACTGGCGGACCGTTTTTTGTGCAATTAAAGGTAAACAGAGTATATAAATAAACGCCCAACCGAAAATACGACAAGTCTAAAACGCTTTCAGTCTGGGCAAAGTTTGGATAATGTTCCTTCACCCGAACTTTGCCTAGGAGATAGTTTTGGGCGCTGAACACGATTATAAGGTCCGTTTTTCGATTTTCGTAAAACTAATGCGCTTTTTGGAGGGTACAACATGAACGAAAATGAAAGGAAAATGCCTATAACTTTTTTCATAGTGATTCTAGGCAGCTGCGAAGGGCATACTCGAACTTGACGTCGAAAAACGATTCTAGAGAAGTATATTTCGATCGGAATGACCAGTTTGGCTAATAGTAGTTCCCTTGTGAAGCCCCGAAACGTTCCTCGGTCAACCTCCTATCGCCGCATTCATATATGCCAAGGTCGGCATCCTACCGCCGGACTTGCATAAGGCTGTTGAGATGATAATAGGACAACGCCTGCGAGTCTAAGAATATGCAGATCATGAATGAACAATTAACCGAGAACTCCGGGAGCATTCGCCTCATTTACTCCGCGACTCTGCCGCGAATCTAGACTCCACTCTTCCCAGACTAAGCCACACTCTTCCGAGGGTAGCTGTAAAACAGCGAAAAACTTGATTGGAACGTGAAAATCAGAAAAAAATGCAATTTTGGCGAAGTAAAAATTCAAGGTCAAGAATGGGAAAATTGGGGGTGTTTTGATGAAAGTTAAAATGCTCTACCCCGAGGCTCGCACAAGAAAAATACAAAATTAAAATAAAATGGATTTTTTTATTTTCGGTGGTTATCCTGATTGAAAAATCCCAAAATGTGCATGAGACGCGAAGTATCCGAATTTCGAATATTTTTCGATAGTCTCATTTTGGAACATTCGAATGTTGAATAATATTCGAAAACCAAAACCTTCGTAGAACGATTCGAAATCCGAAAAAAAGTATTTCAATAATATAATTCGGTCCGAGGTATAGTCTGTATACAACCCAGAGTGCAATACATTTCATCGCACAACATACAAGAAACAATATTTGATAAGTTTATTGTCTTACAAAGGCACATATAATGAAGCAAATATTGAATGTAGAAAGACGATGATAGCAATGCCGAGACACCATGAAATGTAGACACGTAAAATGAGTGGTGAAGTGACTTTCATATCCAACCAGCCAAAAAAAAACTATGAATCCTAGATTGAGCTGAGCGGATCAATATATACATACTCTTACTTTACAGGCACCCAGTACTGTGATATATTATGAAAAAAAAAACAAATTCATGCAACCTAAATTATGCTGGCCTTTTGGACCATTGGTATACTCTGCGACTGTATCAGCTGCGATTGAGTATACCATTGGCCAAGGGAGCGGCGTCACACTTCCCGCCTCGCGCGAAGCCAGCGGAAAAAATCGATACTGCCGGGAAATGTGACAGCAATTAATTAATTTAAAATTTAAACATGCACATGCTAGAACGACAACTTCACACACAATCAATTGTACTCTTTGATACTCTGTCACCCTTGTTACAACTAACAAAATATTCAGAAAGAACCGAGTTATTCACTTTTAGACCCACAAAATTCCGACGAGAACATTCTGAACGCCTACTAAACCGGAAAATGGGAATATTTGGGTTCTTATTTAAACAACCTGAAACCTAAAATAAGAATTTAAATGCCACAATCACTAAAAATAGGGTGGACAACAATCAGCTGGAGTCATTCAACCGCGTCCGAAGAAAAGGTATGTAACTTCGGAGGTTCGTCTTGCGATTGTTTCGATTCTCAGAATTATCCGGTGCTTGGAGCACACCAAGTTGTGCCTGCGTCAGGAAACATAACGCAGACGCAACCGCTAGACCGGAAGTCCCGTTGGGTGTAGTAGCTCGACCTCCCGTTGGTAATCGTACGGCTAGAGTGAAGATCCCCGACTTATAGTTGCTGCATGGCTCCACCGATAGCGGTGTCGGTCCTTGAACCGGTCCCGTAGCCTGAACACAACGAAGTTGATATCGGTAGTAAATCCTATCAAAATGAGACTGTCCACCCACGCGGTCGGCGTGCGCGACGAGCGGTCGTCGCGAATGCATTTTTTCGGACGAGCCATCCCACGGCTGCAAGCAGCTGACTCGATAATCATTACCTATTCGTCTAATACTCCTGCTAATCAATTTATATGTCCAAAAATGCCATCGCGATGGCCGCTCAGAACGCACGCCGACCGCGTGAGCGGACAGTCTCACCACTCGGGCGGACTTTATGTAAGCGAGCAAAACCGTTCGACGCACAGTTAGCTTTTCGACAATTTTGAGATACGGAATATTCGAGAAAATTTCATATTAAATACCACTTTCTGAACTGTGATTTTTCTGTTTGTACTAGATTGAAGCTAAAGTTTCCCGCTTCTTCACTCTGAACATTTTTGAATCTTTAAGCGCTGGTCCTTCAGCCAATCGCTATATATTGATCGAAAGCACATTCTTTTCTATTTAACGCTGCTGTTTCTTTGATCCAAAACCTGCTGATTTGCGAAATTTATGTTATTGTTCAATGGCTGCTCTTCAGTAGTGAACATCTTTGAAAGCCTCTATTTACTTTCAGGTAAACCACCAAACCTGCCGGGATTGACAGAATGATTGAGCCACCTTAGCCCTAGATAGCAGCGTTCCCGGGAAATTTGAACGGAGCGTAATTGTTGATTTTCTGCGGATTTTGCGATTCTGCGACTTCGGGCTTTTCTAGTTTATATCAGAAGTTTCTGCTTCGAAGCTTCAATGTTGAGTATAATGGTCGAGTCCCCACCCAATAATATTTTTTATCAACTATCGACCGTATTTTTCCAAAATTCAATTTTCGCCAATTTTTTGTCGATTAGAAAAAGGATCGATAATTGGCGAAAAAATACAATTGAATAGATACTTGGCTCTAAAGCTTCGCGGCCCAAACTTCTCTGATAAGCCAGAAAAGACCGAAGTTGCAAAATCACAAAATTTGCTAAAAATCGATAATCACGCCCCGTCCTAATTTTCCGCCAACGCTATTTTCTAGTTCTGAGGTGGCTAAAATATCCTATCAACTCCAGCTGGCTCGGTGGTTTACTTCAAGATGAATAGAAGTACTCATAGACGCTCAATACTCAGGATTAGCACTGAATTGCAGCATATCTTTCGCAAATGAGCAGGCTTTGGTGTAAATGGGAGGCAGCGTAGAATAGAAAAAACTCGTGCCTTCGACCAGTACATAGAATATGAAGGCTACAAAAACGCGAAATTCTCGTGGTTTCTACGCGTGCTGGCGCGGAGCGGAGGTTAGAGACACTGAGAGAGCGCATGACAGACGGAGGGAGCAGAGTCGCGCGCGCCGCTTGCGCCATGAGCCGTGAGAATTACGACGTTTTACAGATGATAGCTGAGGAAACAAAGCTGAAATGTTCAAAACTCGTTAAATTCACGTGGCGGGAAACTTTCGCTTCAACCTAGACCACGCTCTCTACTAAAGAGCCTGAGAGAGTTTCAGTTTATCCTTAATTGGAAAAAAACTCCAAAGTTTCCACTTTTACATCCCCTCCGATTTTCAGAATTTCAAGAAATTTCCAAATTCCCGCCGTTTTCCCACGGGACAACAACCCTCGACCATGTGCGTGACAATGGCGCCTCTGGCCAATGCCCCATACGCACTCTTCATGATAAACATTGTAAAGTAAAGAATGATTTCTTAGAGAAAAAAAACATACCGGGAAGCAGTGCGGATTCGTGAGCTCGAGCTTGACGGACGAGAATGGACGAGATGCCATCTGAAACACTCAACAATATATCTTCACTCTTCGACACGAATTATGGCCATGCTCTTACATGTTCAATCTCATCGATTCTTCGCTGATTTCTTCGATACACCTCAATTCGCAACTTGATCATCCACAACAGACCAGCCACCACCAAAAGAACGATGAAACATCTGAATTGAGAATTGTCAACAACGAAGTGAATTCTAGGATTCTAGGAACTCACGCAGCAAATATCACGAAGAACAGAACCCAGTTGATTGGTGGCGACTGCGCGAATGACACTTGAATGGTGATCGGGGTGGTGAAGTTGAAAACTCGTACCTGGAAAAAAATTTTCAAATTTGAGAAAAAAAAATGAGACAAAAAAGCCAGCAACGTCGTTAGAAGGTGAGGCAGCGGTGATTTTCGAAGACCGACATCATTGTGCAAATCTATTTTCTTATCTTCAGCTGCTGTCGACAGGAGACAGTTTATGCTTGCAAAAACCAAGGACAGAGTAAACTCAAAACCGAAACTACCACGTAATAGAAAGGAAAGTTCGCCACAAAGATTGCTACACAGAGAAGTCCACTACAGAGAGCATAAACTCACGAAGAAAGTCGTATTTGCATCCGTTCCGTAGGCGTAGTCCGGATCAGACGCCACGTACACACGGCGAAATCCCTTAGCATCGCAAGTCGTATTCAGCTGTAATTTCACGTACTTGCTCCTTCAAGGTACACGACACTCAGCTAATACTTTTTTTCAGATTTTTGCCTATCTTAGGGGTAATCACACGCTAATCACAACGGTACCTCTGAAACCACTCACGGCCCCTTAACACGAAGTTCTGGATCCTTGGAAATGGCCATATTTTGAGGGCGGAAACTTGGCGGATAGGCTGTCTCAAAGCTCATTCATAGCTGGTTGCTTCGACTAGTCGCGGCACTACCAACAGGTACAAAACCCGTCGCGACAACAGATCTTGCTTGCACTGAGTCGCGACGGGTTGGAACAGTTTGCAGTTTCAGTCACGATCGCCGGGCGACTGGGCTAGTCGAAGCGACCTGCTCGATTTTGTTAGGTCGCTTCGACTAGTCGCGTGGCTTCCATGATGGAAGCGATTCGTCTAGTCGAAGCGACTAGGCCGTAATCTTTCGTCAGGACGTGGTGTATTCGGCGCCAAATTGCGGACGTCAGAGCTCACCCACATAAAAGACGGCATGTGAAAGGGAAAAACGAGTATTTTTTACACATTTACGATTATAGAGATGAGAAAGTTCAATAAGGCTACCGAGAAATCACATTTCATGCAGAGCTTTCGGTAATTACTAACGTTAGTTGAAGTTGTATGTTGCCGTACAAGCAAATTTCATCCCGTCGTCTTTTGAACCCATGTTTTTGTTGGAAAACTACGCAAGACTAATTTATTTAGAAGATTAGGGCACCGAAGTCACAAAAAAATCAGGAGGAATCAGCAAAAACAATGAAAAAATGTTTTTTCAATTCCTGCGGCGTTGTCCGCAATTGCCAGTATTTTTCACGCAAAACTGTGACCGCTCGAGCGACTCGAAATCAAAGGACGAAGCGATTTGAAATCGCTTCCTCCAGCGATTTCAAATCGCGGCAGTTTTTTTGGTCGCTTCGACTTCAAGTCGAAGCGACCGGCTATGAATGAGCCTTCAGGCTCGTAATCCTCTTCATTCGCAGTCGTTGAGCGAGAGCGAACCAGGATCAGGAGTCAGACCGGCAAAGATAGAAAATCGAAGACGCGGTTGAAATTCAACCAACCATCTAGCCGCGGGGCGGGCCTTTAGTTGCATACCCGACGCTTGCCCAAACTGTAATTACCTCAGGCCACAATACTGTGCATTAATTCAATTGTACCATGAGACCCACATCATTAAGCATAATAGGCCTTTGGACAAATCCGACGCTGGTAATACAGTTTGTGAGCCTATGATAATAACCCCTCTTTGTGGCTGCTGAGAAGAAAAAGCATGGCTTTGCGCCAAGAAACTTGGTACGTTTTGAGAAAGAGTTTCCTAAAGATGAACAAATCATAGAAGGTGACTGGACAAGCACATACCCTCCATGACCGAGCAGCTTGCAGGAAGGAGCTTGGCAGTCCAGTGCCTGCGTTGCGGCTCGTTTTGTTTAGAGGTGAACGAGTGGCCGTGTGATGTTCCGGCCACAGCCCGGGCACCAGTCAATCTGTTGTCCAAATCGATCCCGGACTGTGATATTCCCGACTGGTGCAAAAGATGGACCGATAACTTTGCCAAAAATCGTTCCATTCGTGTGAAATTTGATGGACACCTGTCAAAGTCTGTGCCCCTGAAGGCAGGCGTCCCACAAGGAGGAGTTTTATCTCCCAGCCTGTTTTCTTTGTATCTGTCTGATGTGCCGAAGCCGTCGTCAGACATCCACTTATGTCTATATGCGGATGACAACACTATTATTTGCACTGACCCTGTCATCGATGGAGCCACTGCTGAGATAAATAAATACCTCGTCAGTCTGGCCAAAATCCTGGAATCGAAGCAGCTAAAGGTCTCTCCAACCAAGTCCAGCGTTACATTGTGCAGTACAGCGACTGCCAAACAAAAGCTGCATCCCAAGGTTCTTTGAGAAGAAAATATGCTGCCCTTATCAAAACACCCTCGTCTACTTGGTGTATTCCTGGACCCGTCACTGCGTTTTCATTAAAACACACGTATTCGAGCTGCTGCTGCCAACACACGTAACAACACTCTACGTTCGCTAGCAGGCACTACATGGAGCAGCTTTAGGGGAATTTCGCGAACCACCTACAGGGCTATGGTGCAGCCGGTGCTGGAATATGGAGCCCCAATTTGGTCAAAACACCTGTCGGAAGCCTCTTGAGCAAGCTTCAGCGTGCACAGAACACTGCTCTGCGCGTGATCACTGGATGCCCTAGATCCACACCGGTATCTCATCTGCATCAAGAGTGTTCGATGCTTCCTGTAAAGCAGCATTGTCAACTCCAGTCGCAACAGTTCCATGTTGGCATTGCAAGGAATTCCACACACCCTAATTTCCCATTACTGTCATCTGGTCCCCATTTCCGACATATTCGCTCGCCACTTCATGCTACAGTCTCTGTCTTGGATCGCCAACGTTGGGCGACGTCGGAGCTCAATCGCGTCAGACTACTGCAAATGGAGCACACCCGATTCGTCAGAGAACACCTTTCCAGTGCTCCCACCAGTGCTCCCCTAAATCTACTTCTTGGTGACGTGCCCCCCCCCCTCCGATCGATGACAGCGAAACGGACCTACCCAGACGTACACGCTTCATCCTGGCAAATCCACGATGTGGACACTCCTCACACCTCAAGGCCTTCGTCCATAAAGATCGACTCATCGATCCCCGAAGAGTGTCCTGACTG
The DNA here is from genome assembly GCA_029168955.1 of Aplectana chamaeleonis. Classification (NCBI taxonomy): domain Eukaryota; kingdom Metazoa; phylum Nematoda; class Chromadorea; order Rhabditida; family Cosmocercidae; genus Aplectana; species Aplectana chamaeleonis. The sequence goes on from JAPDOI010000562.1 coordinate 47,513, forward strand.
CCACAACCCAGGGCACGATTCATTTCATTTATTTTCATGTCCTGCGAGGACGACTTCTCTAACAGTTATGGATATGTGGACGAACCCGTGCGATGTGGCTGCCTTTTTACACCTATGAGGAGAATCTCTGACGTGGCCGATAAGAAGAAGAAGACCTGTCAACCGATGCGGTGATGGCGATTAACAGGTGCCCGGGCTGGGGCCGAAACAACATACGGCCACCCTTCCACCTCTTATCGAAACGAGCCGCAACGCAGGCCAAACTCCGTCCTGCAAGCTGCTCGGAAATCGATTGTACGGCCACGGGAAAAGTTTAAAATTTTGTCACCATAGATAAAAAAGAACCTTCTTTACGCAATCCTTTCTCACATTTCCAAGAAAAAAATGGCATTGATCCTTCTCCATCAACTTACCATCATTCTCCTCGGAGTTGACTCGTACAACGACGACGTAATATTCAGCGCGACATTCGCCTGCGAACCGCCATCACAGCTGATTTGGAACGTCACGTCGGTGTCTTTCTGAAATCAGGTAGTTTTCCCCATTTCAACAGTCCCTGTAGAACACTTAACGACTTTTACCTTATGCGGTATACTGAACAAATAGATCTCAGTAGCATGTTGATCCTTCTCCTCCTTCTTCAGCTTGAACGTGAATATGAAGTCAACACTGAGTTCGTCTAAAGCTTCAGTCGTTGGTAACCCTCCGTTCTCGTAATGAAAAGCAAATCCACCCACAGTAGCACGGAGTTCCATTCTTCGGCTGCCCATAGTACTTGTTTTCGCACCGGTCACAGTTCGCTCCAGTGACACCCTTCGTTCTGCAGTGACACACACCCGTCGCGCCATCACACGAGTCCGCTTGTCCATTGCACTGACAAGCTGGAAAGAACATGCGACCTTCAAACGCTGAACTTGTCGCTGCGCCGAAGTATGTCCCTGGCCTTGCCCACTTCGCATAATAGCAAAACAAGGTTCCTTCAAACAAAACCTTACCTGAACAACTATCGCCATTCCTTGAATCGCCGTAGTATCCAGGTGCACAGAGCTCACAGTGCTTACCCATGGTATTATTCCGGCATTCACCACATACTTCTTGAACGCCACCCAACGTATGCCGCGTCTCATTGCACATCGAGTGTCCATTACACTGACACGCTAAAGTGGATACAGTGCAGAATGAGGATAAATTCAGGCTTTTCCTGCATTTCGGAGAATCGCAATCAGTGTTCCTGGGCATGAGAGAACCATCACAGAATTTGAGGACCCGAAAGGTGCGGATTCTGAGGAAAACACAAATATGATTTTTGGGCGGACGCTGCGTTTAGGATTGTCGTCAAATTGGTCTAGGCAAAGTAAGCCGCAAATCTTACCCGGGCAGTCGATGAAGTACCACTGCTCGGGACGGAAACCCAGAGATGGATCCAATGGTCCACGTGCCGATCCTCGGGTACAAGTTCCAAGCCCCGTGCGAGAACCATCATCCAGCCATCCACACTCCGGTGATAACTGGCACTCAGCGCACGTTTTGTGGGAGGAACAGTTCGACGATTCTGGAATGACCTCACTTCAGCTCTTATTTCTAACGGGACGGAGCTCTATAGAGGAAATTCATGAAAAATCATTAAACTCACCGAGCCTGCAGGATTTCGAAAACGCAAATCCATGAGCATGGCCCGCCACCCATGAATGACACTGTCCATACGCGAACGACAGCGCGTAGGCCTCCATGTTTATGCATCTGAAAACCAGCATTATGATGTGTGGTCCTCCGAAAGAGTCTCTTCCTAGACAGGGATGTGCGAAAAAATTTCGTAACCAAAACAATGACATTTCTTTCGGTCAAAAATCTGTAGAATGCTTCCCCACACTATGCTACGCTGCAAAAACCACAATTTCTTATCAAATTTTCGTTTTTTTTTCGGAAAATCAATACCGAAAAAGAACCTGAATTTTTTTTTTGAAGAATGGTCGCACTCCCAATAACTTGTCTGCAACAAAAAATTTGACCTCGGAAACACGAGTCCTCATTTTTCGGTTCAGAGTTTTCGAAAAATTTTTGGTACATCCCTAGTCCGAGAGCGAATCTGATGCCGGCTGGTAGGTGCATGGAGTCGGCTGTAGATATGAACATTCGACATCGGTCTTCGGTCGAATGGTCTATTTCATATGAAGCCCTTCGCCTGAGATTCGAGCCGAAAAAAAACGAGTGTTTTCTTCCCGAGATATTCGAATTCGAGAGAAACTAATGATTCCAATTTGCACCTAAATAAGATATTTGAACTTTAAAAGCAAATATTTCAATTTCCCAATCTCCCACATGTAATCTGCAGTACTAAGCAGACATCTGGCCCGATGCCAGAATGTGCGATAGTATTCTTCTCCTACCTTACGACAATTTTTCGGCCACATAGTTTCCGTAACTTCATACTTCCATCGCGACGCGACGCGATGACATCACATTGGTGAGTATCGATCGATATAGCGTTGCATATCGACCCGCATTCAAAGCATATCATCGCGCCGCTGCAAGGTGGAAGTATAAGCCTGAGCTAAACCTCAGAACTTTTTAAAAAATTCAGATTAAAAAATCGAGAAAATGGTCAACTGTGCCTTTATGTGGCACATTGACGAATCTTGAGAATCTCCTTTTTTTATTCGTTTTCCAGTCCTTTTGATGTCATCCGATTTCCGTACCCGCGAGTCAGACTTTTCACAAAACGTCCCCGAGTACCCACGCAAGTTACGACTCATCGATCAATTGCCCTTGCCGACCGCACGCACCAGACCACGCCTGCGCCTCCTAACCTAGAAGATACCATAACACAATATTGAATGCGACCAACCTGCTCGTACTGGGGCACCACATACATTTCTGCTCCTGCAGACACTCGCTACACGTAAACAGCGATGAGCACGCCAGCGGACAGTACGACAGATTCTGACCAGGCGGAATCGGCGGAGGCGTTGTGGGCAGTCGCAGGGGCAGACTGGACGATGCCACCCGATCCAATTCTCTAGCCAGCTGCTCCTTCCTCAGTAACACTAAACAGATGGGTCTTGCAAACGGTTCAACTATAATTTCCTATAAAGAAAGGCCTTCACATTAATTAGACGGGATCGATAACTATCACCCCACGCTGCGAAGCGCGCCGCGCCCTGCAGTTTGGGCGGCTTAATCTTCGTCAGGAACAGACCACATTCGTTTTCCTTTAAACCTTTTCTTTTTATAGAGAAGTAATTGAAATACTGACTTTCCTAAGTATTCTGATGAATAACCATTTTGAACTTTGGAGAACCAACTTCTCTTAAAAATGTTTTTTGGACCTTCTACAGGAGAAAATCAAAAATATCAAATGAACACATGAAGACTCAGACGTTGTTTACACTCTCGCCGCCGAGCGGTGCGGCAGAGTGAAATTCTATAGTATCGATCGTGCCGCGCCGTGTGTACACTGTTACGGAAACACACTGCTGCGCCGCTCGGCGGCGGGAGTATAAAGGACGCCTTGGAGAACCCATTTTACAATATGAGGACCAGGAAAAAATCTCACCCTCATCCTCCAGTGGTATACAAGCCGGTTTCCCCTCCACCGTATACCAGTTACAGTGTGCCAGCAGCTTGCAGCTACGGCAATCACTGGCCATTCCACAAGGACGAGGTGGAGGAGGATCTCGAGTCAGCGAACACTTCTCGTACGTTGTCAGCATCACCTTGAAATGTTAACATCAAAGACGCAACGCACTACTATTTCGGCCACACAAATGGAAGATCTTGAGAAATTCCACGAGACCTTAAAGATCCACACAAACGATCTAATTTTCACAGAATTCCGCTGATTTTTTTTTGCTTTTTGTCTATGTTCGAGGAAAATAAATTCTTTCGAAACTTCAAAAAGGATCATCTGCTATGTCCCCATCAGTACTAGCTATATCGGGATAGCCCACTGCATTAGCGCGCACGGTCGCGTCCAATCTCAGATTCAGCCCTCTCCTATAAAAGGGACTGTATCATGACATGACGCAAGGTAAGGAGTCTGCTCTTACCCATCCACCCCTCCCAAAGTGTGATTTGGTAAAACTTTTGCTCATTATCTCAGACCCCCCCATGAGCATGATTTGGTGAAATTTTTAGCAATTTTCTCGATGCAGTGCTACTATGCGTCATGTTCGACATAAACGAAAGACACAGATTGATTGCTGTCTACTGCTACATCAAATCGCAGCGCCGCAGCTTCAAATCGCCACAACCCAATATGAGCTGTCACGCCTGGGGATAAAACCCAGAAAGCTGCAAACGCGTTTCGAACACCAATAATACGCCCACGAAACTTCGATAACACTGTGATCCCCACCTCGCATCACAAAAATTACCAACAACTCTGAATTTGAAAGGAACAATCCTTTCAAAAAGACACTTTTTTCCGCAGAAACCCAAAAAACGGTGAACTCCACCAAATTTCACTGATAATGGTCCTATTCGCATCGGATTTTCTGCTCCATCCCGAAAAAAATGGATTAGAGAATCTGAAAAAAATCGTCCTCACCTGGCCGTCTACGCACTCGCCATCGTTAGGCAGGCACTGATCACCAGATGGACACCAGCCACAACCAGGCTCAGATATACACGAAACGCAATCACTCTGCTCTTCACAAACTTGTAATGCCTGCCTGAAATCCACCGACGATTTTTTGCAGAGATTTTCGCGATATTCACCAATAAGTCGGCTGTTATGGAGAAAATAGGTTGGGGCGGCGCTATCTTCACCTCCATCCCTGCAATGACAAGTGTGGAGAAGGTTCTGTATGAGTGTTGAGCGCTTTTTCATTCGAAATTTGGGAATCGACACGCCGAAAATCGGAAGCCGAGGAATCGGAAATTTGGATTTTCCTAGAGAATTTCCAAACTTCCTGTGCAGGAAATTGAAAACTCTCCGAAAGAGTGAAAATTTTTCGATTCCTCAGCTTCTGATTTTTGGCGGGCCGATGATACAGAACCTTCCTTCCATTGGTCAATGCAGGGATGGAAGTGGAAACATCCCCGGCCCAACCCATTTGCACCATAACTACCGGAAACTTACCTAAGTGCAGTGTTCCTACACTCGGGCATCGATTTTGGCGATTCATTCTTGACGAAGGATAGGAACGACTGCTTATAGCTCACGAACGGGTCAAACTTCACACAAACGCGTTCACTGAATACGCATTTCACGCCATCAGCCAATGATCGGCATTCTTCCGGACGTGTTGCCGATGAACACTCAGCTAAATGGAGGTGTATTTTCCTGAATATGTGTAAGTCATATCATATCAAGTTACCTGCAGAGAATCGCCACACATCATTCAGCATTTTTCCATTGAAACCACCAAAAATATACAGCTCATTATTCGTTGCCACAGCCGTATGGCCATACCTCCTGAATTGAACCGCCCGCGACGAGATGTTGAACCACTGTTTGCAAGCTGAAAATGGAGCCTCACAATGGAATCTTTTTTTTTTGTTAACCTGCTGACCTGGTTACTTGCATGACCATGCAAATTTTACGGAACATTTTTTGTGAATATACATTCAAATGCAGACTGCTAACAAGAGAACTCCTTCTGGTCAAAGCAGCCATTTCAAGTAAAATGCAATTCTCCAGAGCCTTGTTGGACGTCAATCAGAATAAGCCTCCGGGGGGTTGGGGTGGGCGCGAGGCATGTGGAATTGACCTTCTCCACACCTCAAGCAGTGTCCTGTTTCGGATTTTCCTCGAAACGTGAACGAAGGGGTGATCTCGAGAGCTGAACACAAATCTGGGGTCCGTTTGTCAAAATTCTGAGGATTCAGCAGCGCTGAACACGATTATGGAGGTCAATTTCAGTTCTCTTGGTGCAAGTTGCAGAGAGCACGGAATACTGCCCTCATCAAGAAACCGGCCTACTCCCGGTAACACAGCACTGCTTACTCCAGTCTCAGCAGTTTCTCATAAGTATTGTCAAGAGCCCGACCCATCCAAACTACCATCTTCTGTCGTCCGGCCCCCAACCAAGAAACATACGCACGCCGCTCAATGCTTCCCTATCTGATGTCGATAAACAACGCTGGGCTACATCCGAGCTCTCCCGCAGAAGACTCCAGATGGCTGAGCATACGCGCTTTGTGGCAGAGTACCTGTCTGATGTTCAGCCCAACTCAATTTATGGCGGCGTGCCCCCACGAGTCGACGGCAGCGAAGCCGATCTACCGAGACGCACCCGAACAATCCTTGCTGGTCTGCGATGCGGTCACTCCACATATTTAAAGGCCGACACTCATCGGATTGATCAGTCAGTCCCTGATAGATGCCCTGATTGTGAATGTGCTGGACATGATTCATTGCATCTATTTCCATGTCCGGTTAGACCTACAATGTTATCTGCTCGAGATCTATGGTGCAAGCCGTGTGAAGTACAGTAGCGGTCAAAAGTGTAGGACCACTTAGAAAAATTGGCAGTAAATAAGAACGAGATGGATTGGTAATTTGCAACTTAGCAGCAATACTCTTTTGACATAGGTCGATCTTTCTGCGGAGTAGATCAAACCTGCGATCATACATGTTTGATCTACACCAACATATCGATTTTTGGTCGTTGCCTCGGCATTTTCGACTGATTAATTCGGCCACTATAACATCACGGTGAGGAGCTTTGTATACAAGTTTTAGGGTAAATTCCATGACTCTGATTATTTTTAAGTAGTTTAGACCATGGTCAGAGCAAAGCGACTTCATCTGAGCCTTAAGAATGCTGCAATTCGAATGGTCTCCGCCGGCTTGTCACACCCGGAAATTGCAAGCAACCTAGGAAATTCAAAATCGGCAGTTACCAATTTAATGCATCGCTTTGCCGCCAGGGGAAAACCCCTAAAGTTCCTGGAAGACCAAAAAAAGACGAGTTCTCGTGAAGATTCCATTCTGACACGGATGAGCAAGAGCGACCCTCACCTCAACGCTGCTGAAATTCAGAAGGAACTCTCCACCTCCCATGACTTGGACGTGCAGACGAATCAAAGTTCATGATGTTTGGAGCTGATGGACTGAGCTATGTGCGACGCCCTTCTGGCAGTAGGTACTCGCCAAAGTACCAGGTTCCTACGGTGAAACACGGTGGCGGTTCCGTCATGATGTGAGGATGCTTTTCCGCCGCCGGCGTTGGACCCCTTCACTTCATTGAAGGCAAAATGTATGCAGGAATGTATGAGAACATTCTGCAGAGTGTTCTGCTTCTTTATGCCCGCGAGAAATTTGGTAATTCATGGGTTGTCCAGCAGGATAATGACCCAAAACACACTTCTGGTCGCGTCAAGAGATGGTTTCAGACCAACAGAATTGATGTTCGCGAGTAGCCCTCGCAAAGTCCAGACCTGAATCCTATCGAGCACTTATGGGAGGAGATGAAGCGACGTCTGAGAAGAAAAACGGCGACTTCTAAGGCCGATAAAATTGCTCAGTTGAAGGAGGAGTGGCAGAAGATCTCGCCCGCTACGATTGGGAAACTTATTCAATCTATGCCAAAGCGATGTGAAGCCGTGATCAAGGCTAATGGGTACCCAACAAAGTACTAGTTGTTAGCTTGTTAATTTGCAACTTTGATGTGTTTTTGTTGAATTAAAGTTGTTAAACTATGCGTTTTCAATTACTATGTGAAAGTGGTCGCACACCAAATAATCCTTTTTCCTTCAAAAACTTCGCGATTTCTTAAGAAAATACTTTGATAAAGTAAGTGCGTGGATTTCTTTGCATTTCGACGCCTCTCGCAAAATTTCAGCTCCGTAGCTTGTTTAGTAGCCGAGTTATTGAAAAAAAGTTAAGTGGTCCTACACTTTTGACCGCTACTGTAGCTAGCTTCCTACGCCTTTGATGCGATGCTCTGTTCATGGCTGAGAAGAAGAAGAAGAATTTCAGCTCCAAGAAGGATTAGGATAGGTTACGGTGGACATAAAGGTGATCAATTGTGTTTGCCTACCAATAAGCGCTTATACAGTGCGCCACGTAAGTATATGTAGGAGGAACACCATTTTTCGAAAATACTGTTTCGAAAGTATCTCGGCCTGGACTTGGCAAAACTTGGTAAAACTTTGCTATGTTTTAGGGCATCATAAACCTTGCCTTACACACACTCAAGCTTGAGATTGAAACTTACAGCTTTTGAATACGGAGTTTATGTACAATTTCGTGGCATTGATCCAAATTAGGGCTATTTCCTCATGACATGCCCGTGAAAATTCCAAACTCGTGCCACTTGTTTGCCATTAAAGGATCTTCAAAACCTTTGTGCAACATTGTGAGAGAATCATTTCTTGCAGGATTTTTTGAAAACCATAGATTTTGCGAAATGGGGCACTTTTTTGAAAATTCACCCCCTTCAAAATTATCCGCCTTATAACCGTTTCTAGACATGTACTGTATAGGCTTTGACAATGCTCAACTAGTACAACGCTTCTGAAGGTTTTTTTTTTGTGAAAAGCAAATGGCACGGGTTTGGAATTTTTACGGACATGTTCTCAGGAAATCGGCCTGATTTGGATTAATACCACGAATTTGTAAATGAATTCCTTATTCAAAAACTGTGCATCGAAAACTTAAGCTTAAGTGCGTTTAAGGTGAGGTTTACGATGCCCTTAACGTACCACAGTTTCATCAAATTTTGCTCAGTCGAGATATGCGCAAAACATTATTTTTGAAAACTGGATGTTCGAATACTTGTGACGCAGTATAATTCCGTCTAGAGAAACGGGGAGCAGCTGTTAGGAACAAAATCATTTTTTTTTCGTCAGAAATTGATCCTAAATCGTTGAAATTCGGTGAGAATGGCCACTTTGTCCGAGTGGCCTTCCCTTGCTATTTACGGACAGATTTCAGATCAGAGCATGACCTAAATCTTCAACAGAAGCGTGTTCCGCAAGAAAAAAACATCAATCATTATGACACCATGAAGTCGCCTAACTGAGTCAATGGCAGAAACAAAGTATAAATCTCCTTGAAACCAACCTATATCATAGGCTTGAACCATAGATGAGAAGCACTCCTGTTTGGTCCATGACTCACTAATATTGTATCCATTTCCGCCAACCACAATCATTAAGCCGTTGAGAATGGTAGCCGTGTGCAAAAATAGTTGCACACCCGACGGCGGCAAATTGGTCCTACAAAACGATATGTTAAAACACTTAGTTAAAATTGCAGCTGTTGTTTGCAATTGCAATTCGAGCTAATTGCATAACACGCGCATCCGAGCCGCAACTGCCAACACGCGAAACAACATCCTCCGTGCTCTGGAGGGCACCTCTTAGGGTAGCACAAAGGAAGCTTTACGCACAACGTTCAAGGCCATGACACAGCCTACTCTGGAGTATGGGGCTCCGATATGGACTAGACACCTGTCGGACGCCTCTTGGAGCAAGCTTCAACGCGTACAAAATACTGCACTACGTGTCATCACTGGCTGCCCAAAGTCAACACCTATATCCCATCTTCATCAAGAATGAGCCGTACTTCCTGTCAAACAGCACTGCCAACTGCAGTCACAACAGTTTCACATTGGCATAGTCAAGAATGCCGCACATCCCAACTACCCACTCCTGTCATCTGATCCTCATCCCCGTAATATTCGCACACCGCTCCATGCTGCTATTTCTACATTGGATCGTCAAAGATGGGCAACCTCTGAGCTCACAAGGAAGAGGCTGCAGCAAAATGAACACACCAGATTTGTGTCTGAATACCTGTCCTGTGCCCTTCCCAATCCCATCCTTGGTACAGTGCCTCTTACGGTCGATAACAGCGAGAAGACTCTGCCCAGACGCTCCCGCGTCGCTCTAGCGGGTTTACGTTGCGGTCACTCTTCCTCTTCTTTGCAGCCACGTCGAGGGTTTTGTCATAGGTTGAGGAACTGGGCGACCAGTAATGGATTCGTCCATAGGTCCATTGCGGTCAGCGTGGTTGGTTTCTCCGGAAAATTAAACAGATGTACCGTATCGTGGCCGTGGCATCCATAGTCCGGGCAAACGTCCGATTTGCTGCTGTCAATCTTGCTGACGTAGGCCATAAGCATACCAGAGTGACCACAGCGAAGCGATGCCAGGGTGCATCTGGCCCTCCTTCCGAGTTGAGACTTGGATGTGCAGACCCGGGGCGGCACCACTCCCAGGATGGGATTTACCGCCGCCTTTTCCAGATGACACCGTACGAACTGTGTGCGCTCCTCGCGCAACAGACGGAGTCGTTCTTGCTGTGAATCGTGCCATCTTTGCAGATTGACTTTGCTTGGAGCATCGGCGAATGGCTTTCTGATGCGTCTCTCCCTGACGGGGTTCAGCACTCTCCATCAGGGGTGGTTGGGTTGCTTTATGATATTGATGAGAAATTGTTGGGACTGGAGCTGACAGTGCTCCTTTCCTGACAAGAATCGTGTCTCCGCATGCAAGTGCTCGACTGGGGAACTTCTTGCACATCCGGTAGCTGTACGAAGTGCGGCATTCTGTACACGCTGCATCTTGGTCCAGGAGGCTTCTGATACCAAGTGCTGCCACACCGGTGCAGCGTACTCCAGAGCGGGCTTAAGTATGGCCTTGTAGGTCCTAATAATAGTTTCCTTGTTACTGCCCCACGATGCACCGCCCAGGGCTCTGAGCACATTAAGCTTTGCTTTGACGACGGTCTGCTTCTGCTCGGTGTTCTTGTGAAACTTGAGCGATGGATCGAGCACCAGACCGTGCAGTTTGGGAAAGCGAGCAGCAGGTAATCGATCTCCGTCCCACTCGACATGCGGGTGGGCGCTGTGCTCTGATGGATCCGTTGTGAGTACGGATACCGACGATTTGGATGTCGAGATCTTTTGCATTTTGCGGTCGAAAAAGCTTTTCAGTGTTACCAGGTACCCATTGATCTTGGAGGCGGCCACATGTATATCCCGATCCCGACACATTATTGTCATATCATCGGCATAGGCGACCACCTTTATATCCTAGGGAGGGGCGGGCATGTCTTCGAGGTACAGACTGCAGAGGGCAGGCGATAAAACGCCGCTCTACGGTACTCCAGCTGCAATAGGAATGCTATTGGAGACATGGTTCTGGAACATAACTCTGGCTCGTCTGCCCTTGATGAATGCCGATATCCAGCGTTTCTGCCACGGCGGTATTGATGATTTCAGTAAGTTGCTTGACAAAACTCCATGGTTTACTGTGTGTCGAATGCTTTCGTCACTCTTCGTACCTCAAAGCCTACGCACATAGGATCGACGAGTCGGTCCCAGATCAATGTCCTGACTGTCATATTGCTGGTCATGATTCACTACATTTATTTTCATGCTCGGCCAGACCTACTTCGCTGTCTGCTCGTGATATGTGGAACAAGTCGTGTAAAGTGGCCACCTTTCTACGCCTATAAGAAGAAACTCCGATGTGGCTGATAAGAAAAAGAATTGCAATTGACATGAAGTTAAAGTTAGTTGAAATAGATGAAACACTGCAGGAGAAATTATTACTCACCATTTCTCATGCTTGATGTCATATCTCATCAGGCTATCTGTGAGATTATTCTGCGAGTTCGACCACATTGTGCCTCCATACACGAGAACAGCATCACCCTGAATACTGAACATACTACACCCGGAACATTTCATTGAAAAAAAAAACAATGTGTTCAAATGAGACTGTCCGCCCAAGAGACCGTGGTGCGTGTCGAGCTGGCGTTGCAAAAACACTATTTCGGAGGACCCATCCCACTGCTGCATACATCTGGCTAAGATAATACCCTTAAATTCGTCTTATAGTTCCGCTGACCGATATGCATGTCCCAAAATGCTTCCGAGATGGCTGCTCGACACGCACGCCGACCGCGCGGGCGGACAATCTCGTCCACACCGACCTCACCCTACACTGTACGAAAAACCCAAAAGTGGCAGAAAACATGCAAAAACTGTTACAAGCGGTTGTTTGACAACGTATAGCTTACCGCAATATTAAAAGGACATGGTGAGGTTGCGGACTCTTCCGAACATACTATAGTCTGATTGTGTTATCACTCATTTTTTCGAAATAAGTGAGATCGGTCGGTGAGTTTTTGTTTCCACTCTCACATTTTCATCTGTTTTCATTGCATCCACAGATGTAGTCATATCGGTGAAAACACAGACTCACCGAGCTATCACAGCTTCTTCAAAAGAAATTGAGTGATACCACTAACAAACTGCCGTATGTAAAGACGAGTTCGCAACCTCAACAGGTCTTACTCCCATTGCTGCAGACTATAGGCACTTGAGGCCATTGGAAGGAACCCCTAATACATTCACGAACAGCCCTCATATTCTTGACCCCCTCTCAGTGTTTGATGTGGCTCTGACCGTATGCGACCACGGTTTAGAGCACGAGAAGAAGGACTATGTGTTTCCGCAAACTCCCACCAAGAGCACAGCTTCGTTCGGCCGAGCTAGTACTCCACCAACCTTAGGCGAAGAATGTTTACGGAATAATTGTAGAATTCCGCCGCCAAAACTGATTTCAGGTTGAAACTACGATCTCCTCAACTTGGTGACCTAAAGGTTCGGAACTTTTCAAGCACCCTCCACGAATCAGGGCCATGCACCCTCGCTCAACGTAACCAAGAAGTCCCGCAGCTCAGGGCCATGAGGAAGGGGAGAGGGTCGCAGAGATTTTACTGCTAATCATAAATCGCGGATCTTTTGCGGTCAAACAAAGATCGATGAGTGTATCTCCCGGGGCGTCAAAGTTTCCAAAAACGCTGTTTTAACTTGGTACATCTGAAGGGAAAAACACGTATTATATTAGGGCATTGCCAAAAAGACCTCAGTTTTTAGAATTTTTCTCATGATTATTCATTTTTGGAACATTATTGAAATCCAGTACAACTTACTCGCTATACGTGGTACAGTCACTATCACTTCAAGTTGGGGGGCCGCCAAATTTTCCAACATGGAGGGGGCCGCACTTCCGACGGGCCGATAACCAGGGTATGCCTTACCCTGCCGCGAATTGTCATTTGTTAGTTAAAATTTTAACGAATCCCACACGGGATGCTCCTTTTTGGACTAAAATTTTCACGACCCCTTCCCCTACAATTAAGAAATTACACAACTGTGCCTGACCGCGCGTCCCCAAACGTCCGCTCGGTCTCAGCGACGACCCATCCTCTATAAGAACCCTACACGACCCTTACCACTTACTTCCCCGTGTGAGATCATCGAACCTCTGGTGACCTCTCTGCAGTCTCAAAATAGTGGACGAAAATATATAAGGTGTTACACTTAAACCATGATTCCAATAGGTCACATCAAATAGGAAAAAACTCCCCTTCGCACTAACGGAATACGAAAAAAAGATTTACAAAGTGAAAGAAAAAAGAAAAATTTTACAAATTCACGCACCGAATCCATTTTGAAATGCACTGAAGTGTGCCGAAATCGTCCATACACCTGATCTTTCGTGCTTCCAAACCGCCATCGTCCCGTTTCTGAAGAATTTCAATATGGGCTCTGAACACTTACTAGGGCTTATCCTACAGTTCATGTGGGCTTTTATACAACCATATGTTGATAGTTGTAGGTATGGAACACAATATTGACAATCCATTTTCCAAATCACCTGAATGCCTCAGAGATTTACAGGAAATTTTCAAAAGGGGAATTTTCATAGCTTTGCCTAGATAAAAGGGGTACACGAATGGCAATTTTTAGGATCTTCAAAAAATTGTCTCGGATTGGGCTGAAAACTTCTTTCTAGAGGTTGTTTTGGGTGCTGATCACGAATCTGAAGCCCATTTGTCAATATTTGAAAAATTCCATCTGATTGGGTCCGAAGCTACAAAACTGGGGGAAATTTCGCTGCCCAAACGAGACTTTTGACGATTTCGAGAATGCTACGATCAAATCGTCTCAAAACTTGTACGTAGGAGTTATTTGGGGCGCTTAACACGGATCTGCAACCCGTTTATACCTTGTTTTTATCGATAGATGGGTTATCGATATCGATGACCCATCTTATACTGATGAGTTTTTAGTACAAGAAACAGAAAACGAAGTCATTTATAGCCTAGCTCGCTCACTTTGAACCGGTCAAAGCAGGGCTTATCCAGATTATCATGCCAAAATCTCCTTATCCCTGTTATACTTGCCATATTCGACCGCTCCCCTGCTTGCTTCGCCCGGACATTCGAGCAAGTTAAGGTTTACCAAAGAATTCTGTAGAGGGGCAAACATAATCCGACGTCAGGTTTGACGCTTTGTATGCAGCCTCCCGAAACACCAACAGGCATAATTAGATTTTTCAGAGATTTCTTTGAACAAATTTTCTAAGGTATTTAGAGGTTCTGTGGGGACTTTTCCCTATCTACCTCTACTTGATGGACTCATTCGGGACTAGAATACGGATTTCAAACAGGAGAGGACTGGCCTTTAATAGGGGAAAAAAAGTATAGAAAACCTACCAAAATTATAGATTTGTACGTGATAGACGAATCCAATCTCAGGATGATAACCGAAAAAGACGAACATCTCCGAGCCAATCACATGCGCCGTATGTCCAGATACAGCCAAGGGAGGAACCTGCAAAACTATGAAGTCCATTACTATGCCTACACTGAAAGTTCATTAGTAGAACTGGTTGGAAATTACCATCAAATTCGTATTCTCTCCACTTTCCAGATGCCATTCCCTGGTATGTAGATCAAAACTCCACAACTCATTAGTGATATTCTTACTATTAATAACACCACCAAACATGAACAGTTTCGTCTGAAAAGAAACGACTCACTACTCACTTGATCGACAACGCTTCCAAAATAGTTAATTGAAATCCAGTTTTCCATAACTTAGACACATATCGATGAAATCGGCTACAGCCGTCCACAGCCGGAAGCGCTTTGTCACGCCGGGCGAATTTTCACCATTGTTTCTAGATTATGCAAATACATTTAGACTGGATGAGCAACAGCCGCGCAAGCCGTATCGATTTTTTCATGTTCTCCATTGGAAGAGAATCGACTTGGTCGGCTACAGCCGGCCGCGGAGGAAGAAAAACTTCGCAACCTTCTCACATGAGGAAAAAACATTGAACAGGTCCGCCACAACTTTTGATATCGCGTGCGTTTCTACATGTCTTACAAGTAGCTATGATGAACAAATCGACTGAGTCGGTTACAGCCGGCCAACAGTTTTTTTTTCTGTTCCTCAAAATAAAAAAATATCCAAAGATGTTTTTCATGCCACAGGCATGTATCGATAGGGTCAGCTACAGCCGTCCGACACCCAGTCGGTTTCCCCTACATATAATTCTCATGATACGGCTAGATAGCGAACGGGTCGGCTACAGCCGGTCACATCAGGTAATGCTCAGACACGCTTTTCATCGTGTAGATCAGAGAAGTTTTTCGAGACTTCGGAAATCGTAACTATCTTTCTATTCCAGGAAGCGAAAAACGGAACGTGAAAAAACTATTGGGAATCGGCTAATCGAGATATCGAAACATTCCACATTCTCGACAAAGCATAGCGGTCTTTCCGGATCCCGTATTCCCAGGTACCTCTTATACTCCGAAATTCGACGTCTTATACTCCGAAATTCGACGTCGCGTGGATCGTAACAAAACCACAAAATGGAATCTACTCACCTTGTACCGCACAAGGGTATGATCGAATCTTGGAGCAGGCTTCACACTTCCGGCCACAACTATGGTTTGCCATGACCGAGAGCTGAGGTTAAAAACGACTGGATCCTCAAAAACCACACCGCTAAAGTGCTCCCCACCTGAAAAGAATATGTATAAAATGAAAACAGCGCAAAATATTTGAATTCCGGACTACTCACCGATATTCCAAACTACGTCATCTATAAGAATAGAAGCATGTGAGGCACGACCAGCCGGTGATTTAGTAGACGGAATAAGATCCCATACAGATAAATCCGTTCGCACCTGACACGCCTCGCCTAAACTGATGTTTACGCTTCAGTAACAAAAGTTACACACCCATTACAAGAAATTCGACAATTTTGCAAAAAAAAAACTAGTTTTGGATAGGTCTTTTAATGAAATTTATTCTGCTCAATTTTACTAACTCTGTGTACTTGTTAACATCAACTATTTCTCATAGTGGCCAGTTGAGGCTGCTACGCCCCTTCCCGGTGCCCAAAGATTAGGCCAGGGTCAGGCGGGGTTGCTAAACTTCGCAGCGGGTGTGTGGGGGGGGGGGCGCAACAATTTCAGACCGAAAATGAAAAATTGGTAAACATATCTATAAAATTCTCTAAAAAAGTGATTTGTGGTAATATATTTTGCCCGCAGTGTACACAGTACCGAAATCCGGAACTCTTTGGAGTCTTCCGCTGCTGGAGAAATGTATGTACGCGTCCACAGCCGACGGTTCCTCTCCACCAGTGCGATCAAGGCCGAGTATGGACCGATCGGCGAAATGCTGATCGACTCAGAACCGTTCGCCGGGTCGGTGTTTTCTGCCGCAGACACAAACAGCGCGTAGCTTACATGAACTGGCAGAGACGCAGACCACACCGACCCGACATCTCAATTATGGTTGATTTTTATACAGATTTGGGTAAGATTAATCTTAGTAGGTAATCACCATGAAACGAAGACGGACAGGAACATCGAGAATTCTTGCAAACTCCACCATTCAAACACGGTCCAGCTCCTCCTTCATCATGCGCTGTACATACACGCATTTCACAATATGAACCTAAAGAAAAAATTAGAGGACACCTTCAGTTAGACAGACGACTTAGGCCCCCAACAGACTTCGTCGAAAAACCTGCTGAGTCCGAATGAGTCCGGGGTGGAAAAACCTGCTGAGTCCAACTGAGTCCGGTTGCCCCCAGCGCCAACCACTTCCTCTGCGAAACACGCAATCGATAGTCAGCGGCAGCAGTACATGGGGCAGAGCGCAGACGACGAGAGTCGAGATGCGGCGGGACTCGGCAGGTCGCAGTCGGCCGAAAAAAATGCACCCGAATCACGTGAGAAACACCTATATCGACCGGGTGGAGTGAGGATGATTTCGGTGGGACTCGGTTGGTGCATTGGCCCCGCCCTTGTACGCATGAGAACCATCAGTATCGACCGGGGGGATTGCGGTGGGCATCAGACGGTCGCAGTCGGACTCAGTGGGTTGATTTTTTTGCACCCGTTTCCCACGAATTCGGTGCGTATCGACCGGGTGAGACTCAGTAGATCCACCTACTATGACGGGGGCCTTAGACTTTAATTTCGAAAGAAACGCCTACGCAGCAGCAGTGAATGCAGCGCGGAGGGCTGCGTCTTAGTATAAATCTGAGATCAATTTAGGATAAACCCACCCGTATAACCATTCTCGCAAGCACAGTGGCCATTCTGACAAGTGCCTCTGGAATGGCAGTTGTAGGGACACCTTAAAAATGAAGCATATGACTATTTAATATAAGGAAGTGTATGAAAAGAAAACAAATGTGAGCATGTAGCGAGCAAGAACAAAAACTGGACTCACTTCTCAAACTCGTATGTAATATTGAACCCGCTTAAATTCATCGCCAAATCACTGAAGAAGTAAATAAGTGCTTTGCCAGACGGGGCACTCAGCTCCTGCAGTTCCTGCTCACCACTGAAAAGAACCAGTTTTCACAGAAATCATGAATAAATACAGTGCGTTTCATAACCATAACACCACCATAGAAAGGGGCACTCATGCGCAAAAAAATTCTTAGCTATATTGCCAATATTTTTCCTAACTCTATGTTCAGGATGAGTGCGGTGTACAAGCTTTCAGCTTCACTGTAGCCTGAAATTCAACCACCGGGCACCTAAGAATCCCTTCAGAAACATAGGAGAAAAAAAGCCTCAGGCACCAATGGGAGTCGGTAAACCTTCTGATTAGGGTAGCAGGTCCAAGCGGTAGTTGCCCTATGCAAAAACGGAAGAGGGCTTGACGATTTTGAGAAAAAAAGGGAAATTCCGTTAGACGGACCTAAGGATTTTCAGCCGGAAACAATAAGAACTCCGATGCTCGTCATAGGGAAATCACTAAAATCGTGAAATTTCTGAAAAAAATTTGGTCGTGAAATTATCGTTTTTGGAGCTTCGTGAAACTGAAAAGGTGAGGGTACCCTTCAGATTTTTTAGGGTTTTGAGGAAAAAAAAAAGATTTTGCCTGAAACATGTATGTGGGGGTAATCTAGGGTGCCGAAACACGGATCTGGGATGCGTTTGTCAGAATCCCGAGGTCCACTGTAGGTTACGTTAGATACCATGCCATCTAGGGAGGAAAACCTACCTTGATATTTCAAAAATGGGCAGAATGACATCGATTTCGTACTCACCACCCCCCTCCCCAAATAACGACCGCACACAAATTTTGAGTCAAATCTGAAACTTTTACCTTACAACCGTGAACCCAACGTAATCTAGCATAATCTGTCAAAACTCGACAAACGGACCTCAGTTCAGCGTTAAGCACATCGAGTAACCCCAACAAGGGACTCCTTTACCCTTCCCGTGGCGGTTTGGAAAACCGTGTTGTCGTTGCTGTAGGTCTGTGACAGTACATAAATGATCCGTGCTTGAAATTCCCTGAATGGCTGTGGGGATTCCGAAAATGGCATTTTCACTTCTTCACAAAAAGGACCCCTTCGGGGAATTTTGGTTGTGTTCAGAAAAAAAATTTCAGATTCGGCTCAAAACTTGTAATGGGTGTTATTTAGGGCGCTAAACCCGAATCTGGGGACTATTCCTTGCCAGACTAAGAGTTACCATAGGTTACGGCACACATAAAGCCTTTTACTGGTGTCACTTACCTTGAAATTTAATAAAATCGAAAAGTGGACCTCAAATTCGTGTTCAGCGTCCCAAATAACACCCACGGTGAAATTTTGAGCTCAATCTACAACTCTGACTGAGCTACCGTATACCCACCGTTACACACCATAACCCAAGGAAAATCGATAAACGGGTTGCAGAATCGTGTTAGGCAGTCCGAATGACCCCTATGTACAAGTTTTGAGCCGATTCAATCGTAGCATTCTCGAAATCGTCAAAAAACGCGTTTTGCCAGCAAAATTTTCCCCAGTTTGAAGCTCCGGCCGGACCAAACAAATTGGTATTTTTCAAAAATTGACAAATGGGCCTCGGATTCGTAACCAGCACCCAAAACAACCCCCAGAACCAAGTTTTTAGCCCGATCCAAGACAATTTTTCTAAAACATCCTGAAAATTGCCATTCATGTCCCCGTTCCTCTACGCAAAGCTATGAAAATGCCCACTTTTGAAAATCTCCTGCAAATCTGAGGAATCTAGGGGATTTGGAGAACGAACTATAAATACCGTGTCCAATACCTGCAACTATCAACAGATGGTTTTATAAAAGCCCTCGGGAAATGTAAAGTATGCCCTGGTAAGATGAGGATTTCGAGCCACATCTATCGTAAGGCAGAAAAATCTCGAAAATCGCGTTCTGTAATCAAAATGTTTCCTATGCTGAGATGCTTTGAACGGATTAAGTCGAAAACAATGGAAAATCGACAAATAACCCTCAGATTCGTGATAAGCGCCCAAAAAGGCTCGACTGGGAGGAGTTCACGCCAAATCTGGATCATTTTTAACAACTTTCAGTACCTCCGTATTGGGTACGCGCTCAACCGAAAATCCGTACAAGCGGAAAACGTTAACAATCTGTAAAAAGTTAGGAAAATAGGCTTTCATCTAAACTTTGCTCAGTGGGGTTGTTTTAGGCGCTGAACACGAATATGAGATCTTGCGGATTTTGGGCAGAATAGCGAGCATGTTTTAAATCAGAAAAGGTACAAAAACTATCGTCGCCAGCTAGTAACTTCTCGGAACCAGCAGCTTGGGAAGGGGTTACCAAATTCACTACAGATTTCACAGTAATTTTAACAATACATTTCGTTTCCGCAGATGCGATCTACGCTTTGCATACTTCCTTTGCCAGCTTGCGTCCCCTCCCCCATAAACCTACCGGCTACCCAGGGTCAAGCAGGGCGTTGCGTAACTTTTCGAAATCGGAGCGACCCCCTATCATCAAAATTCGTGTTCCAAGAGCAAAAACTTTTGCGACCCCCCAACCTTCATTTTCGGGTCAAAATTTTTGCGACCTCCGTTGCGAAATTTCGAAACCCCGCTTCGCCCTGCCGCCACCCACCCCTAACCTTCCTTGTGGAGAGTATCACAACGACGGCTTGACCCTGAGGGGGCGTCAGATGCTTTCTGACTGCGGATATGAATAACTTTGAATATGGAGTGGTGAATGATCACCGGGAAAATCCACGGATTTCCTTTTTCCAAAAGCCGCGGAAGAACGACTTATTTTCGCGATGACAATCCCATTTTATTGAAAACGTATCCAAATCTCTTAAAACCGATAGAAACTGTTATGGTCATTGCGCGAAACCTCCTTGAAAAGAGAAAAATACACAAATCAAAAAGAAAATCCTGAAAGAATCTTACCAGAAAGCAGCCAGCTGCTCGCCATACACCCCATCTCCGTCATAAATGTAGACAAAATCCCATCCGCATTCGGTTTGAAAGTTTTCAAGTCGGATATTGAGCGGAGCTCCAACTTTCTGTAATGAACATCAAGTACTACATAAACATTGGAAAATACCCCAACTCTAGAAATTTATTACCCTTACCTTCTCGCTTTCTATTAGCCATGTACATTTAGAGGAAGGGCTATAGTCAAGCGGACCATCGATAAGATGACTATGATTTTCTGTCACTCTAAAATAGTTAAAAGTTAATGCTTATGAGGCTGTGCGCCCTACGGTCAATCAGATCAGTGGAGGCTATAATCGGGATTTTCGCCATGAATTAAACCGAATGACAGAATTTCACGGTGCCTCATCTCAGGCAGTAACGCCGGCTGAGGAGGCAGGCAATACCGGCTGACTAAACATTGTACCCGGGCGAGCCCCGGTATTCACTGCCCCCTCAGTCGGTAAATGGTGGAGCGCTCAGCCGGCAAGTGGTGGCCCCCTCACACCGCGTTCACTGCCCCCTCAGCCGGTAAATGGAGGTCCGCTCTGCCGGGATTAGTTGCTTAATACGTGAATGATATCGATCTGCAAGTGTAGATAAAGCCCCTAGTAAGCTCTCCCAATTCCCCAGCAAGTTCGACGCTTGCGTTTCATTTCCAATAAGGCAAGCCTTACCTTGCTTCAAAAATCGTAAACATACCCGCTGTCACGTCCCTACGGTCACAACGAACCGTAACGGGTGAGGGGTCAATGATTCAAATCGTGTGGATGACCACCCGTTCGAATGCCAACACCCGAATCAGCTCGAAGCCCATTTCGCCCGCGCCGTACCTGGGCCTGGTTCGCTTTAGTGTCTGCCTGATCAGCCGGTGATATGCCCAGCCATTGATTAATGTCTGCCCGCTCAGCCCGTAAAGCCATGCCCCTCAGCCGGTAATGTTATGTCTGCCCGATCACCCAGTGATATGCTCCACCGTGGATTTATGTCCGCCCGCTGACCCGGTAAAGCCATGCCCCTCAGCCGGTAAAACGCATGCCCGCCCGCTCAGCCGGTAAGACGCTCCGCCCCCAAAATAAGCCTGCCCGCTCAGCCGGCGACCCTACTTCTCCGCCCGCTCAGCCGGTGTGATAATGAGGACTGAACGCGATTGCGGAACTGAACTATAACTTCTTTTGGTACGGATCTTCCAAACGAAAAAACGAGTTCATATCATTCGTGAACAGGTGGACACGCGCCCCCCAGGGGTAAAACACGCCGGGGTTGCGCAGTGTGGACATGCGGTCTGTTAGGTCTTACAAAGCAAGCGTTTATAGTGGTAAACGCATCTGCGAAACGACTAGTATTGTTAGTATCTTTTGAGGTTCAATAGTAATAATGCGCAGTATCTCGCCCCAAGCTGCTGGTTCGAAGAAGTTATAGGCGTTTTTTCAAGCTTCGCGAAAAGGCAAGGGTACCCCATAAGAATTTTCGGGATGCTTTCGGAAAACTTTTCGAATTTCGCTCAAAACTTGTACATAGGGGTATTCTAGTGTGCTGAAAACGAAACTAAGGTCTGTTTGTCGAAATTCTGAGATTTACTGTGGGTTACGGTAAGTAACATGCCATTTAGGGAACAAAACCTACCTTAATACCAAAACCTCAAAAGGTCTCAACTATTAAAGCATTGTAGAAGGTACAAAGTAGTTTCACACGTAAGCTAATGATAAGATTTTTAGGATTTAATGATGAAAACATACCCAGTAATAATGCTAGGAACGCAAAATTCAAATTGGAAACGCTGGCGTGCAGAAGGAGAAGGTTTGATCTTTTGATGAAGTATAAAATATTGAATGGGCATACTGGCCTTCGGCCAAACGCTTTTCTCAAAATGAGGGCACCCATCACTAGAGGTAGCAGTTTCAAACTAGTCCGAAACCCGGCTAGGAAGAGTGTCAGGCACCATTTCTTTACTAACAGAGCTGGCAGTTAATTGGAAAAACTGCTCAAAAAGGGCAATCTGCCGCCAACAGACCTGGGCTCCTTCGAGCGTGTAGTGGAGCAGTACTTGAGGACGGAGGATGAGTGAGCTTGTGATCTTGTGGTAGTCATAATGTTATTTTCTTCGATAGATACTCCATAGTGATCTTGTGTTAATCATGGAACTTTTTCCGACAGAGACTCTACATACTACGTGTTCCCGGTCTCGTATATCGTTGTTACATTTTATTACTACGAGTTCGTTTATCTTGTTCCGATGTCAATACGCAGGGTTACCCTGGAATAAACAATTACAATTAATGGATCCCAAATCGGCAAATGGACATTAAATTCGTGTTCACCACCCCGAATAAATTTTGTAAACAAATTTTGAGCGGGATCTGAGATTTTGACTAGACCATCGTATACCCACCGCAATATGCCAAAAATCGAGTAACGGTC
This sequence comes from Aplectana chamaeleonis, assembly GCA_029168955.1. Classification (NCBI taxonomy): domain Eukaryota; kingdom Metazoa; phylum Nematoda; class Chromadorea; order Rhabditida; family Cosmocercidae; genus Aplectana; species Aplectana chamaeleonis. The sequence goes on from JAPDOI010000562.1 coordinate 70,440, forward strand.
TCCAGATCTGCGTTTAGTACTCCAAATAACCCATGGATAAACATTTTGAGCCGTTTCTATCGTAGCGTTCCAAAAATCGTCAAAGATCACATTTTCCCTCAAATTTCCCACAACTGTAGGCTTTGAACGAACTTAGTCGAAAACTTTGAAAAATCGACAGATAAACCCCAGATTCGTAATCAGCGCCTGAAATAACGCAACTGGGAGGATTTTAAGTTAAATCTGCAACTTCGTTCTGAAAAGCTTCCAAAGTCCTCCAATTGGTGTTAATAAACGTCCAACCGAAAATCCGTCAGTCCAAATCGCTTTCCGCCTGCGCTTAGTTCGGAAAATCTTCCTTCCCCCAAACTTTACCAATGGGGGTAGTTTTGGGCGCTGAACGCAATTATGAGGTCCGTTCCCGAACTTTCTGAAGACAAATGCGCGTTTCGAAAGGTACAAGAAGAACGAAAAAAAAACGACAATTTTCAGCTTGTAACGCCTTCGAACCTGCAGCTCGGGGAGAAATGCTGAAAAATTCTACTATAAATGCACAAGAGATACTGGCAATATAGTACGTTTCCGCAGATCTGGCTTGCGCTTTGTATAATTGCATTGATACTACAGAAATTGATCATGCCTGCAACCGACTCTCAATCAGAAGTATATTCCTGGTTTGAAGGCAACACACACACTCGCCAATATGTTCTATAAGCGACGCTAACAGCTTCATACGGCCCGCACTAGGACGCTTGCGCCTTTGGAGGCGTCCAACGAGCCAAAATTACCGCATTTGAGCCACTGAAGCGTAGAGACTCCACCCATTTTTCACCAGAACCCCGCCTCCTGAATACGAACACCCTCGAACTGTTTGTTGATACACGGCCATTAGGGGTCCAGAGTCAAGCAGGCGTTGCGTAATTTTTCGAAATTGGAGCAACCCCTAACATCATTTTCTTCAAACTGCAAAATGTTAGCGATCCTCTCCCTCCCAAGACGCAATTTTCGGGCAGTACTTTCGAGTACTAACACTGTCAGACACCGAAACATAGTTTAGTAGTCGAGCACAAGAGTCTAAAAATTAGGCAACGCTGCGATCCTGTCCTTTAGCGACCGAAATTGTCGAGAATTTCTGGGATATTTTCACCAAACTTTCTTTTTTTTTAGACCAAAACTTTCGCAATCCTCCCCTGACCTTCAACTTCGGACCGAAATTTTTGCGACCCCTCCATGGCGAGAATGTGCAACCCCACTTCACCCTATACGGCTAGTTCGACACTTCACACGGCGGAAGTGTTCTAAACTTCTAAAGTGATAGTAGGTTCTCTGGTCGATTCGCAACAAAGAGCATTACAAAGTGACTTACTTTATCCGACCATAGCAGTGATCACACTGGCTTCCCACCCAACCTTTTGAACAGACACACGAGCCATTAAGGCATACACCATTATAGCAGTGCCGGTCACATGACGTCGAAAGGGACTGAAACGTAAAAAAGCAACTCCACAAAGAAAAAACTGATTCTGAAATGTAAATCACTCTTGTATGATAACTTAAAAACCGACAGACCCTCTATTTCGAGGCAAAATTTACTGTGTTCCTTCGCGTGCGCGCATGGAGCGAAAGGAGAGACAGCGAGAGAGTAAGGAGAAGGAGTAGACTACACGCTTACACGCACTCGATTGACTTCGAAATTCAAAAAATGGTGCCACCGAAGGAAATCAATGTTCTGGTCGTTATACTTTGTCCCAAATAAGAAGGCAAGCGACGAGTTCAAAGGAGCAGCGCCCCCTCTGCGTCCCTGACGTTTTTTGGATTACGGTAAGACGTCGCGTACGCAAATCAAGTGCGTGACACAGCATCCGTCTTCCCGTAATCCGAAAACAGAATCTATTTCCTTAAACTCCCTACTTAGGAGTATCTACATCAAGAGTGAGCATTACGGGCTTTTTCAGCGAAAATAATGAAATGATGAAGTATGTGGAAGAAAGAAACGAGAACGTGAAAAACTTGATGAATTTTGTTTTGGACTACGATAAGACAGAAGCTGTGTTGCGCACGTGAATTGCGCACGCGACGCCTTGCCGTAGAACAAAAGCGTCAGGGACGCAGAGGGAGCGTTGCTTTTTTCGACTCCTCGCTTGCCATGTCGTTTGGGACAGAGCATACCCATCAAGCCGATCCGGGAGTGAGGAATTTCATGACATGGACGGTGGGATAGGAACACGAAAACCTTGTTTATTTACGGACTTCGCATTGTACTCCTGAGGTATACTCTGTCCCAAACCAATGACAAGCGATGAGTCCACAGAAGCAACTCTCCGTCTGCGTCTCTGACGTTTTTTTGGATTACGGCAAGACATCGTGTACGCAAATCATGTGCGCGACACAGCATCTGTCTTACCGTAATTCAAAACAGAATTTATCGAGTTTGTCACGTTCTCGTATCTTTTTCCACATGCTTCATCATTTCTCTTTTGCGTTGTGTTTGCTGATAATGCCCTTAATACTCACTCTTGATGTAGATACTCTTATTTACGGTGCGGGTAGGTAGTTCAGGAAATGGTTTCTGTTTTTGGGTTATGGTAAAACAGTTGATGTATTGTGCATGTGATTGGCGTACGCGCCGTCTTACCGTAAACCAAAAATGCCAGAGACGCAGAGGGAGCGCTGCTTCTTTGGACCCTTTGCTTGCTATCTCGTTTGAGACAGAGCATGCACATGCTGGACCTCTTGAAATTTCCTTTCCCTCCCTAGCCGTCCTTTGCAGATCCTTTTCATTCTCTCTCTATACTCGCTGCTCCTTTACTCGTCTTCTGAGATTTTCTCATGTGGTTCTCAAAGAACGCCGCATCAAGACTCCTGCTGGGGATTCTCCGTCGCTGAATGAAGGGTCACCTTGTACTCGAAAATAGTCCAAGCGGAATAGTCTCTTCCCGCACCCAGCTCGTGTGCAGCGCCATCAATCAATAAAGCACTACTCATACTCCTCAACGCCAGCACGTCAGGCGCGGGCGTGGCGTTGGAGTATGAATGACCCGACGGCACGCCCGCATGGCCATGGCGAGGACGGCCGTAACGGCTTTTCATCATTTTCGTTTTTGATCCTTCACCAATTCCATTCCGTTTAATGAGGTTAAATCCAGTACTATCCTCTGCTACCATGATGGTGAAGGCATGTACAGAATTTGCTTGTTCGGAAAAGTTGAGGAAACCCGCTTGAGTCCGCTCCGCCATGGCGTCGCGGTTGGGGATTTCATAGTCTCCACAAGCACACAACGCGCAGAGACGGTATTCATATTCCAACGCCACACCGCTACGCTGGCGTTGAGGACTAAGAACAGCGCCCAAGACCAATGGGTGATATGAAAAGCGAGCGAGCTGCGGGCGAACAACACCGAGGCAGCCACTCAGAGACGCGACAGTGTAATACAGTCTTAGGCCGGTATCATACTTCCAGCGCAGGCGACGCGATGCTATGTTCACCATCAAGATCGACCGAAAATCGATGTGCCTGATATGTACCTTCGCTGTCGCTGATCGCGTGAAATATGATCCCGGTCTCATACCTGACATTGAATTTGTTTCAGTTTATGCAAAGAAAACGAAAAAGAAATTGAAACTGGAAAGCTCAAAAAAAATCCATAATTTGAATGTAGATTTACCTTTTCCAGATCAAAATTGGCGTGATTGGCGACGACCAGTAGTGGAATAAATAGAGAAGTGAGTCCGATAGGTGACCATCTAGACGGAAATGGGTTGCTCCCACGATCCACGAATAACATCCTCACACATTGAGAAACGCCTGCAATTATTTTTCGCGGATCAATGCAATCATTTGACCCCGCCGAAACCCGAATGTCCCAGCGATGAGGGTTTTAGTCACCGAAATGCGATTTTTTCTTCAAAAAACTTTCTCTAGCGTGACTATACAATGAAATATTAAGTAAACAGAATGATAGAAAAACGAAATTAGTCATTAGACACGACGGAAAAATATTTTAAATCAGCAGAACATTATAAAACTGCTAAATACATGAAATTGAGGAGGAAATGAACACCAAATACTGACAAGCAAAATGCGTTGGCTGCTCCGATTAACTCTAGATTGATTCCAATCTACTACAGCAAATGGATCGGTCGATGAAATTGATGGGGCGGCGGCCGGCCAAAGAAGGCCGTGAAACTGACACGCAACGCGAACGCGCGCCGCCGTTGAACTGTCATTGAGGCGAGATAACCGACGTCGCATTGTACGAGAAACCCTATCTTCAACATGACACTTTGATGAACTGAAGATGAGTAATGAGGGAATTAGCATATTTTGGAAAATCAGCTGTTCTAGCGCACTCCGACACTGGCAGCGGACTCCTACAGGAGTCGGCTGGGAGTCCTAGTCTCCCCTGCAACAGGAGTCCTGGTTTTCTCCTGTAGGAGTCCTGTGATACTCCTGTAGGAGACCGGAACTTGTACGGTAGCTTGGAGGGAATTTCAAAAAAACGTTTGCTGGAATCAAGCCAAAACCGCCTTGTTTTCGTATTTTTTTTTCAAATCGAAGCATGATTTTCACACTTCTTCGTTGACAAGTTTGTCAACGGCAAAAATTAGTGTAGGGCATTACGCCCCATTACATTCCTCCCTCACTTATCATCAAGGAGGAAATTCGGCTCCTAAGCACCCCAATCAATCAATGAGAGGGGCGCCTCTGTGAGCCTGCATGGGCGAATCAGCTCTTCACCCCATGCACACGCGTATCGTACACCGCGCGGGTTCGATCAATGGTTCAACGTGCGCGTTCCAGGACAACTACCGGAGCTGCTTTGTCCTGTAGGAGACCCAGAGGAAGCGATGCGGCAGCGTGTCCTGTAGGAGACCGCTTCACTTTAGTTCGGTCTCCTACAGGACAAAACACCTCCTGTGGGAGACCGCGATCGTCGTTTTCTCCTGTAGGAGTCCGCTGCCAGTGTCAGAGCAATTTATATAAATGCGCGTAAAGGTTCGTGTAATGTGTGCGACTACCCCACGCGCAATTGATCTGACGCCGGACTCACGTGAGATGCGTCCAAACGGATTGAGCCCGAAGGTGACATACTCACTTTAATGATCGTGGGCTTTAGTTTTTGCATCTGATCAGAAAAGTTTGATAGAATGATATTCGACTCGGTGAGACATCTCCAGTATCAGTATATGCTTATACAGGCTAAAAACAGAGCAATTTAAAGACGAAATTGGTGACTTTTAAGATAAAACTGGGCAGCTACCATATCAATCAGAACATAAAACGTTCATGAAGCTCTTTTTATTCAAGCAAGTTAGCATTCGGTAAGATAAAGACTCTACATTCGTTTGAATTTTACGTTCCACACCGATACAGTGACTTTCAGGGGCTATACCCTCTATAAACCGTCGAAATTCACATCATTCGAGGCGCGAGCGGCGCGTGCGTTGCCTCGATCTCCGTCTGCCCTACGCTCTCTCACTGTTTCTAACCTCCTCTCCGCACCAGCACGCGTAGGAACCAAGTGAATTTCGCCGTTTTATAGCATATACACTGTCCCAAACGAGATGAAGCGAAGAGTCCAGAAAAGCAGCGCTCCCTCTGCGTCTCTGACATTTCTGAATTCTGGTAAGACGTCGCGTACGCAAATACGTAGCATGTCTTTTACGTAACTCAAAAACGGGATTCGACGAGTTTTTCACGTTCTCATTTCTCGTTTTCACAGACTTTATCAATTTTTTGCATTCTTTTCGCTTAAAATGCTCGTGATACTCACTCTCGATACAGATATCCTCCTTTACGTGGCAGGGAAGGTGTTTCAGGATATGAATAGCAGCTCGGAGGGCGCCAAGTCATCTGTTTTTGGGTTACGGTAAGACATGCTACGTATTTGCGTACGCGACGTCCGAAAATCGAAAAATGTCAGAGACGCAGAGGATGCGCTGCTCCTTTAGACTCTTTGCTTGCCATCTAGTTTGGGACAGGGTACACCCGATTTCCAATCTTCGAAGAAGGAAATCAAGCTGCCACAATTTTACCTGCTCAGAGCAGGTAGAAGGGTCAGTGTCCCTCGAACCAAGTTCGAACTCGATCGTGTGGTGCAAAAGCAACACCTCTTGCCCCTGGGCCATACACACCTAATATATTATAATGATCAATTACATGAGGAACATCGGTTTAGCTTGAAATACCTATGTTTCTGTTTCTCAAAGCTTTATTCAATCTATTCAGGACTTTTCTTTGCAGGAGTATTTATAAAATTTGTGCAAATAAACAGTCTTTTTCTGGATTCATTATTCATTTTCTCACAAGGGTGCCGGATTTTACGCAAAACTCTTGGGATCAGACAGAATTTGAACCTGCATCGAGCATTTTCCGGGTAATCATGTTCCCATTTACACCGCCGGCGCTCAGTTCTGGCAATCGTCGGCTAGTTGCCTCTCAGAGGTACTCATGCGCTTCTCGGCCTTGAGCCGCACCGAATAGGAATTGGAGCCGCCTGACAGTTCGGCTCGTTCTCCCAATGTCCGGGCCATTGCTATTGCCGTTTGGGCCAACTGGAAAAGCCCGGGCAGCAACAGCAGTGGCCCGGAAAGCGTCAGCAGTGGCCCAGACAGCAACGAAAGCCGACCCGCAGATTGGGAGAACGAGCCGAACTGTCAGGCGGCTCGGGGCCGAGAGTCGCCTGAGTATGTAGCACATCAGCCCTCGCCGACAGGGACAGACGACAAAAGATTTAAAGAAGATTACATTTTGAGAAGAACCATTCGCCTGATCATTCCTAATCTTCAAGTTCGAGATCAAAACCATCCGAGTAAATGGTAAAAAAAAAACATAGAACCTTTACTGAGGCGATTCTCAGCCCCGAGCCGCCCGACAGTTCGGCTCGTTCTCCCAATCTGCGGGTCGGCTTCTGTTGCTGATCGGGCCACTGTGGTTGCTGTCCGGGCCGCTCCAGCTGGCCCGAACAGCAACGGCAGTCGCTCGGAGATTTGGAGAACGAACTGAGCTGTCAGGCGGCTCCGACTGCTGTTCGGTGCGCCTCTGGGCCGAGAATCACCTGAAATATTTTTCGCCTTTTAGAATGTTTAAGATCCCGCCAACGGCTCATCTACCTAATCGCGTTCAGTTCGCAAAGTGCGCGCTGATTTTAAAAGCGTGTTGCGTCGCGATTCAGGGTACTCAGACAGGGATGTCGGATCACCTGGGCGGTTTTTGGCTTTTTTTCGCCGCGGCGCGCTTTAGAAATCAGCGTACACTTTGCGGACTGAACGCGATTGCGTAGATGGACTGTATATCGGATTAAAATTCCTGTCCGCAGTTGCAGACATCCGCTGTCGCAGCGCGCAGCTCAAAGATGATCAATATGAGACGAAAAATTTTCGAGCCGGGGCCCACCACGGCATTGTTTTCACAGCGTGTCGCAGCTGCTGCATGAATTTTCATTTTGATATGAACAGTAGTGGCCAAAACTTCCGCACAATTGAAGGTGATTGTCAAGTGTTGGACGAATGCATGGCGCAACCCTGATTTCAACTCAGTATCTGAAAATCCTTCATTTCTTCCACTTTTTACCACATAGCATGGCCCTGAAAACCAAATCATTCACGAACACCAGTTTTGTAAGCATTAGAAACTGCATAATCATGCTGGTCGATAATAAAGGGAGGCCGATACATATCGTTGATTTAGTGACCGGGCGGATCGCCGCTTTGAAAACGTGCCGGGCGTTTTGTGGGCAATTGGCTGGCTGAATCAAGTCTGTAGTCGAATGGCAATTTATGGAGTAATCAAAATTCAGTAATCCTCCGTAAAAACATCTCAATAAAACTCGTATAAGAGAAAAAAAACATGAGAAACTTATACATACTAAATATGTATGTGTACAGAACCGGATCTAAAAATGATAAAAAATACATCCACATAGTCTGCTCTATAAGAATCGATAAATCGATAAACAAACACATCATGTATCAAATCAATTTGGCGTTTTTCTTCCTGTCGTTCTTGTGAGAATCCGCGAAACGCGAGCGTGAAACACGTAGGCAAAGCTGAGCAAATTAGTAATCGTATTTCTTGTTTTCCGTACTGATACAACAGCACAGAATCATCGACAGCACCATTCCGAGTAACTGAAAATTGGAAAAAATTAGAGTTTTGGGTAAGGTCAAGCAGTAGATCTGGTGACACACTGGGACAAGTTGGAGGCAACTTGCGGATAACTTGAGACAGCTCGGAACAAAGTTGTAGGATTCAAATCTAGTACAGTTAACGTCGTTCAACACACAATTTTGCGAAAATTCTGCGGAAACTTTCAGAACCTTCCATAGGGGTTCACTGACAGATTTTGACAGACCAATGGGATATTAGGGCCAAGTCGAAGAAAGTTTGAGCGAAAATAGAAAAGTTTAGGAAAAGAGCTTGATCATCTTCAAAACTCATTCTCATCTTACTTTCTGGTAAAAAAACATATTGGGACAAGTTAAAGGAAGCTTGCGAACAACTTGAGTGCATTCAGATTAGGGATCCATGAATAACTTCAGAGAAATTCTTTTTTTATATCTCAAAATTTCGGGACAAGACCGTTAAGATTCTGAAGAACTCTCGGTACATGCGGGGACAAGTTTCTAGTATATGCATAGAATCTTACCCAGGCTCAGTCAGCCGTCAACAGCTCCCGAGAAGGAGGCGGTCTTCTAGTAAAAATGCAAACTGATACTACACACTTAGGCAAACACGTGAGATTTTTTGTAGACATATTGCAGACAAACTTGCAAACAACTTGATCCGTGCTGATCTAGGATAGCTAAACATAGCTTTGCCAAAATCCGATAATTTTTAACTGTAATTTGCGGCACTAACGGGCTATTCGGAGAAAGTTAGATATACCCCTGAAACTCACTACAATTTTTTAACAGGAAATATAAGGGTAAATTGAAGGAAGCTCAACACGAAATAGTTTACAGATTATTAGGGAAATTTTGTATCAGATTAGATAGCATTAGAATTAGAATTAGATTGTATTAGATTGTATTAGATTATTAGATGCATTTTGTTTTAGATTATTAGGATTATAAGGATATACTAGGATCATTTTAGATATAAGGATAATTTTCATCTGAATTACAACGTTTGGACTGTTTTTTAGTAAGGCAAAAATTTTGTAATACTTCCAGCACTTTCAGAGCATTTGGGAAATCTGGAACAAGCTCGAGCCTTTTTGGTCGTAAGCTTATTGTTAGCAATCAAAATTTGGCATTTTAGCTGTAACGTGAGGATACATACACGAAAGCAACTTGGGAGAAGCTTGCGATCAACTTGAACTAATGCGATCTGATTAGAAATGCATCTGGAGATTGCAGAAACACCAATTTGGGAACTTGGAATTTTCGGAAACAGGGATAAGCAAAATTCCGACTTCCGATGGTTTTGAACCTTCCGATTTCCAGATTCCAATTTCTGAAAAAAGGCTGAAAATGCGGAAGCAATCAGAACTATGTATCCACGAGATGAAAAATTTTTTAAAGTCGAACTCTAGGTCCGTCTTCACTTTTCACAAAGCCGGGGCTGATTGTGTTTACATAAAAATTATTCCATAAAGAAGGGTAAGCCCAGGTTCTTCGGCAGGCACAGTCACAAGGGGAGGGTTAAGAATTTCGCTGAACATATTTCCGAGTTCCGATGATTTTCGGCGCTCCGAATTCAGAAATTGAGAAGGTTCTTAGGATTTCCGGTATTCAGAAAAAAATTTCCGCTCATCCTTATTCGGAAATTGTTGCTGTACTTAAAGGCACAGTACACCCTCAGATATGAATTTTGAGATTTTCATGTAATTGTGTAGAAGACCCCTCCTGTATAACACGTGCTGAATGCCAGATCTCGTTACCTCCAAATAAGCGAGATATAGGCGACCACTACAGGCCCGACCCCCTTCGCTCACCACCACAGGCCCGACCCCTAACAGATTTTCGGACCCGGTAGCGGCTCGATGGATGGATGAATTCCAACAAGTCGTCGTTTTTCAGTCCATTATCGGACTGTCTCCTTATCCTGGCTTTCTCTCACGCAACGATTGCAAATGAAGAGAAACACAGGCCTGAGACAACTCGTCCACCAATTTTTCACCCTCAAAATCTAGGCATCTTTGAAGAGCCATAACTCTGTTCAAAGGGGGTCCTGGACGATTTCAGAGATACCAATGTGACTAGCGTGTGACTCTCTCCAAGATAAGCATGGGATCTGAAAATTAATTTTTTGGGTGTTCTGTGCCTTTAATGGGGCATCATATGGGAACATCTAAGACAATTCGGACTGGCTAGAACGAGTCTTAAAGAGTGCGAAAACCTCCCTTCAATTATATTCTAGTTTTTTCTCTTTTGGAGTTTTATGGAAAAAAAATCGAAGAAAAGCTTCATGTTGACCTCAGTTATATTATGAAAATATTCTCACCTGCAGTGCACCCACTATCACACATACAGCTACAATAATATCCAAATGGCGGTAAACAGAGTCGTAGACAGCATCGGAACATCCCTAAATACAACGATAATCTTTAAATTCCTGTACAATAAAAAAATCGGGAAGTACTTTGAGATTCATACCTTTGAATGCAAAAATTCACTGTACGTCTCCAACGGGGCATGCGTGAACGACGTTCCACAATTCGTCGGATATGTGTCTTTTCCATGAGCATTACAACACGATGATGGTACCCGACCTGAAAACGGGATGTTCTACAATGACTCAGAGAACCTAGCACGGCGTCGCGGAGTGTCGCGCGACATCGCTCGACACCCACATTTAGGCTGGGATCATACTTCCAGCGACGAGCGACGCGACGCAATGTTTACCATCAATATCGACCCGAAATCGATATGCCTGATATGCAGTGTCACTGGCCGCGGGATATATGATCCCGGCCATACTCAGATAGTAACACCTGTCGGACCTACGGCTGCGCCCTCCGTCTGCCCTCCTCTCTGTCCTACTGTTTCTGATTTCCGCTCCGCACACGCACGCGAAGGATCTACGGAAATTCTGCCCTTATACAGCATATACTAATTTTATCGGTGTAAAGTTTACATGGCGCAATACACGATTTTGAGCTCGCCAGCAGCTCTCTTTTGTTCTCTCGCTACCCCTCTGTCACGAATCGATTACGCTGGACGTGACGGAAATGCTTGGCAAGTTGCAACGGGAAGCGTCCGCTGCTCCACAAGCTCGTCAGAATGGGGGCGGGGTGGGCTTAGCAGGCGTACTGGGCTAACAAAATTTCCATTTTGCGACCGTTTTCATCAATTTTCGGCGCGTTTTCGCTGCTTTCTTCGACCCTATCCCCTCTAGCATCTCTCAGCATAGGGTTCTAAACTGGAAATTGGAATCGAGATTTATCGCAAACACTGCCTTTGAATCAGCCACACAGGCCAGCCACGGAAAGAAGTGTACAGGCGTTCAGAAACGTTTGCGCCAGAGCCGACTTGAATGATTTTTTTAGGCGCAAGTTTCATAAGACCATTTCTCTTAAAGCCCACACACTGATTTCTATGTTTTCTTTTCAAATTGCTGAATAGACCACCACCAACACGACACACCGGTGTACATACCGTATCCGTTGCCTCGTCCTCCTCCTATGGCACCAATTCCGTGCTCTATTCGGCCTCCGGTATCGTCCGTTGGTGCCGCTTTTCGGTCCCAACTCGCTCCCAACCAGTCCGCGTACGACTTCACACCGCAGCATTCAAACTGAAATTCGGATAAAATTTGGAGTAAATTCATTACTGCAAAGAGATTATCGCTGAAGGCTTTTTTTTGTTTCTGTTTGAAAGTATTTTTCAGCTTTAGGACAACCATTTTGAACGAATTCTAGTGTCGTAATCAGCAATGAACGGAAATCCAAGAGCTTCTCGAATGCCAAGAAATCCTGAAAAGGCGGAAGAAAATTGTAAATATGCGCAAACTTATGTTTTCCTTTCTTTCTACGGTTTTGTGCGTTACGATTTCCGAAACTGGAGTGATCGCTAGGTTACCCGACATTTCGGAAAATGACTTTGATGAAAATCTCATTTCATTTCAGATATTGGTTATGACTACAAAAATTATTCAACCGACTTTAGAGCACTGGTCTTCACAAAGCTTTATACTTATGTACATACATATTTTTTTTTTGGGACGGCCCGAATGACGGCGTATCAGAAAAAAAGCATATCTTAGAACATACCTCTTGTTGTATCGTGTCGAAAGCTGATTTGTAGTTCGCTTCAGACGCGTATCGATTCCGTATCGTATCGTACATGCTGCTTTCTATGTACTCCCTGCAACGATGCAGGCCTACATTTTTATTGAAATATACTCCGACGCAGCTTAAGACGCAGCGCGGGAAAACATAGAGATTGAGAGAGGTCAGCTAGCAGGTATCCTCTGTTTCCGAGTGAAATTATTTCCGTTCATCGCGTGCGTCGGCGCGCGTATGCTGCGTCCCCTTCTCTTCACAGCCTTGCTCCGCACAAGCGCGCGAGGTAACAGGAGAAAAATTGATTAGGAACCAGAGGATACTTTGGAGAATTACACAAACAATGTCCCTTCTCCGTTTTTCGCTGCGGCGGAGTGAAACCTCAAGCATAAGAAGTACCTTATTGTTTCTTGTTTATTATACGCTGTGTATGCAGCCGCTAATTCCAGACAGAACACAATAACCAGTATGATGAAGAACTGAAATTAGGATAAATTGTTTCTGCCACTTCATTCGCACTACCAGACTCAGATGTTTTTTTTCCTCACAAACGTCAACATCCAGGTAAGGCAGAGTATAAAGTCTAAATTACGCACGTACGAACAAGTGTGGGAATTCCGGGAATCAGGTTAAGACTCAGAATATCTGTAATCCGAGCTCGGATATTGTAAAAAAGTTAAAACTTAGAAGATCGGAATTCGATAATTGCTACATGATTCTGAGTTTCTGTACCAGCAACTGGAGCTTGTTTGCGAATGATCACCCTCTTTGGATTGCAGAGCGCCGAGATCAAAGATTTTTACCGCGGAACTCTTACCACTTTAGACTAAATATGCAAATAAATGAATAAATGTGAATGAATAAATAAATAAATGAATAAATGTGAATAAATAAATAAATAAATAAATAAATAAATAAATAAATAATAAATGAATGAATAAATAAATAAATAAATAAATAAATAAATAAATAAATAAATAAATAAACAAGTGAATAAATAATATAAATAAAATGAGTGAATGAATGAATGAATAAATGAATAAATAAGTAAATAGATTGATGAGCTATTGAATAAATAAATAAATGAATAGAAACAAGCAAGTGACCTACCTGTAGAGTGAATCTATGATAAGGAAATTCGAAGAAAAATCAAAACCAAAAATTTATCAGACAATAGGAAGATTAAGTGTCAGAGGGAAAGATATAAATTTTAAATTTGCGAGTAACATCACATTTCGAATCACTAGAAAGATCTAAATTTTCATTTTCACTAGTTATCTGGAAAAGCGAGCAATCCAATAATACCACATGACACGAACATTCAAATAATAATGTGATATAATTTTGTAAAAAAAAAAGATTTTCGAAATGGAGCTACGGTTCAGATTTCATCGATTGATTCAAATAATGGAGTAAATACTAGATTTTCAAAAAATTATGTCTTGGATTTCCAGATCGTACCCAAGAACGATTCAGCACCTTTTTATGTGATGGAATATTCGAATATCATCACCCAAAGTTGTTCAAATATCCAGAGAACCAATTTTTTTCGGAATTTTTTCCCCAGAAAGAGAATTCGTTTTGTAGCACCAAATTATTCACTCTTCAGAGGAAATTATTTGTCTTATGGCTTTCTTTCACATTGCCGAGCTTTTTTTAACTTATTTTAATCTGTATTCCTCCTTACTATTTTTGTTTTGCGACTGAGCTCAATGAATAAATAAATAAATTAAAAATAAATAAATTACCTAATAAATAATGGAGAAAATAAATAATCAAACAAATAAATGAATAAATAAATAAATAAATAAAAAAAAAAAAAAATAAATAAAAAAATAAATAAATAAATAAATAAAAAAATAAATAAATAAATAAATAATTAAATAAATAAATAGATAAATAAATAAATAAATAAATACATAACCTACTTAAAGAATGAATCCATGTGAAAGAGACAGGAGAACTAGTAAAAAATTTATTGTACAATAATCAGATCAAATACCCGAGGAGCAAACTAAGTCAAACCCTCGAATCACTTGTTAAAGGCGTAAAATCCAATAATCCCATATGACTTGAGCATTCATATATCAATGTAGTAGAATTTCAGTCAAATACATAAGTCTCCGAATAAAATTGCTGCTCAGATTCTATCGATTTATTCGATTGATTGAGTAATCATATTTAGTAGGTACTCTTGAAAAACAGGACTTCGATTATTGAAATTTTTCAAGAACAATTCAGCATCTTTTTTTTGTGATGGGATAATCGGATGTCGTTACCCAAAGTTGTTCAAATATTCAGAAGACTAATTTTTTTCGAAAAATTTCTCCATGAAGAGAAAATTGTTTTAGGAGATGAAATTATTCACTCTTCCAAGAATTTTATACGTTTTATGGGTTTCTCTCACATTGCTAAACGTTTTATTTGCACATTTAGATCTAGACTGTATAGTTGCACACGAACGAAATTTTCGAAAATTTTTCGAAAGATTTTTTCGAAATTTTTTTCGTTCGTTCTCGTTCTCGTTCGTTCGAAATTTCGTCGAACGAATTTTTTTTCGATTTTCGTTCGTTCGAAATTTTTTCGAAGGAAAATTTTTCAATTTTCGTTCGTTCGAAATCCGATTTTTCGAAATTTTTTCGAACGAAATTTTTTCATTTTTCGTTTGTTCGAAAAGATTTCGAACGAAAAAATTTCGATTATCGTTCGCTCGACATTTTTTTCGAAATTGTACAACTATACTAGACTGCTCAGTGGTATTTTGTTTTCAGATCGTGTCCAACTTCTTCGGGCATCTTATAAGCATGATTGAGTAATAAACAAATAAACCAATGGAATTGGATAGATAACTTACTTAAAGGCAGGGTCTGGGCAGAATTTCGAATTTGAGATTTCCCGCTAAATCGGTGCTCTTGCTACAGGTAGTCCCAAGGAACATGCGAAAAGTGCGTGAAAACCGGTCTTCTTCAAGTTATCCCAGCCACTTCCGTTAGCCGATGATCCAGAAAAGTCAGAAAAGTGTGGCCATCGTCCATATTTTAGCGGTTGTCCACGCATTCTTCAAAAGTGCTGTGTAATTATCGGTCATTCCAGCCATGATTATCATGCTGTGAATACCGTGATCCCTGACTTTGAGGCTGTTTTCTCCACAACTACGAACTCAGAGTTCGTGAAACGTTCAGATGATGTCCAGCTAGGCCAGCTCAATCTATTTAATCCAAATTTAGGTAGTGTCAAAATTTGACCGGACCTTGCCTTTAAGGCATCAATCAAAGCTCATAAATTACATTAATAAAAAGGGAATTTAAAGAAGCAAGATAAAAAACCTATCAAACAATAATCAGATTGAAAACCCAAAAAACCAAGTATTCTAAGTTCCACAATCACATCAAATTTTTCGAAAACCAGAATGGTTTAAAGTCCCAAATTTACCATCCATTCGAAAAATCATACATTTCGATAATTCCACATCGAACAAGTATTTGAATAAAAGCGAAATATCACGCATTCTTAGAATCTATTCAGCACCGAGTACAGTTTTTACGCATCGATATGTTTGGTTTTTCCTTGACATTCTCCTTGCTGAATTTTTGTGTGGATATTAATGTGAAACTGTTTAAAATCTCATCCATACATATGTATTGTAAAAATCCCCGCTGGGACCAAAATATTTCCGCAAAAGTTTATAGCCACATCTACCATCCGCATATTCCACATCCACGGATTTCCAGGTGCGGCACAATTATTGTTTCGTCGTAATCTCATATTTTGAAGGCTATCTTCTACCATATAGGATTCAGCGTGTGTGTCATTGACGAAGTGTGAGAAATCTGATTTCTATAATTTATAGATCCCCCTCGGCAATCAATACTGATAAAAAGCAGCTGTTCAGCTTATTTCAGCTCCGTGGGCGACACATCTCACTTCTCAACCCTCATGGCACCGCGCCACCTGTCCCATCGCATCATGAACATCGCACATTGATTGCTGAACATGCACAACACGAAGATTGAAAATCTATTCAGCGAAAACTCTCAAAAACTGGCTTGGAAAAAAATTGATCGAGAATCTGAATCTGTTAGGTAGCGCCTATAAAAAATCGCTTAAAAGTCCTACTTGATCCTCATATTCCTGCCATAGAGACTACAAGTCGTGCTCATTTCCGGTTTAAACACCTTTACGCAAGTCTATGAACAGACACTAATACAAAAACTATTACATTAGAAATGATGAGAAGTCTCGCTTAGCTTTCAGATGGAAAAAGCAGAACAGCCTATCACTGTGCCACGGAGGTTTTAACGACATCTAGCGCTTTTGCGGATGATTATTATTCCCCTTCAAAAAAAAAACAAATAAAATGATAATCGAATTGATTAGTAAAATAATTGGAAAATGTGAGCGTAGTAAATGTAAAAAAGTTCGGAAATCAGTGTCCGTATTCATAAAACTACGGGAGCCTCCCGGGAAGATATTTAGAGCCAGCCGATGTATGCGGCGGGCGGACTTTGGACCCTCCCGGGAGGCTCCCGTAGTTTCATGAGTTCGGCCACAGGTTTCGGCGCGGGAACGTTCCTTTGGGACCTCGGTTCAGGGTGCGAAACACCAAAAATGTGTCAAATTGCTGTCTTCGGAAATTAAAAAAATCCGAAAAATGTTAAATAGGTAACTAGGGCTAGTCACTTAGAGAAAGTGGCTATTCCGTACAAAAAGCAACTTTTAATTACGATTTTTCTGACGAAAAAATCGAATTTATTCTTTCTAGCTGCGTGCCGTGCCTCTGAACAGAGTTGTGAGCGATTGATTGCGATGGGTAAGTAAAGTCTGTCCTAATGAGACTATGCGCCCACGCGGTCGGCGTGCGTGTCGAGCGGCCATCACGAAGGGCCTTCTCGGACGAGCTTTTCCGCCAGTCGGATACAGCTGACTGGGATATTATTCACTATCCGCCTGGTAATCCTGCCAATCGATTCACAGCTCCAAATAATTTCCTAACGAACACCGATCAATGCGCTCGCGGACCGCGTGGGCGGACAGTCTCATTCGTGCAGGTTTTACCTAACTAAAGCGCGACCCACAAACATGGCCCAAAAAACAGTAAAAGAACCTCATATTCGTGTTTAGCGCCCTAAATAACCACACTGTACGATCGTCGACTTTTAGAGACACCTACAGGGATTTCTTAAACTTTTGAATTTTTGAATTTTGAAGCGCCGGAAATCGAAAAAAATCCGCTCGAAGTTTGTCCAGGGGGCACTCGGATGCACCGATTATTCACAAACCCAAATAAGTTGTCTTCCCACACCATTAAAAACTTAAAGACCCTATAAAAAATTGAAAAAGAGCTCCATATTCGAAAAGGGGAAAACGGATACTGTGCTTCTCTGGGCCGAAATCCGGTCCGCAATTGCGTCTCGACACGCCTTGCGGCCGCGCGCTTTTGAGTCGGAAAAGTTTCCAGAGCTGCAGCCGCCGATCTATTGACTCTAGGTGGGTTTTGGAAACTGGAAACTAAACAAAATTAGATAAAATTGCATAAAAAAACCACATCGAGTTGGCTTTGGTGGTGGAAACTCGATTGACTTGAGCGCGTGCGGTCGCAAAACGTGTCGAGACGCAATTGCGGACCGGAATTTTGCCCAGAGAAGCACGGTACTGATATGTCTGAATGACTCAATACCCAACTGAACCGGAAACCTAAACTTCCTAAGAATAATATTTGGTCTGGTACCAGCACTTATCGAATTTCGATTTTTTAATGAATTAATGAATGAGGGTAATGTCATATGTGGTTACATTACTAAATTGTTTTTATCATTTGGTAGTTTATGGCTTGTTTTTTTTCCAAATGAACCCGTTTGGGGGGGGACCCAAAGTTTAAACTCAATAGACAATGCTCTTACTTCTGAAATTTTCGACACAAATCTGAGACGAGCAGTAAAACCGAAAATTTGGAGAAACTACACTGCTCTACTGTGCTTATCTAGGCCAAATTCCGGTCCGCATTCGCGTCTCGACACGCTTTGCGGCCGCACGCGCTGGAGTAAGTCAAGTTTCCAGCGCCAAAGCCGACTCGATATGGCTTTTTTATACACTTTTCTCCAATTTCGTTTACTTTCTAGATTCCAGAACCCACTTAGAGTCAACAGATCGGCGGCTGCGGCGCTGGAAACTCTTCCAACTCGAATGCGCGCAGTCGCAAAGCGTGTTGAGACGCAATTGCGGACCGCAATTAGGCCCAGAGATGCACAGTATGTTTTCCCCTTGATAGGAAAAGAGTACGGATGAGAAAGAAAGTTTTTCAAGAACTTAAAATTATGTCTGAAAAAATGCATATAAATATTTCGCGCACTTCTTAAAAAAGCAATCAAAAATAGTAGCTGTTTTTATTTACAAAAAAATAGTCTTCAATCTAATCCAAAATATAGCTTTTAATATGAATTACAACCGAATTTTGTCAATGAATCCATTACTATTGTGCCATTCTGCTCAATGGGGGAATGTCTCCGGATGAAGCTTAGCGTCTGTCACACGCCATGCGGATTAATATGCGAGTAGTCGTTTCATTAATAAGAAATGAGGCTCTAAACTAGCAAATATGTATGAAGTTGTTAGAAAATGTCAGAGGATCATGATTCCACGATTTTGTCTAGAAATTATTTAAATTCCAACGATACACGTTCACATACATAATTAGCGGTAAAGCTTCAAAGTTTGATAAAAAATTCCGGTTTCAATGAAGGAATATAACCTCCACGAAGATACCCTCAGTATTCCTTTGCGTTACCAACTCAGATTTTCAGTCGTCTAGAAAAGCTTCAACTCACTCCGACTAGAGCACACTGGCTCATTTTCCATGCCCCACAGCAGCCACAACAACCGACAAATGTCATAATAGCGCCAGCGGCCAGCAGCAACCAACCAACGATTCGAAATGAACCTAGAACGACATTTTGACAACTGGAAATAATGGTAAGTGAGAAAAGAAATCCGGCTTCTCCAGGTTTTCTGGAGCTGATTATATCCAAAAATTAAGGCCCCTGTCATAGTCAACAAAAGGCTGGACTGAGCCGTGCCTAGCAATCCTATGCCGTTCTGAGCCGGCTCTACTGGTGGGCTGTATGCCAATCAGGGATGAGCGAAATAAAAATATGAAAATTCGGAAATCGGTTTTCAGGTTTCGGAACGAGAATTTTTTTCTCGGGTTTCGGAAATCGGGCGCAAAACGCCTGAAAATGCGCGGAAATGCGGTTCATGGAAAGCGGAAAAATTCAGAAATCATCTTATGTTTTTTTTCGTCTCAGACCACCCGATATTTTTCGCATTCCGCAGCACTTTCGTCGGTTTTCGGAACGCGAAACGCGGAACACCGCTCGTGCCTGATGCCAATCGATAAGGCAGGCCCATTCGAGCGCATTGAGACCGGCTCAGTCCGGCCACAAGGGAAGGATTTTCTGCCTCAGTAAGCAACACATTGCATACGTATCGACCGAGAGGCCTCAAGTGAATCTAACCGGATCAGGCTTCCTAACTCGAAACGAACTATTTCCAAATTTCTGATTTGAACCTTAAGGGGTCTGCAGAGTTGCAGAGACCGGCTAGTGGTCGCCGAGCGTCAGCCTTGACGCAGAGGCAAAAAATGTCTCAAAACATTATCGTCGCGGCGTCGGTTGCTGCTCGCTGGCAGTGACGTAGGGCCGTCGCGGCGTCAATACACTCTGCGGTGCCTCCTGGCAGCCGTTCACACCGCTTCGGTCGCCCTCGTCTCCAGATCTAATCGATATAGCATCTACCAGGGCTGTTCATCGCTGCGAGCAACGCCGCGACTTCAACTCTGCGGACCCCCTTTAGGGGTCGAATAGAGTCCCGCCGCTGAAAGGAGCGGCGGAGGATGGAGCGGCGCGGCGTGCCGCGCCGCACAAGATTTCTCATCGCCGCCGATCTCCAAATGCTATGATCGGGCCGCGGCAAACTGGAGCGGCGACGCTTTTTGCGTACTACGTACAGAGCTATGCACCTGACGTCTAAGTTTCGAATTAAATTATTGTAATATTCAGATTGGCCAATTTGGAGCTGGATTTAATTTTACGGCGACTTGGGTCATGTTCAGTGAAGGATTCTTCCCTGAAAAGGATTCCGTGATCGACGTGCACCCCATCCATTTTCTTGCATTCATTTTTAGAGTCGTATAGTTGTAACATTTTACCTTACGTATTCGTCAGATTTGGGACCCAATGGACAACTTATTCGAATATTATTCGAACTATCGGAATATTCTACTCAGTGGGGAACCTCAAATTGTATTTTCTGAACTCCGATTCATTCAGGGATTGGGATTTTTTAGTTTCCTCGAGTTTCCTTCATTCAGGATGTTAATTATTTGCTTTATAAAGTGATTGATTCTTTCGGAATTCTGCACTGATAGGTTTTTCGGATATTCCATTCATTCGGGGTTCCAAATTTACTGGTTCTTCTGAATACTCGCTTTATTTGAGTAACTGAACTATTCAACTTTCCGAATATTCGCGCAATTTTGGGTCACGGCATTCGAATACTTTCTGCACCTGAAAAAATGGGTGGGAATATCCTTTTACAATTCAGAAATAATTCGAAAAAATCTATTTTGATTTCGAACAAACGGACCAACTTTCCGAATATTCGAATCGAATGGAGGATAAATTATCAAAAATTTTCAAAAAATATTCGAGTCTCAATTCGATAGTTCAAATTTAATAATTCATTCAATATTTTCAAAAATTCGACAAAATTCATTCACTCGGAAATTTTAAAAATTTATCATTCAAGTACATTTACTCATTTGGTGATTTTACAATGAAAAAGGTTTATATTATGAAAACATGGTAATCGAATTATTAATTCATTCAAAACCTAGTGTCTGATGTCTATGTCTTTTACTCACTACTACTTATCGAGGCAACTGTACTTTTCGAAAATTAGTTATTCGTAGAAGATCTGCGTTTAGTAAAAAAAATAGCCCTTGAATTGGTGTCAAAATCTTTAAAACTTCAAAAATTAGGTTTCAAGAGCCCAAAATCCTATGACTAGAAGTGAACTTGATGTAAGTACACCGGTAAACAGAAATTTACCTCATAAACACATATATTTGACCATTCAATCATGGAAAGCGGGCTCGACCGTCTGCTTTCGCCGCGCCACCTTCGCCGCACCGCTCGGGGTTGCAAAGCGGCGCCGCCTGGCTATGCGGCAAACAGCGCCGCCGGCGGCGGCCGCTGCCAGATTCGGCCCTGACCTAGTCTAATCGACCCGCCGCGCCGCCTCGCAGCGCCGCTTGATCGATACGGCTGCACACCATGCTGCCGCGCCGTCGCGCGGCGGGACTCTATTCGGCCCCTTAGAAGACCGCGCGCGCAACGGCTAATCTGCGCATCCGACCGTGCGCTCCACGGCCAATCAATTCCCTGTAATCTAAACCACGAGTGTCCAGGTGTCTCATGTCTGCCCGCCAGTAACATGAAATCTTTTCAGAACAGGTCTTGAACTACATTGGATAGAAACCTTTTTTTTTTGAAGAAACCAGAAAAAAAAATCGAGATCATGTTATGGGTGAGCAGTGTGGACACGCGGACTTCTAGGTGTTGGGGTACACTTTCAAGACGACATGCTCAGAATTTGTTGAGTTAAATAGTGGTTTTAACGACAGCTTTCCTTATTTCCGAATTAAGAGTTCTCTCCTGAAGTTGAAATGACTTCTTCGGAAAAATGGCCCTTCTGAAGTTACTTAAATTTTTTTTCTCAAAATGTCAAATCTAAATTCTCCGGCTGCGTCCTTTTTTTGCTTTGAAAATGGGTGATATTTTCTTTAAAAACCCTTCCTTTTTGAATTGTATCAGGAAACCATTGATCATTTCTTGTTGATACGATTAAGGAAGTTTTCAGACATGACATTTTCACATTTTCGGATGAGTAAACTTTTAAAATAAGAGCTTTTCTCTTAAAAAGCCGCCTTACTCGACTTTTGTTTTGAATGTGGTTTATTGAATTTTATGCAAAAAATTAAAATATGAACCTGATGATTTCCATGCAGATTGAATCTATTTAAAAGTTTCCTTCCCATTAATTTCAAATCAATATTTCGAAATTTTGTATGAGTCCTTCGATGAAAATAGGAGAATCTGGGACAGGGGCTCTCTACACACCGAGGAAAGAGTTGTCCCGCCTTTTTCGGCTCTAATTCCACTCGGGACCACTTTGCTCGCGCTGAGTGGTGTGACGTTTCAAACTGCAAAAACGGGACAACTCCTCCACCGGTGTGTAGACAGCCCCTGTCCCGGAGAATCTCCTCACAGCAAAAGATCACAATATTTACTGAAGATTGAATAGATTTACAATAGGGTAGGTGGAGCCACCAGGGGTGGTCAAAATCTGTCTTTTTAGGTACCCTCTGGTTCCGGGCCTGATTTAGTGTGTGCAATTGCGGACTTGCGTCGTGGGGGTGCGACGCATCGCTTTCGTACGATCAAAGAACTAGGAGAAACCTTGAAAATGTAGCAAAAAACGTACACTATCAGCTGATGAGAGGCGGGCGCGGAAGCTCCTAGGAAAGCGATGCGTCGCCCCCCCCCCCACGACGCAAGTCCGCAATTGCACACACTAAATCAGGCCCGGAACCATAGGGTAAAGATATGAATTTTCGATGAATCGATTTCCAATGATTTCGGGCTTTCCGATATCTGAATTTGTAATGGTCGCCCCATTTTCCGAATTCCGAGAATTTGGAAAAAAATTCTGCTCATCGCTGCTCGCGATCTAAATCTGGCGTCGCGAGCGCCGCACGGTCGTATATTGCCCATTTGCTCGACTAAACTTGGTGAAAGGTCTATATATGTATATGTCGACAATATGCAGAAGTGAATAAAACCTATGAATTTTCCCTCACTGAAAATCTCAATACCATGATGGGCTGAGTGTAGTGCGAAGAACTCAGATGCGACTGGATCCCACAGCAGCCAGAGTCCCAGACCAATTGTGACGATGCCAGCGATCTGAAAAGCAAAAACATGTGTGGTTTACTACTCTGTTGGTGGTCCATCGTGGTGGTTGGGGCCAGTCAGCCAGCCGCTGCTGTTTATCCCCAGACCACAAATCCCTTCTTCCTCCCAAACACTGAATCCCCCAACGAGACGAGGAGGGTCGTCTGTTGCCTGCCTGCATATACAGACATATATCTAACTCAACAGCATGACCTCACATTACATAAACAACACCGTAAGTATGAAGTAAACAAATTCAAAACATGTGTATTGATTGAATAAGCAGCCACAACAAGATATGAAGTTTTTGTTTGAACTACGTTCTTGACTTTTTAAAATTCCGAATCGGAAGGTAAAACCGAACGATAAAAAGTCTCGGCTTCAGGTATTCATGGCTTCGTTGAGTTAAATCTATCAACTATTCACTCATCGTTCTGGCTTAGCCATTATTTCAAGTGAAGTGGTGTATAAAACTATCGAATTCTTGACACCCGAATAACGCCTTCGAGA
The DNA here is from genome assembly GCA_029168955.1 of Aplectana chamaeleonis. Classification (NCBI taxonomy): domain Eukaryota; kingdom Metazoa; phylum Nematoda; class Chromadorea; order Rhabditida; family Cosmocercidae; genus Aplectana; species Aplectana chamaeleonis. The sequence goes on from JAPDOI010000562.1 coordinate 94,165, forward strand.
ACTTCCTATTGAATAAAATTTTATTTATTTATTTATTTATTTATTTAATACGCCACATAAGGTAGACATGGAAAATAGGGCAGAATATACATAGACGAAAGGAAAAATGAAACATTACCACGCAAGAAAAATACTCCAAACTTTGCGTTTAAAAGATGGAAAAGAACGGGGCACATTCAAAAAGTTCAATTTCAAAGAGCCGAAAGCAGAGCCAGCTCTGCATGTGAAACTGTTGGTTCTGGGAATCCCAAAAGAAATTTTCTCTGAATTTCCACGTGCTTCGAGTAATGCTTTTTGAGATTTTCAGTTGGATTGACTCTCTAAAATAACTCCTTCCGAAAACGCGAGCATAAATATACTTTTTCAAAATTTCTAAATGAATTATCTAATGCTCTTATCGGAGCAAAACTCCGGTCCGCAGTTGCGGACAATTGTTGGTGCGGCACGCAGCCAGAAGATAATTGTGCCGGGATCTCATTGTCGCACCAGGGCTTTGGGTGGCGTGCGTGTTGCAACAGCGGTTGTTCGCAGCTGCGGACCAGAATTTCACTCCGGTAAGGACAGTAATTGTGATCATTTTGAAGTTTAAGAGAATATGTATTAATTGTTTTTTGCAAATGTCTAAAAGAGTGATGTTGTTTTTTTTTTCGAAAAAAAAAAACCATTCGAAGTTCTTTGAACAAATGGATTTAATGGGATAGCCCTTCATCAGAATTCCGAATGAATCAATAGTTTGACTATGGCCTTTTTAATCTCCCGAATTGTTAAACTTTATTTCAAATTACTTTATTTCAAATTTCAAGAATTTTCAAAATTTCCGTGCGGGTGATTTTTTCAAGTAACTATTTCTCAACATGGTAACGGTGGTGTAATGGTAACACTCTCGCCCGGGAAGCTTGCAATGCAGGTTCGAGTTCTGCCTCACATCTGATATTTGCGTCCAACTCGTGATAACTTATTTTTATAAACTTCCGGTAGGATTTCCACAAAAAGTACTTCCGAAGATTTCCCAATCAAACTTCTGGGCAAAAAAAACGTGTTCTAGGAAACCGATTGATTCAAATAAGGGCTCAACCAGTACAGTTTCAGTTGGAATGTGATTATTCACTAGAGATTATATATTAAAGGCAGTGTCCACAATGAAATTCGTCTTCGTTTTTTTTTACCAGAAATTGAAGGATTTGGGCTCCATTGGAACGATAGGGTCGGAAAAACGAACACAAACGAGCCCGAAAAAGCCCTTAGCGGCTCCGAAATCCGCTCGCGCTGGTCCTCTCCTTGCATGTGTCAGGTACGTATCGATTGATTAGAAAAGCATAGCGCGAGCGGATTTCGGATCCGATAAGAGCTTTTCGGGTCCGTTTTTGTTCGTTCTTTCGGCCCTATCGTTCCAATGAGACCCAGCCTTTTCGATTTCCGACGAAAAGACGTAGTTAAAATTTATCGTAGACACTGCCTTTAAATCTGAAAAAAAAAGAGTTCGCAGAATCAGTTTTTTCGAGAAAACAATACAGATGCGTCTACAGAAAATTTAAAGTTAATTGAAAAAAAAGACAACTTCATATTTCCCACCATTATTTATCGAGAAGTACATGGACATCATTCTGAACTATGATAACTTGACACCCTCGGGTAATTTATCGATTAGTTTACAAAATATGCAGTAATCATTTTCATAACAGTTAGAATAAATTCAAAAAGAAATGTAATTATGTGTCCATTTTTTAATTGAAACAGTCTAATTTAGCGAGTTCAGTCATGTTCTAACAGTCGTTGACCAATAACTGCCTTATGGGAAACGGCTGCAGCTCCACTAGCGCTAGCACTACTCAGAAAAATGAGAACAAGTTACTTGTTATATAAATGTAACTTACTTGAATGTCTCAAGTAACTTACATTTATATTACATGTAACATGCATTAATATTATATGTAAGTTACACATATGTTGAATGTAACTTACATTAATATATTCACCGTGGGTGGCCATCACGCGGCGCAGAGAACGCGTCCGCACGCGTCCCAGACCACACGCTAAGCGGAAAACGCGGTACGTGGCCTTAACTGCTAGTGAGGGGTCAAGTACCTCAAATTTGGGTAATTGAATCGACAGCAACGCCCGTTCTAAGCCACACCCCCGAGAGTGCGTCGTATACTCTCGGGGAAGTGTCTTCTCGGTCGCGTTAAATTGCTTGCGACTCATCGTGTTGTATTTAAGTTGCATGTAACATATCGGAGACGCACTGCAGTTGGTATTCCGTTGATATGTTGCATGCAACTTAAATGACCTGAGGTAAGGCGCAAGTAACCTACATCGGCTTAGATATGTTACAAGTAACTTGTTTTCGGCCTTTGTTACAAGCAACTTGTTTTCATTTTCTGAGCAGTGGATGGCGGTCACGGGCCAACTTCAACACAACACTTCCCAATGAGATGGGCTGTATATTATAGTCGTACAATTTCGAAAAAAGTTTCGAACGAACGAATTTCGAAAAACTTTCGAAATTTCGGAGGTCGAACGAACGAAATTCGAAACTAATCGAAATTTCGATTTTCTTCGATATTCCGTATTTTTTCAAAATTCGTAGGAAATTCCGAAATTTTTTTTCGAAATTTGTCCCACATTTCGAAATTTTTTTTCGAAATTTGTTCGAAAGTATTCCGAACGAACGAATTTAGAAAAAATATCGAAAAATCGGATTTCGAACGAACGAAAATCGAAATTTTTCTTTCGAAAAAGTTTCGAACGAAAGGAATATTACAAAAAATTTCGCTCGACGAATTTTCGAACGAACAAAAACGAACGAAAAGAAATTAGAAAAATCTTTCGAAAAATTTTCGAAAATTTCGTTCGTGTACAACTATACTGTATATGCACAATTCACGAAAGTGCTTAACCACCGGAGGCCGACTGGCGCAGCGCGTGTGACGCAAATCTGCGGCGCGCGCGTTTGTGCGATTGGAGCACGATTATACACTCAACCAAAATCCCGTATGTGCGAGAGAATGTGATATACAGGCGAAACGTGTACCTAGCTCTTCTTAATACTCTACTGACGAAACTCGGGAAGTAAAAATAATACAATATGGTATGAACACTTAATTTCACACTTCTCTAAGGTTAAGAGGCGAAACTACTCTAAGCTCTTCCTATTTCAGAAGCAACATCACTGTGAGAACCCACGAGACCAATCTCAACAGCATATGAGGAGCTAAAAGTGTATAGAACAGACCATTAATAACGTCCTTTGAACTGATTTAAGGAGAACATTTTCTTCCAATTCTCAAATAAGTGATTCCACTCATGCAAGGTCATTCCACCGTCATTAATCAGTCCTAGAACTATAGGAAATTTTCTAGCCTGCCTGTTAGCAGAAAGTCTGATTATTCTTCTCCATCATCACAGTCCGTCTTGAGTTCGATACATTTCAACCTCAGAAAACTAGATATGAGATCGGATTTCTTAGGAATAAATCACGCTAGTAGCAACATCAAACTTGGATAGACAAGCGGAACTTGGGTGATTCGATTGATGGTTTTTTTGAGAAACATTTCTGCAGAGCAAAACCTCATGAACTACACCCCCACCCTTCAGAGCTCCAGTATTACTCGTAATCTCTGAGCTTTTGAGAGGGACTAAGCCTCACTGCCTTAGAAAGGGCATGAAAAACGATTCATTAGACAACATTCAATATTCCTTATTCGCTCAATGCTTTTCACATTCTACTACTTGACAGTGGGGAACCGTCTCGAAAGATAAACCGAGCACAGCAGAGGAGCAATAGACTAGTTTTCAACAGCTGTTAAGATTGGTCTCGTGGGTTTTGTTACAAGGGAGGCTTGTCATCTTCCGGTGGCGATTTGGAAAACCATGTTGTCGTTGCTGTAGGTCTGTGACAGAAAATAAATTACCCGCGCTTGAAATTGGCTAACTAACTGCGCGGATTTCAAAAATGGCATTCACATTGCGTCACAAAAAAGTAAAGTATCAGGGATTTTTCGGAGCGTTCAGAAAAAAAATCCGGAATTGGCGCAAAACATTCAAATTGGTGTTATTTAGGGCGCTGAACCCAAATCTGGGGTCCATTCCTCGCCAGACTTGGAGTGTGAGACAGCCCGAATAGCCCCTATGTACAAGTTTTGAGGCGATTTGATCGTAGCATTCTCGAAATCGTCAAAAGTCGCGTTTGAGCAGCAAAATTTCACCCACTTCGAAGCTGCGGACCGAGTCAGATGAAATTTTTCAAATATTGACAAGTGGGCCTCAGATTCGTAATTAGCACCCAAAACAAGCCCCAGAAACGAGTTTTAGGCTCAATCCGAGATTTTTTTTGAACGCCCTGAAAATTGTCATTCGTGTACGCCTTTTCTGTTGGCTATGCTATGGACATGTCCACTTCTGCAAATCTCCTCTGAATATCTGAGGCACTTAGCAGATTCTGAGTATGGAATATTGGAGCACTGTCCTCCCCCTTGAACATATCAAAGTTGCATCTCGAAACTCCACCTTATATGTGCAACCATCCCTTGTTATTGATGTTGCTTCTGTAATAGGAAGAGCTTAGACTAGTTTCGCCCCTTAACCTTAGAGAAGTGTGAAATTTAGTGTTTATACCACGTATTGCATTGTTTTTACTTTCCGAGGCTCATCTGTAGTGTATTAAGCAGAGCAAGGCTTCGTTTCGCCTGTATATCACATTCTCTCACCTGTATACGATTTTGATCGAGTGTATAATCGTGCTCCAATCGTAAAAACGCGCGCGCCGCAGATTTTCGTCGCACGCGTCACGCCAGCCGGCCTCCGGTGGTTAAGCACTTTCACAATTCACTGCAAGGTGAGCATTATACATGGAATTTGACTCATTTTGGAGAATCGCTGAAACTGATTTCTCTCTTCACCTTCAGCCTAATGCTTAGTGAAAATAGAAATTCATTAAAGCATTCATGCAAAAACAAACGTGCATCCGAATTTATGTTGACTATACGTACACTGAAATGATATTTAGAACGATTCGAATATCCGAGAAAAAAACGGATAGTTTTGAATTTCCTGTCCCCGAAACTTCTAGTCACTTAAAAGCTGAAATAATTTTCCCGTTTCAGTCTGGATACATCTAATGTAAATATTTCAGCTCACGGTTTTACAGAAAGGATCAACTTCCAAAGGTATCCTAAATGAATCGCTTCAAATGTTATAGTAAACAACATGCATGTGAAGCCTATCTAGCTAGAATCAGACTGGGCAGAGCAAGCGGCAGAGCGGTCGGTATCTGCAAAATATAACACTGATAAGGAGATTTTGACGTGATAAGCCCGATGAACCTTACTTCGATCTGCTCGAAATAAAAGAGCAAAAATTTCCTGTTGCAATCAGATAAAAATTGATTGGCCGAATAAGTGCAAAGTTGAGAATAAAATTGTAAATTATGAAAAAAATTTAATTTTTTTGTTGCATAATCTTTACTATTGTTAAATTTTGGATTCTCACTGAGAAGGTTTTTGCCACGGGCTTCTGTAGGTGCTCTTTCTCGTCTCGTGAAAAAACTGGGGCGGTCACCACCATCAATTTCTGATACCAGTTCAGCCCATTGAATATTTATGGAACAAAAAAAAACACATGTTCATGTATACATATCATTCGGGATCAATGCATGAAAATGCAAAGCAGTAAACACCACCGAGACGGCTATGTGGGTCCATCCTCCGCCTAATGTGATTTTATGCCCCCCACGACAAAACTGAACATCATTTCACCACTATATAGCCCCAGAAATGACTTTAAGACACACTGAAAGGGCGACACTGGGCCTAATCTGAGATACCCTAAGTTCAGCGCCATTTCGTTATAAGCTCTTCCTTCGTCATAAACCACGAAAAACTGGGAAAAATTTAACTTTGTTCACAAAAAATGCTCTAATAATTCTTGAATCATCAGATCTTGTTTTCGACCTTAACAAAAAATTCATGAAAGCTGAGCCATTGGCAATCAAATATATTCTGTTCATCTTAAAATTGCACAAAACACGGTCCGCCAATAGTCCTCTAATTGGCCCGTTAGTACCGTAGTGTACGTCCACGACGCGTTCTCGGCAGACCCGGATGGCAGGGTGGGTGGCCGAGTGACGGCACTGACAAATAGATTGCTTTGCACACCGGGTGCACACCCGGGTCTACCGAGAACGCGTCGTGGACGTACACTACGGTACTAGCGGGCCAATTAGAGGACTATTGGCGGAGCGTGTTTTGTGCAATTCAAGATAAACAGAGTATATGTACATATGCATAGCAACTTCTTTTTTATAGCGAATTAGTACTGCGGGGAAAAAGAATGCAAGTAGAGAGTAAGGCGAAGTAACTCAAAAAAAGAACCCAAGAGTTATACTATAACTATGGACTTTTTTACCCATGACCAATGACGTGGAGAACCATGTCTTTATGGTCGTTGTAGGGGTGTGATCGTAACGTTGGCATGGATCCTAATAAGACTATGCGCTCGCTATTTAAGGTTGGCGCAAATTCGGTGTCATATGCTATAACATAGCAGCACCGAGTTCGCGCCAACCTCCAACGGGGGAAGCAAAGTCTCATTAGGATCCATTCCGATGTTGCATGCTGTGCTTCTCTGGGCCAAATTCTGGTACGCAATTACGTTTCGACACGCTTTGCGGCCGCACGCTCCCGAGTCGGAAGAGTTTCCAGCGTCGCAGCCGCCGATCTGTTGACTCCAGGTGGGTTTTAAAAACTGGGAACTATACAAAATTGGAGAAAACGGTATAAAAAAGCCATATCGAGTCCGGCTTTGGCGCTGGAAACTCGATTGACTCTAGCGCGTGCGGCCGCCAAGCGTGTGCAGACGCAATTGCGGACCGGAATTTGGCTCAGAGAAGCACAGCAATTGATCCATACTTAGAGATTCCTGAACGCCGCGGGGGATTCCAAAAAGACGCGTTTAGGAAGGTGAGAGTTTAAATTAGAACTTTTTTGGATTCCGCTCAAAACTTCCAACTGGAGTTTGTTTGGGCGCTAATCACGAATCTGAGGTCCCTTTGTCGCTGTTGAGAGGGTTACGGTGAGCATATTGCTTTTAAAAGTAGCATATCATTGACATGGATCCTATTAGGTCTTTGCGTTCCCCACTGGAGATTGGCGTAAACTCGGTGCACCTATGTTATTGCATATGGCACCGAGTTCGCGTCAACTTTCAATAGTGAACGCAATGTTTCTTCAGGATCCATGCCGGTTGTACATATGTACGCGCAGGAAAACGTATCCGACTTTTTTGTTACTTTGCGAAGGTAGGCCTACAAGGTTGAGATATAGAATAGGTTGAGAATAGGTCACACAAAACACTCAAATTTTGAAGAATATTTCGTTTAAAAAATCGCGGAGCATTTAACTCCTTTTTTTACGCCTATCTTTGTGTCTCAAGTGCAATACACAAGCGTCGGGAATTTGAAGCCTGAAGTGGTTCAGCACCTTGAACTCCTTAGAATAATTAATTCTTTCTGGTTTTCTATTGTCGTGGACCCTAAAAAATTCAGGAGTTTGAATTCACACGTTTGAATGCGAGGACTACTCGAATAATGGAGAACCGTCATTTTTGAATGAACTAAAATCGTTAAGGCGCTTCTGCTCCTCGTGCTAGATGATCGACCGGAAAGGCGCTTTTTCAGCTCACAAAGTAGTTTTCAAGGTGCCACTGCAGTATGAATACGTGATATTAGGGTCTCCAACTATCTCCACTTGACTCGAAAATTGGATTGCAGAAAAAAAACAAATGTGATTTTCTGTGCGAAAGCTGCCTTCAAAAGGCGTCATCTATTTTAGTATTTCAAAAATCGACAAATGAACCACAACCTAGTGTTAGGTGTCCCCAGTAACCTTAAAGAAGAAAGTTTGAGCGAAGTCTGAAACTTTGACCAAACTACCGTATTCTCACCGTAACGTACAGTAATTTGAGAGAAAATCGAAGTCCAAATTACCCTTATGGAGAAGTTTAGGGGTTATGTGGTCGTGGCTATCTGCATGCCGCCAAAGTCGCGTTCTGGCCAGCAAATATCCCTCAGTGTGAAGTTTAGGACCTAACCGAAATCTCCCAAAAAAAAAATCGCCATATGAACCTCAAATTTATGATCAGCACCCCCCCCCCAAAAAAAAAAACTCTAGAAATTGGTTTTAAGCCGAATTTCGAAATTTTTTAGTGTGCACCCTGAGAGTGCCTTCCAAGTCCTCGCAAAGCTATGGAAAAGTTTTCTTTTCTGGAGATCCCTGAGGCATTCAGGAAATTTTCAACACGGACTAGTGTGCCTACATCATCCAGAACATGGTTTTTCTAGAACTTTGGGATTCAAGTAAGCAAGCCCTGGAAGGAGATAAGATGATGCCAATTTAGGCTAAAGGTGCTACACATTTCTGCGATTGCACTTTACTTTGCAAGGACATGCTTAATTGATGACATCGAATTAGTGAGCCGCTATACGGCTACGCGAGAAACCTTGCACGCGTGAAGTTACCATTGATCGAATGGTTTCGCGTCCAAAAAAGCGTCACGCTTCAGGAAATGAAAATGACACGGATGATAGACTTTTGAAAAATTCTGAAAAAAAATCAAGCTCATCACATACATAATATAGTTGTACACGAACGGAATTCTCGAAAAATTTTCGAAAGATTTTTCGAATTTTTTTCGTTCGTTTTTGTTCGTTCGAAAATTCGTCGAAAGAAATTTTTTTCAGATTCCGTTCGTTCGAAATTTCGGCGAACAAAATTTTTTTCAAATTTCGTTCGTTCGGAATTATTTCGAACGGAATTTTTTCATTCTTCGTTCGTTCGAAAATTTTTTGAACGAAACTCTTTCTTTTTTCGTTCGTTCAAAAACATTCCGAACGAAAAAATTTCGATTTTTGTTCGTTCGACATTTTTTTTGAAATTGTACAACCATAATACATAACCGACTATGTATATTATTTGAAACATATGGTAGATTTTCTTTCGAAAAATAGAAAGAGCTAAAAAACCAACAGTATCTAGAAACCAGGAAATTCGGAACAAATATTCCTTACATTTTCCTAACTATAATAAAACTGCCTCGCCAATGCCGGGTCGAGGCCGCAGTCCGCGTATTTGCCGCGATAAGCCCACAATTGTATCATGGCGGCTCCACGTTCATCACTGCGCCCAGAAAGTTACGTTTTAGTAAATGGACCACGAAAAAATCGCGACATTGCCGCGATAGGCCCGCGCTGGTGCCGCGATCGGATCGCACCACTTAAACTGAGATGGAATCTGTACATCAGGCAAGCACGGTTGCGGCACCGAAAGGCATATTGAATTTTACCAAAGTTAAAGCCTTAAATCTGGTTTGCTTTAACAAAAGTGAAAACGGAGATGATAAATTATTCGGCCCCAGCAAAGTCGAGGTGAAGTGTTGCTGCAGCTCCACCATATGTAGTGCCGGGTCGGTGTCTGAGGGTGCCAAAGCGGCGCAACCCCGGCGCCTAAGCGACGATGTGGAGGCTAATCGCCGATGCGGCTTCGCCATACTCTTCATTCGGCAACTGTACGCACGAAATGACACAACCTCGACATTTTCGGGGCAAAAATTACGGAGGTATTCCGTAAAGAGAGCATAGAAAGCACCTGATATGTCTTCGCAGCGTTGCCGCGTCCGCCCCACTCCGGCTCCGCCCGGCTCACTTCTCCCTAACAAGGGAACTATACAAAGCGTAGGTCGGATCTGCCAAATCGACTAGTATCGTTAGTATCTCTTCTGGCTCAATAGTAAAAATGCGCAGTACCCAGCTCCGAGTTGTTGCAGGTTCAAAAAAGTTATGAGCATTTTTAAGCCTCGCGAAAAGGCAAGGGTACCATCAGACATTTTTTTGGGTTTCAAAAATCTTTCTCGGATTTAGCTAAAAAGTTGTAGTGAGGGGTAATCTAGGCTGCTGAAGACGAATCTGGAGTCCATTTGTCGAAATTTCGAGGTTTACTGTAGGTTACGGTAGGTAACATGTCATTTAGGGAACAAAACCCACCTTAGTATTTTGAAAATCGACAAACAGACGTTAAATTCGCTTTCTCCACCCCGAATAACCCCCATAACTAATTTTGAGTAAATTCTGAGATTTCGACCAAACTACTGTATGCCCACCGTAATCTACCGTAATCTGCGAAAAATCGATAAACGGACTCCAGATTCGTGTTTAGCACTCCAAATAATCCTCAGAGAATGATTTTTAGACACATCTATCGTAGAAAACCGGAAATCTCGAAAGTGGCGTTTTCCCCTCGACATTTTCCCCGGTTGGTAAGTTTCAAACGAAATTAGTCGAAAACTTGGAAAAATCGACTAACAAACCACAGATTCGTGATCAGCGCCCCAAAAACCCCTCCTGGGAGAATTTTAAGTCAAATCTGGAACATTTTTCTAGAACGCTTCCAGAGCCCTTCGGTATAAAAAAACGCTCAACCGGAAATCCGTACAAGTCCAAAGTGCCTTCAGTCTGGACAAGATAAGGAAAATGTGCCTTAACCCAAACTTTTCTCAGGTGGGGTGTTTTGTGCGCTGAACACAATTATAAGGTCCGCTTCCGGATTTTCCGAAAAATAACGCGCTTTTTGAAAGGTACAAAAAGCCCGAAAAATGAGCTTCTTAAGCTTGTAACTTCTTGAAACCTGCAGCTCGGGGCGGCATACTGCGCAGTTTTACTATTGAGCCACAAGAGATACTAACGACACTAGTCGTTTTGGCAGATCCGACCTACGCTTTGTATACTGTATACATATACTCGTAAGTAGATTGTAGATATCAATAGCTATATACTATAAAGATATTATCAATGAGTTTTCTTGGGTAAAATCTGCAGGTAAGTAGCAGGAGATCGTTTGCCTCCTCATATTGTTTGAAGTAGGCTAAGAAATAGTACTTTACAGTGTTACACAAATTTCTGGGCGTTTTATCGTGCATGCCACTTTTTTGGTGCGGAACACATTGCACCTCTGTTAAATGTAAAATCGATACCTGAAGACTTCATCACTAAAGACAGAAAATTCGTGTAGTTTTTCTCTGCAAGATAGGGTTTGGACGCGAATTGAGTACTATTTTCAAATTCAATCATCGCTTTTTATAATTGCATTTATTGTCTTGAGCAATTGAAAGAATGCCGATGAGCGAGCAGGTGACACTTCCTAGCATCTACATTACTGATAACCTCTAGATTATTATTTTCCGTTTTTTTGCGATTTTTCTTAACTAATGAGCGATATCATGAATCTTACGAATCGCCAGATAAAAAATCAAAATCATTATTGAATACGTCTTAGAACTAGAAAAAAATTAACGAAATTCTGATTTCCTCTAACGTTGCGTATTGATCGCTAAACAACCACTTCGCGACCGCCCGCGTCGAAATAAGAAAATCAAGCAAAGCCATAAATGTGTAAATACGTGACTGTCTGAAATAATACAGCGAAATTGTACATAATTTAGGGCAAAACAGCTATTTCGCATACATACCTTCTATTTTAAAGCCAAATTCACTAGGGTCTATCGCGTGCGTGTGCGCGCGTTTCTGAGATCTCTGAAATTTTGGAAATTATGCCATATTTAAATCATAACAATCTGCTCACCGCTTCCATCAATTAAAAAAAGACACAAAACGTGAATAAATAGGCGGTTAGATGAAAAAAATTTATTAATTAATATAGATCAATAAAAGATCAAAGATCTCAATAAAATGAAAAGATATTGATAAACAGAAATATCCTAGCCTAAATAAAAGATCAAAGAGTTTCATCTTCTTTCATACAACAAATTAATGGATTAACAAATAACTGAATAAAATTGACCGATAATCAATGAATTAATCAGTCAGTAAATATTTAAACCACAAACCAAATTCAATAAATGGAAAGTAAAAACAAATAGATATGATTTTTGAACGAACGATGAAATAATTAATGTAAAGTGAATAATAAACATAAATAAATAAATAATCAGCACAAATGATTGTATAAACGAAAAATTAACTGAACAGTGGAATGAATAAACAAATAAAACATGAATCAATAATAAAATAGATAGACAAATTCTTACGGTTGTGCACATATACTTTTCTGCGCCGAGTTTATTTTTTGTTATGTAGAGTGTATCTATTATTAGCAGAATTACCTTAAACATGCAAAGACACGCCATTTGCAGTCTTTTTCTGCTCTTAATTCACGTCTCGTCGCAGAGTCTGCATACTGCACCAAGTATTCGAAACCCTTGCGATTGAAGTTAATCCAATGGCATACTGTCAAATGAAAGTTCAGAGTTCGCAACTAGCATGAAATAATAGGTTACATAATCTTCTTGCGATTCAAACGCAAACGCAGCAAGCTGCGAGAAGCTTGCTGGTAACTTACGCTAAATCGTACGTAACTTGTTGCAAACTTCCTGGGTAGGGTTAGAAACGACAAAAAGCGAATTTTAATCTGATTTTACCGTAGACATTAACCGTTCTTTTGATTTAGGGTCCCTAATACTTCTATTCTCCTTCTTTTTCGAAATTATTGAGTTTGAGTTCTCCCAAAGAGGCTCAATAAGTGTTCAAAACCGTAATTACAACTGATTAATAAAGTTTGTTCAGTTCAATACTTGAAAATAATTATGCCTCACGTTGAAAGTAATAGAACGAAAATTCCCGTAAAAAAAGCCTGCAAAGCTTAGAAAAAGGTGTGCAGTATGTACGGCCTCTTTGTTTGGTTGAGTCCACAGAGTAGACGAGGCGAGTGGACGAGGCGCGGTGCGAGAAGCCGTGCGGCGTTGGCGACACCACGGGTTTCAATCGCGCGTGACACCCTGCCTCCGCAGTCTCGTCCATTCACTAGACTAAATACTGCGAAGAGACTCTAAAAAACACGCTAGACATGAAAAATCAACACCAGTTCGGAATGAATGCACTAATCAAAAAACAAATTTTCAGCAATGAGTTCTGAGATTTCGGAATAGATGAGTTTTTCCCCTATAACCTCCTTTGAAGCCGAATCACCTATTTATTGAGTTTTTTTCCGAAATACTTTTTTTTTCAAAATCCTTAAAAGAATAGAAAATTTCGCGCTTAGGGCCTTTTTCAAATCCCCAATAATTTATTTCTTTCGGAAGTTTTAGATGATAGTTTTTTAAATAAATTAGTTGAAGAGAAATACTGTTCTCCTCTTCAATTCAAGTGAATACTCGGGCAATCTTTCGGATGTCCTTTCGATTTTTATAACGAAAACCTTTGGATTCTGAAAGGTTACTAGAGTAACGTCAGCATGGGTCCTAATGATACTCTGCGGTCCCCATTGAAGGTTGGCGCAAACTCGGTGCGCCTATGCTATGTATGGCATATGGCACTCAGTTTGCGCCAATAACTTCTACAGGGAACACATAATACATATCACTAAGGTCGACGCCGACTGTGTCTACTTGAAATCGATTTACCAATTTTCCTGCACCTGAAAATGACCGAGTATTCAATATTTAGAAATATAATTATATAATTGAAAAAAATAGAAGATCTATTTATTTCTAAATGAGAAAAGTAGGAAATACCGGTCAATTGAAACTCTCAAGAGAACCGATCATCAGATCAAAGTAAAAAAATAGAAGTTCCGCAATATTCAAATATTTGAATTAATCGACTAGAATCCAAGAAAAATTTTAATTTGATCTTGAGTCCGGAAGCCAATCCTTATTTTGAATTCCTTAATTTACTGAATATTCATATGAACCCCTTCGACATGAGTTTTCCAGAGAGGCCTTACCAGTTTCCACCGGGAGTAATCATAGCTCATCAACGTAATTAAAAAAAGAATACGTAACCATAATTATGCCTCACCCCAAAATATCGAAAATCACCGTCAAAAACCGAAATGTGTAACCGTTTCCGGGAAAAATCTGTGTTGATCGTATTGACATTTGAACAGAAATTCCCACCGCTAATAGCTAATTAAATGTTGACAAATTTTTTGCTTAAATACACATGATCATGAAAAATTAACCTACCCAGAATAATAGATTGAATATGAAGACTAGAGAGCGCAACGTTTTCACACAGCCGCCCATGCTTCGACTGAGTGGGGCGGAGTCGGAGTGAAGCCGCACGAGGAGTCGTCTATGCTGTTGAGATCGAGACATCTGCTCCTGCTCCTGATCTTGTTGTGCTGGTGGTTAACAACAACTTCACAAAGGCCACCCGTGAAGTAGTAGATGGAAAAAACCCCACAAGTCCTTATCGATCAGCTGGAAGATGACGAGAATTCGCAGAAAAAAATTGATAGAGGAGGAGAAAGGCAATGACATATTCATACATGAGAATTCTTGAAAAGTTAAGGTTTAAGAAGTGATCCTCCTTGACCTCATTCATCACACTGTCTTCTCCCTTTTAAGGCAATTACACGTGCCTTTACTGCGTCTGCCGCCTCATTAACGCATCGAGATCAGGCGGTGGATTCTCTAGGAAAATCACTAAAGTCGATTACTTTCACATACAAAACCTGCTCTCGGCCGACTGAACAGATGATGTGATCACATAAGAAACTCTCATGATTAATTGACCACATGCTTAACACTGGTGTAGACTAGGTTTAGGTGTAGGACTCTTATTGACCTGGAGAAAAGGTTATGCTCATTCTCCACTTCGTCATGCGGAGAGGTACTACAAAAAGAGGTAAGGGAAGAGTACTGGGACCTGCTGGAAGTCACTTTTTTTCTGCCAGAAAAAAACGAGTTTCATTTTTTTTCTCAAAATGCTTCTCTCATTCGACAAAAAATCTCAAATCGTGGGCTGATCAAAATTGTGACTCCAGATTCATTTTGATCCCACCGTGAATGAGGTTACAGTCCACGGCAACAGAAAAACGTGGTGGTGCCCTTACGTACAGTAGCGGATAAAAATCTATTGACATGGCCTCTTTTCAAAATATCTCTGCTTTCCTTGAGGCAATCTATTCCATCTTTCGATATTCGCGACTTTTTGTCTCTTCTTCAAGTCGATCGATTTATTCGTCGTTTTCGATATTATCTTCTCGAGTTTCTGGCCTCAATAGATGCATTACGCCAACCTTCAGAATTTCTTGAATTGCTTGTATTGTGATCAGGGATGTGCGGCTATTGCCATTTGCCGATTGCCGTTTGCCGGCTGTTTTCGGACGATTTTTGTCGATTGTCGTTTGCCGTTTTTCCTCTCAATGTTCGGCGAAATTCGGCAAAAAAGTACGCAATAGATAACAAACGCCGCGATTAGGACGCGCATGGTGAATCCCATAAGCCTTGCAGCGACCAGCTCGAAAGTCGGGAGACAGGCTATACGTACTTCAAAACTTCAATCCAGTTGATGTTATCTACCGAGCGGTCATGTCAAAGCAATTGCTAGTATTGTAGTGTCATGCTCGTGTGGGTCCTCTTGTCTCGAAGAGTACCGAATTCACTACACTCTCCTTGCTGAGGCTTGATCAATAAATGTAGGGTTCATCGGGACAAGAAATAACACCCTAAACATTTTCAGGAGAGGGCACAAAGGGTTCAGAGCTCAACTTCTTTCAGACATTTTTCAAAGCGTCGTGTGGAGGACGTTCGACTTCACTGGCAGTTTGTGGGGTTATGCACTTTGCCATCTCCTATTATGCTCACAATTACGCTGAGAAACATGCTACCAAGTTGAAAGTTGGAGTTCTGAGTTAAAAGGGTGGCGGAGGATGTACACGTCGTGGGGAACATTCGTTTCGGTTAAATTCGCTGCCTGACTATAAAGTGGATTGACGGAGTCGACGGTGTTCGGATTAAGGGGTGGCGTACAGTTTGGGAAGGAGGTGGTTTGAGAAAATCGCGGTTTTTTAGAAGTGGTATTGGTGGAAAGCTTGAAAAACTACCCCATTCAATGTATTTGAGTTATTAGCGCGCAGTTCAGAAGAAATTCAAAAGGTCGCAGGGGGAGAGATGCCGAATATTTAGCCGTTTCTCAGCAACGTTTTCAAGGCTGTTCGGAAACGTGCGTTTTAGTTGTATTTTTTCACATGATTATTTTTGATCTAAATTCCGGTTAAACGGTAAACACACCGTGAGGCACGAAACGAGTAAAGTTTCCTAATCAGATAAAGGACTTAACAACCGTAGTTGCACATTTCTGTTCGTAGGCCCCGCCCAGTTGTAGTATGGCTCACGATTAATTTTATATGAGTTACTCTCAGTTGGTCCTATTTCTGTAAAGGCACAGCCACCCATCGCGGTGCCGCAGCGGCACTTTCGCGGTGCCGCAGCGGCACTTTCGCGGAACCGGTATGGCTTTATCGCGGAATCGCAGCGTCGATTTCCGCAAGAGAAGGGCTGCCACGCTCGTTAAAAAATAAACAAGTCAAGTAGGAACACGCTGACCTCTTTCTTTTTTTTTAAAAACTACTTTTGAATGCTCATCCCCTTAAATTGGATTGCGCGATACTCTGAATTTCGTGCGATAAATTTGAAACACGAAGCAATTGCATGACTACTATATATTCCGAAAAGGGTTGATATTAGAGAACCGCGAAAAATTACTATCCTTTCACCACAACATTCCCATTACCAGTGTTCAATAGAATGCCCATTCGGGTGCTGCTTTTTATATCAGGTATTGTACCAAAGTAAGAGGTTAAATTTCTTGTGGTATTATTGAAAAACCTCGTGGTGTTATTGAACTAGAACAAAATGCCGAGGTTCAAGGACAGTCGGCCATACACTATTCAGAAACCATTTCTTATCTGGCTATCGAAATACGACTTGTGCATGAGTAAGAAGTATTTTTACTGCTACTTTCAGAACATTTGCATCGTTTTTGTACGAGAGTTTTTTATTTTGCCGTTTATCTATTGCCGATTGCCGGCCATTTCTGGACAAAATTTGTCGATTTCCGTTTTCAAAATAGTTTGCCGCACATCCCTGATTGTAATCCCGAGCAGACTTCCGGGAACGGCTTCTGGTGGACCTATTTTGAAACCTCGGATGAAGAGAATATAGAAAACGACAAACAAATCGATCGAGTTGAAAAAGAGACAAAAAGTCGCAAATAGTGAATAATGAAAATTTTCTCCCTCATCGATGAATATGTCCAGAATCATACTTTATTACATCGACATTATGAGCGAAACTCTCGTGTCAAAAGATGAAATAGATAGCCCCAAGGGAAGCAAAGATATTTCCAGAAAAAGACGATACCAATAGATTTTTGTCAACTACTGTAGTTTCACAACGCATACTGTAGCCATGGTTGGCTCGGTTCTGAGCACTCCATTTATCGATGAGAAAACAGCTGATAATGCTTGCCTAGGTTAAAGTTTTTATGCCTCTTTCAAAGCTTCGCTTTATTCCTAAATGTACGTATCTAGAGCGTTTTCAACGTTTCCAGCGCTTTTCTCTCCACAAATCAAAAGAAAAATTGAATTTAGCCGTCGATTGCGGCGGGACGCCCGCGAACTTGGAATCAAGCCAGCAATTTCTACAGTATGCTTCACGAGCATACGCAACCGCGGGCGAACCTTTTTCCGTTGATGTGGAAGATACAGCCACCTGAAGGTCGCCTCATAAAAGGCAATGGTCACGATGAAAACGTTATCGAAAAAACTACAAAAATCAGCTCAGATCAAAAGCAGCTCAAAAACTATGAAGGTAGCGCGGTGAAAAACGGGCTAGAATTAGAGTTATTAAGACCCTAAAATTCCAGTTCGTGCACACGTGCACAGAAAGATCACAGTCTCATGCCAAGCTTTCAAGAATCTTCGACACTCGGAGGAAGAAGTAAATGCAAATTGTGGTGAGCGCGAAGCGCTCTGGAGATTGCTTTGATCTCTTCCGCGCGGATGCCCTACAATGAGATCACCTATTCCATACCGTCAAAGAGGTATGAGCTGTACACTATTCGACGCGCTGTAAGAAATTACATATGTGTGCAACTTTTCATCCCAACTGGTCCCCGCTTTCTAAAGTTATGACCTCTCAAAGTACGCAAAAACGTTCTCCACCACCGCCTCCGCCTCCGCCTCCGCCTCCGCCTCCACCTCCGTCCGTCGAAAACCATTTTTTTGGAAGGCGTGGACCAAATCGCTCGAAAATTTGTGACTAGAGGTAATCGGTCACGGGAATGACGAAAATAATTGTCAGAACACACCATAATGACTTCTGGGCCCCTAACGGGCGTTTGAAACTCGGAAACCGACCTCTCAAGAATAGTTTATGAAAATCGTGGGTTTTTGCTTATCAGTCAGCGTTTTCTTACACTCCATATAAACACCTTGCTCTCCAGGGGTGGTGTACTTTGAACGTCCGGCTCGGAAGAGGACGCTGTGCGGAGTTGATGTACTTGACCGCGGCGCGTGTTCGTTCAAAGCGCACCATCGATAAGAAGGCGTCGCAGGATGTGCTGAAGTGTCGGTTGACTACGTGAGACCTCAGTAGGGGTGTGCAGGACGTCGTAGAATGTGGGCAGGGCCTCAGTAGGAGTATGCAGGACATCATCGAACGTGTGCAGTACCTTAGTAGGAGTGTGCAGGACATCATGGAACGTGTGCAAGACCTCAGTAGGAGTGTGCAGGACATCATGGAACGTGTGCAAGACCTTAGTAGGAGTGTGCAGGACATCATGGGACCTGTGCAAGACCTCCCAGTAGGAGTGTGCAGGACATCATTGTACCTGCGCAGGACCTCAGTAGGAGTGTGTAGGACATCATTGTACCTGCGCAGGACCTCAGTAGGAGTGTGCAGGACATCATGGAACGTGTGGAAGACCTCAGTAGGAGTGTGCAGGACATCATGGAACGTGTGCAAGACCTTAGTAGGAGTGTGCAGGACATCATGGGACCTGTGCAAGACCTCAGTAGGAGTGTGCAGGACATCATGGAACGTGTGCAAGACCTTAGTAGGAGTGTGCAGGACATCATGGAACGTGTGCAAAGCCTTAGTAGGAATGTGCAGGACATCATTGTACCTGCGCAAGGACCTCAGTAGGAAGTGTGTAGGACATCATTGTACCTGCGCAGGACCTCAGTAGGAGTGTGCAGGACATCATGGAACGTGTGGAAGACCTCAGTAGGAGTGTGCAGGACATCATGGAACGTGTGCAAGACCTTAGTAGGAGTGTGCAGGACATCATGGGACCTGTGCAAGACCTCAGTAGGAGTGTGCAGGACATCATGGGACCTGTGCAAGACCTCAGTAGGAGTGTGCAGGACATCATGGAACGTGTGCAAGACCTTAGTAAGAGTGTGCAGGACATCATGGGACCTGTGCAAGACCTCAGTAGGAGTGTGCAGGACATCATGGAACGTGTGCAGGACCCCAGTAGGGGTGTGCAGGACGTCGTAGAATGTGTGCAGGACCTCAGTAGGAGTGGGCAGGACATCATGGAACGTGTGCAAGACCTCAGTAGGAGTGTGCAGGACATCATGGAACGTGTGCAAGACCTTAGTAGGAGTGTGCAGGACATCATGGGACCTGTGCAAGACCTCAGTAGGAGTGTGCAGGACATCATTGTACCTGCGCAGGACCTCAGTAGGAGTGTGTAGGACATCATTGTACCTGCGCAGGACCTCAGTAGGAGTGTGCAGGACATCATGGAACGTGTGGAAGACCTCAGTAGGAGTGTGCAGGACATCATGGAACGTGTGCAAGACCTTAGTAGGAGTGTGCAGGACATCATGGGACCTGTGCAAGACCTCAGTAGGAGTGTGCAGGACATCATGGAACGTGTGCAGGACCCCAGTAGGGGTGTGCAGGACGTCGTAGAATGTGTGCAGGACCTCAGTAGGAGTGGGCAGGACATCATGGAACGTGTGCAAGACCTCAGTAGGAGTGTGCAGGACATCATGGAACGTGTGCAGGACCCCAGTAGGGGTGTGCAGGACGTCGTAGAATGTGTGCAGGACCTCAGTAGGAGTGGGCAGGACATCATGGAACGTGTGCAAGACCTCAGTAGGAGTGTGCAGGACATCATGGAACGTGTGCAAGACCTTAGTAGGAGTGTGCAGGACATCATGGGACCTGTGCAAGACCTCAGTAGGAGTGTGCAGGACATCATTGTTCCTGCGCAGGACCTCAGTAGGAAGTGTGTAGGACATCATTGTACCTGCGCAGGACCTCAGTAGGAGTGTGCAGGACATCATCGAACGTGTGCAAGACCTCAGTAGGAGTGTGCAGGACATCATGGAACGTGTGCAAGACCTTAGTAAGAGTGTGCAGGACATCATGGGACCTGTGCAAGACCTCAGTAGGAGTGTGCAGGACATCATGGAACGTGTGCAGGACCCCAGTAGGGGTGTGCAGGACGTCGTAGAATGTGTGCAGGACCTCAGTAGGAGTGGGCAGGACATCATGGAACGTGTGCAAGACCTCAGTAGGAGTGTGCAGGACATCATGGAACGTGTGCAAGACCTTAGTAGGAGTGTGCAGGACATCATGGGACCTGTGCAAGACCTCAGTAGGAGTGTGCAGGACATCATTGTACCTGCGCAGGACCTCAGTAGGAAGTGTGTGGGACATCGTTGTACCTGCGCAGGACCTCAGTAGGAGTGTGCAGGACATCATCGAACGTGCGGAAGACCTCAGTAGGAGTGTGCAGGACATCAAGGAACGTGTGCAAGACCTTAGTAGGAGTGTGCAGGACATCATGGGACCTGTGCAAGATCTCAGTAGGAGTGTGCAGGACATCATTGTACCTGCACCAGGACCTCAGTAGGAAGTGTGTAGGACATCATTGTACCTGCGCAGGACCTCAGTAGGAGTGTGCAGGACATCATGTAACGTGTGGAAGACCTCAGTAGGAGTGTGCAGGACATCATGGAACGTGTGCAGGACCGTAGTAGGAGTGGGCAGGACATCATGGGACGTGTGCAAGACCTTAGTAGGAGTGGGCAGGACATCATGGGACGTGTGCAGCACCCCAGTAGGGGTGTGCAGGACGTCGTAGAATGTGTGCAGGACCTTAGTAGGAGTGTGCAGGACATCATGGGACCTGTGCAGGACCCCAGTAGGGGTGTGCAGGACCTCAGTAGGAGTGTGCAGGACATTATGGTACCTGTGCAGGACCTCAGTAGGAGTGTGCAGGACATCATGGGCCTGTGCAGGACTCCAGTAGGGAGTGTGCAGGTCGTCGGAGAATGTGTGCAGGACCTCAGTAGGAGTGTGCAGGACGTTAGTAGGAGTGTGCAGGACATCATGGGCCCTGTGCAGGACCCCAGTAGGAGTGCGCAGGACATCATGGGACCTGTGCAGGACCCCAGTAGAGTGTGCAGGACCTCAGTAGGAGTGTGCAGGACATTATGGGACCCGCGCAGGACCCCAGTAAGGGTGTGCAGGACGTCGTAGAATGTATTGCAGGACCTCAGTAAAGGTGTGCAGGACCTTAGTAGCAGTGTGCAAGACATCATGGGACCTGTGCAGGACCCCAGTAGGGGTGTGCAGGACCTCAGTAGGAGTCTGCAGGACATTATGGAACGTGTGCAAGACCTTGGTAGGAGTGTGCAGGACATCATGGGACCTGTGCAGGACCCCAGTAGGGGTGTGCAGGACGTCGTAGAATGTGTGCCAGAACCTCAGTGGGAGTGTGCAGGACCTTAGTAGGGTATGCAGGACATCATGGGACATGTGCAGGACCCCAGTAGGGGTGTGCAGGACGTCGTAGAATGTGTGCAGGACCTCAGTAGGAGTGTGCAGGACCTTAGTAGGAGTGTGCAGGACATCATGGGACCTGTGCAGGACCCCAGAAGGGGGTGTGCAGGACGTCATGGAATGTCTGCAGAACCTCAGTAGGGGTGTACAGGACATCATGGGACCTGTGCAGGACCCCAGAAGGGGTGTGCAGGACGTCGTAGAATGTGTGCAGAACCTCAGTAGGAGTGTGCCGGGACATCATGGGACCAGTGCAGGACCCCAGTAGGGGTGTGCAGGACGTCGTAGAATGTGTGCAGAACCTAGGTAGAAGTGTGCAGGACATCATGGGACCTGTGCAGGACCCCAGTAGGAGTGTGCAGGACGTCGTAGAATGTGTGCAGAACCTCAGTAGGAGTGTGCAGGACATCATGGGACCTGTGCAGGACCCCAGTAGGGGTGTGCAGGACGTCGTAGAATGTGTGCAGAACCTCAGTAGGAGTGTGCAGGACATCATGGGACCTGTGCAGGACCCCAGTAGGGGTGTGCAGGACGTCGTAGAATGTGTGCAGAACCTCAGTAGGAGTGTGCAGGACATCATGGGACCTGTGCAGGACCCCAGTAGGGGTGTGCAGGACGTCGTAGAATGTGTGCAGGACATCAGTAGGAGTGTGCAGGACATCATGAAGCGTGTGCAGGACCCCAGTAGGGATTAGCAGGACGTCATGGAATGTGTGTAGGACCTTAGTAAAATTGTGCAGGACATCATAGAACGTGTGCAGGACCCCAATAGGGGTGTGCAGGACATCAAGGAATGTGTGCAGGACCTTAGTAGGAGTGTGCAGGACATCATGAAACGTGTGCAAGACCCCTGTAAGGATGAGCAGAACTTCGTGGAATGTGTGCAGAACATCAGTAGGAGTGTGCAGGACATCATGAAACGTGTGCAAGACCCCTGTAAGGATGAGCAGGACTTCATGGAATGTGTGCTGGATCTCAGTAGGAGTGTGCAGGACCTCAGTTTAATGCTCAGGACACCGTATGCAAGCCAGGCATCCGAATCTACAAGAACGATAGTTAAGTCCGCCAGAACAGGGCTACCGTAATCTCACTCGAGTTAGCTCTAAAATTTTTCTAAGTTCTGACTCCGAATTCGCTTCATCTTCCCTACAGGTGGTGATGTTTTCCTGCTTTGTAGTCCATGCAGATCCTCAACTGCTGACCTCTGGAGCAGGACGGTGTGTCGAATCAAGACACACCGCTCTTCACTTCTTTATACTTTACCCTTGGTCAATTTTGTATCATCCAATTTGTTTACGAGAGCAGAATAACATTATTCCTAAGATTACGGTAGCCCTCTTCTGGCGCACTTAAAGGCAGTGTTCACGACAAATCTCGTTCTCGAGGTCTCGGTGTGGAACTCTAAGTTGGCAGGTGCTGTAGAGTATAGGGTCTAAGAAGGCAACGAAAACTGGCCAGATATGAATACAAACGGCTTTGAAAGCTCTCCCGATGCGCCTACCTATCCCGGTCCGCCCCCGATCGGACGAGCTTGTGGCGCCGCACGCGTTTCGATGGCAAATTGCCAAGCAACTCTGCCGCAATTAGAATTACCGATTCGCGCAGATTTCGCGATTAGCGCGCGCTTGACGAAATCAGCAGGGCCCATGATTCTCGTCCACGCCCTGAATTAAGAAGCCGTTATTTTGACTTATTCTGGACGTTTTTTTTTCGCTGTTTCTTCACTATTAGTTACCTCACGACAAAACAATCCCATTTTTGGGTCGAACTCGAGTCCGATATTCATCGTGAACACTGCCTTTAACTATCGTTCCTTTTCCGAAACAGACATATGGGCCGGCGCAGACGAGCCACATCAGCATGAACCGGTGAAGTTTGGCTAGAGCGGCTGACCCTGGGTATATCCTAGACGTGGTGGGGCCACCCAAGATTTACTCATAGAAATGATGAAAAACTCTGATAAAAGAGGCTGATACTGCGCTATCAATCATTGTTTTTATTAGAGCTCTGCGGAAATACTTCGACTGGTAGCCTCACCAATTAGCCGTTCATTTCATTTCTGTCTTGAATGGTGCGTGCCCCCCCCCGTCTAGAATAGTGCCTAGAACCTGTACAATTGGGTCATTTTGAAGCTCATTTCTTCATTTTTCGACTTTTAAATTCAAAGGTATATGCCTTGCATCTATTTGTAGGAAGCCGCGTTGCAACAATTATCTTGCAGTCTTAGCAACGGAGCGGTTGTCTCCTCATTTCTACCACTATGTTCTCGAAAAAAAAAACAACAACTTGACTTTTAGAGATTGACGATGGTTTAGAGAAACCCTTGAAAAAGTTGTAGAAATTTCTGAAAGTTGGGCTCCGCAAGAAAAGGTCAAGGATTTGGCATTGCTCTAAAATGTAGTGAAATTGTTTCATTAGATTTGGCTATCGAACAGATTTTCTAAATGTAGTGAAATAGTTGAATCGATTTGGCTGTTGTTGGTATATGAAGATAACATAATCATTAAATGTAGTGAAATTGTTGCAAACTGGATTTGGCAGGAGCTCTATGAATTATCACAGTCAAATCACGCGTCAGAAGGGGTTTTTCTTGGAGCGCATATTGAACCAAATGAGAACAAGAATAAGTCTAGCAGCAAAAACGTTTCCATACAATGTGAATCGTGAAAGCGTTGAGGACACGAAGGCATAGCGTCAGTAGCTAATAAATTGTGTTACATTTCGTTTTCGTGATTTTTATGTAATCAGTGAGGGAAGATGGAAGGTGTAGTACCTAAGTGGGAGCGACACTGAAAAGCCACAATATCATTCGAGAACCTTATTTCTAGCCCATAAGGCCACGTTTCGTTCAGCATTGTTGACTGAGGTTTATTATTTTTCTTTTTGTCTTCATTCGCTCGCCAGAGGACCTTCTGACGCGTGATTTGACTGTGATAATTCATAGAGCTCCTGCCAAATCCGTTTGCAACAATTTCACTAGATTTAATGATTATGTTATCTGCATATACCAACAACAGCCAAATCGATTCAACTATTTCACTACATTTAGAAAATCTGTTCGATAGCCAAATCTAATGAAACAATTTCACTACATTTTAGAGCAATGCCAAATCCTTGACCTTTTCTGCGGAGCCCAACTTTCAGAAATTTACCTAATAAAACAGTTGAACAATGAAAGCAAGCACTTCAGTCAATGTTTTTGACTAGATGTGTACATAAATCCGAAAGTTCATTGATTGAAATTCAAGTTCAAGCTAGCTGATGTTCTTGATATCAGAGATCAGTGGGGTGGGCTCGTCCACCATCAAAAGACAAGAAAGTTCAGGCTTCAAATTCGGCCCTAAACAGCGTTTTTTTCGCGAATTTTCCTTATAGGTTCTCCTACTATATACCCAGAAAAGGGTTCAGGGAGGAAAGAAGACGAGCATATTTGAGTGCGACCACTGCCTTTAAGAAATGCGAAGTCCAAAAGAGTTTCTTTATGATGGAAGGGGTCATTTTGGATGAAATGTACTTTACCAGAACTACTTCTGAGCTTAGAATCCGAATTTACCCTCCACAGCCTAGAATCAATCACTCTGAGAAAAGTTATAGGCGTTTTTAAGGCTTTGTGGCACTGTTAGGGCAACTTTCGAATGGCTCAAACCTGCTACGTGGGGGTAGTTAACGGCGCTGGACAAGAATCCAAATTTCGTTCACCAATATTTTCAATTTACTGTAGATTATACTTGGACCGAATCAAATGATCTAATATCATACTGTTGAAAAAAAGTCGACTTCGACTGAATCGAATGCGTCGATCATTCAAAAACTTAAAATTTCGGATAAATCAAAAAGTCGATAAATTGAAAAGTAATTTCCAACTTATTTTTTAGTCGGTTATTCGCGAAAAAAAATCAGTTCACTCTAGTATATCGTAGATTACGGTGGGTAAGATGTCATTTAGGGACTATTCATAGTCCTCAGCGCCCTGCCCGCCTGAGGGGACCGCTTTGTAGGAGAGGTGACTATGAATGTTTTTTTTTCAAATCTCCCGCACCGCCACAGCGGAATTCATGTTATAAATCGATACACCAGATCCCATCTAAGATTTTCATTGCCTTGGGTTGGGAAATTCTTAAAAAAGGGCATGGCTACAGGCCTTCTCTACAGGGATGAGCGGTAATTCTTTGTGGATTTTTAATGAATTTGTTAAAGAGTTTTCGATTTCAATTACGGGAAGTAGAAATCGGAAAGCTACGGTAACTGGAAAACGGTAAATCATAAGTCGGGAAATCAGGGATCAGCCTTTCCTAGATTCTGGGCAGCCTATAGTATCAGGTTATCAAATCAGGCGATTACCCGGTTGATTCCTGGCCAACCACCCGGGAGCATTCGCAGGTCATAGGCCACGCGCTAATCGACGGGTTGATACCCCTGAGTGTCTGAGCGGACATGAACACTCTGGAACAGACTCCGTAATTGATAGTTATCTTTTTGCAATCAAACTGCCCACTCGTACTTTTCCTGCAGTCTTACCCAACTTTCTCCTTATCGAAAGTTACGGAACCCGCAGTCGCGCGCGTATTTCGCCTTCCGCGTTCCGCTTTCCGAAATCCCCACAGCGCGGAAATATCGGATCTATAGAGAGAAAGTCAACTAACCAATGAAACCGCATTTCCGCGCATTTTAAAGCGTTCCGCAGCCGATTTCGGGAAATCGAAATAAAATTTGGGTCGAAATCCGCTTTCCCAAATTTCGAAATTTTGTTCTGCTCATCCCTGGTGAATAGATAGACACCTTAGTCGTAGCTTGCCACAGGTAGGAGTGTCCTCTCCTTTCAAGGCTTAGGTAGAGTATACCTGATCCAACAAAGGTATTGGGTGTCATACAGATCTTTTCGGGTGACAAGCAGGTTCTTTGATAGAGAACGCCCTGCTCTGGTTGTGAACAGGAAGCCATTATTGATATGGCATCCTGTCGATCTGCTGTCAGCAACTGAGCTTTTCAGGTTAGCTGCACGCGATTTGTACCTCCATGAAAACATACATTATATAATTAAGCAATCAGAGTTGTCGGCAGTAGGCTGGTGGATGTTCACCTTATAAGTTTTTCTGCTGAAGACCGTAACAGGGGAGTATCACCACGAAAGACCTGCCTATTGTTCGCCTGTTAACGTCTTAGCAACCCGGTTGGGCGCCGGTTTCAACATGCTGTGCTTGAGCAGTCGGTACTTTTGGTGCAATCACCTGATTTTTCGCGGCAGAACGCTCCGTTTTGGTTGTCAACAGAAAGCGGTTAGCGAAATGACATCGATCGACCTGTTGTAGACGGCTCAGTTTTTCTGATATGGTACTTAACTCCAACATTTGGTGTAGTGGTTATACTTTTACTACTTACGTAAGCGACATCAGTTTCTAACAACATAACGATTTGATGATGTCTTCTCGTGAATCGCTCCCTGCTGGGTGCGGAAGTTGGGAGTGCTCGCCACGAAAGACACGCGTATTGTCTCGAAAGCTCTGTCTGTTGCCCATCTGTCCACACCCTAGAATGACAATGGACAACCGCGTTCTGTATTTCGGAGCTCATAACTACTTGGGACCAGCGTCTCAGGCCGGGTTATGTACAGACGCTACCGATGTCATGCAGTACTATTGCATGCTTGAATTTAGGCGCATAGGTTTCGCATTTTCAGGAAATTTTTCTTTTTCCAGTAAAAATAGAGAAAATTTGGCAGGAAACAAAAAATCGTAAACCGTGACTTGTGGCAAATTCACTCCAGAGACAAAGGGCCGGACTCATAGACGGTAAACCCATAGGTTTAGAAAACCTTACCCGCATTCTTTCAGTACCCTACGGTAAACCCGTCTATCTTGCTATGGTGATTGCCCGAGCTGAGATGGTGTAGTGGCAGCAGGCGCTGCTGTTCGCTCGACACTGTAGGGTTTGATCCTCTCCCAGAGTCAACCAGATCTACTATCACTACGGAGCCTTCAAATTGGTACTAGATTCATATAAGGAGATGAAGTGTATGACTAGGAAGTCAGCTGAAACCCTATGTAGAGGCCTTGAAAGCATCCAAGCCTCTACGAAACAGACGTCGCATGCGCTGCGTATCCCAGTAAGGATTGAGGAAGCCAAGCCTTCATCTTTATTTCACAATGGCTACCCTTACCCAGAGGTTAAACAATGATGATACCCTCAGAAGGTATCTCATAGGGTAATAAAGCGAAGACTACAATTTTATCGTATAAAACAACATTTAGCTTTATAACTTCTTAGCACCCGCCATTCGTACCCGCACTGGCCCGGCGTTCGAGTATGAATACTTTCTAAACGTGGGCGGAAACTAGAAAGTCACCGCTTTTTGGAGCGGGGTAAAGACTCGCCTCAACTGAGAAAATTGTTAAAGAGTATCTTGTAAATCATATCGAGGAGCACAATATTATTCCTTGTTCGCAGCATGGTTTTTGGAAAGGGAGATCTACGGAAACAGCTTTATTGGATTTATTGAATGACTGGACACAAGCTGTTGATATTGGCAAACAAGTTCATGTAATATATTTTGATTTCGCTAAAGCATTCGATAAGGTGCCGCATGGTAAGTTACTGGATAGGCTAGGATCTGTTGGAATCCACCCTAGGGTTGTAAAATGGATGCAAAGTTTTCTGACAAACCGCACGTACCAGGTCAGGGTGGGGAAGGATTACTCGGAAATCTACCCAGTATTCAGTGGCCCCCCACAGGGTGGGGTTTTATCCCCATTGTTGTTTCTGCTTTACACTTTCGAACTCCCTTCCATCATCTCATCGTTGAGCGTCAAGTGTTTGATGTATGCTGACGACGTCAAAATCTACAAAGTAATCGGTAATAGTGAAGACAAGGAAGCTCTACAATGCGCAGTAGATGAAGTTAAGCTTTGGTCTATCAACCAGAGTTTACCGCTTGCTCCCGAAAATTCGCATGTTCTCTCCATCGGGTCCGGTTCAATGGAAGCTTCATATAGCTTAAATAACATTACCTTGGAGGGTGTACAACAAGTACGAGATTTAGGCTTTATTATCACTGATAAACTAAGTTTCCGCTCACATTACATGGCCATAATCTCCAAGGAAATGCATAGGGCCTATAACCTTTTCAAAGCGCTTAGGACAAAAAACCCGCAAATCCTTATTAGAGCATACAAATCGTACGTTAGACCGCTTGTTGAAAATGGTACCACGGTATTTAATCCTTATTTAAAAAAGGACATAGCTGCTTTGGAGAGTGTGCAGAATAATTTCACGAGGAAACTTGCTCTACGTTGCAGTGGTGTAGATTACCGTTTCATTCCCAATGGTTTGGTAAGGCGGCAAGTTTTCGGGTTACGCAGCCTTGAAAGTAGGAGAAAACGAAATGATCTCGTTATGTCATACAAAATACTCACTGGCAAAGTCTCACTCCGATCATCTGATTTTTTCACATTTGCAATTTCACGCACAAGAGGAAGCTCTCAAAAGCTCAGGCCAAAAACATCCCGGACACAAGCCAGATCAAAATTTTTCTGTAATCGAGTAGTTCCGAACCCAAATTTGTTGATTAACAGAGGCGCACTATGTCTGAATCTCAACTCCTTTAAAAATTTACTTCACCACGTAATCTACTCTTAATCGTCTTAAAGATCCCGATGTTTTATAATATGACTTTTTTTCCTGATTTCTAGTTTTATCCTCTTTTATCCGTACTTGTTATGTTACATCCGTTTTTTTGTTTTAGCGTTCAAGAGCGCTTCCGGCGCCTTTCTTTGATGGAGTTATTGTTTTGTTCTGCTTTTCGTACACACGTGCACAATGTGCGCGTTCATAAATAATAATAACTCTGCCATTCACGCAAATTCTAGACACGTATTTTACCTCATTCCAGCGCAGGCTGATACCAAATTTGAATAAGATGAAGTGCAATGGAACTGATGATGGGTCGTTGAAACTGTCAAAGAGTTACGACCGAATATATCATGATGGAGCGAGCGGCGCGTTACGACATTTATACTCACACTGCACACTCCAGGGTTAGGCTCACGTTGTGATCAGCACAGAGGGGGGCCGCAGCTTTTGGGAGCTGGGAACGGTGGGGACCGCAGCCGAGCCACTCAACATGCCAAAATAGCTGATATTTTGCGTAGCGAAGGTTTAAAAATAGATGGAATAGAGTTATATACCAGAAACACATTCAAAATAAGCCTGAGCCACGAAATAGCAATAAATTATACACAAAAACCATCAAAAATCTATTAATATTTCATCAGTTTGAAGCTCATTATCACGACCAACCTGAGGGGGCCGCACAAATTCCCAAATCTGGAAGAGGGGGGGGGGTGCACCTACCACGGTTCGATTACAGCGTCATGCCTCACCCTGGCACAACCGCGGTGTACGCGCGTTAGGCGCTATTCATACTACTCAACGCCAGCGCGGCTAGTGCGTGACGCGCGGGCGTGGCGTTAGAGTATGAACGCTTTCCAAGCGCGTGACGCGCTTGCCGCGCTTGCGAAGACTATGAATACTCCAGCGGCGACACCTAGGCGGAGCGGGAATAGGCGGGCCTAACTCTTCTAAACAATCATATTCTGTACATGTTTTCACTACCACGAATGCAGAGGATGCTAATGGAATTAACTATCGAGAAACGGAATGAAATTGGTGATGGTTTAGTAGTGAAAATGGTTAAAAAGCCATTACGGCCATTGCCGCCATGGCGGAGCGGGTGTCACGCGCGTGGGCGAGGCGTCTGGCCATTCATACGCGCGTGCCGCGCCGGCGTTCAGTAGTATAAATAGCGCCTTACTCTAGGGCATTGAGGTGTAGCACAGTATTTATCCAGCAATGATCTCGAAATTATCATCAAAATATGTACACGAGGGAACGGCAAGTCTGTTCCGACTAAATCTATGTACTCTTTGCACATTATGAGCTTCTGATAAGGTAATCGAGTGTTATTGTCTCAGGGAAAGGAAAATTGGAGGGACATTTTGCATTTATAATCTGCCTCACTCGGATGTCTACATTTCTTCCTTTTGCCAACAGTTGGCTTTCGGATAGTCTGCTGAAAAACCATTTGTCACGGAAAAATGTCTAAGGAGTTTGACGCTGTAAAAAATCCCAACGCTGAACACTATTTATTGATTTCTGGAGAACTGTTTTCTGTTTGCTGCCCATTTTCGGAGATTTTTTTTTCTGTTTTTTTGTTGAACTGAATTTTCTGCTTTCTGTTTCCAAATTTTCGCCGCACATCCCTGTTAGGCGTCTTCCATCCCCCCGTGTATGTAACATCGGCGTGGATCGGGAAGAAACTTTGCGTTCACTGTTGAAGGTTAGCGCAAACTCGGCGCACCTATGCTATAGCATATGGCACCGACTTTGCGCCAACCTTTAACAGTGAACGCGAAGTCTCTTCACGATCCATGCCGACGTTATGCATGTGAGGAAACTTAGTTCTCCAAAGCACACGGATTGACTTCCCCCGCCCGAAACCTCTATTTCTCGCCATGAAATCGTTTCTGAGTTCATGCTTCACTCGCGACCAGGGATGAGAGGAATTCCGATTTCCGTATTCCGATTTCCAAAAAAAAAGCCTGAAAATGCGGAAAAAATCGGAAATATTCACGGGATTAGAAATTTTTACACTTTTCCTGGCCAAATCCCCAGGGAATTATTTCGGGAGCTGAATTTGGATTCGAGGTTCGTTTTCACTTTTCACAAAGCCAGAGTTAATTGTGTTTGCATGAAAATTTTCAGTAAAGAAGGATAAGTTCAAGTTTTTCTGGCACGCACAGTCACCAGGAAAGAGTTATGAATTTCACTGAACGTATTTCCGATTTCCGATGGTTTTTGGCGTTCCGATTTTCGAAATTAAGAAGGTTCCTCCGATATCCGATTTTCGATGTTCAGAAAAAATTTCCGCTTATCCCTGCTCGCGACGCAATGTGCCGAAATGCTATGAAAACGAATAGACTTGCCCAAAGACTATGATGTCTCTTAGATTTGGACCCGTCCTTAGGAATTTCGTATATCATGGCTTACTGTGCATATCTGGGTCAAATTCCGGTCCGCAATTGCGTCTCGACACGCTTTGCGGCCGCGCTCTTTAGAGTCGGAAGAGTTTCCAGCGCCGCAGCTGACGATCTGTTGACTCTAGGAGGGTTTTAGAAACTGGAAACTAAACAAAATTGGAGAAAACTGTATAAAAAAGCCATATCGAGTCGGCTTTGGAGCTGGAAACTCGATTGACTCGAGCGCGTGCGGCCGCAAAGCGGGTCGAGATTCAATTGCGGACCGGAATTTGACTCAGATAAGCAAAGTATTTCGTATTCGAAGCGATAATTAAAAGGTACATACAGGCTGAAATCTGGAATTGGGAACTGATGAAGGACGGGTTCACGTACCTGTGTGGGGCACACGGAACGAATTTCGTCGGGGAGGTCTTTGGCCTATAATCAATGTGGGATTTGATCTGCTCGCCCAACCATAAACTCGAAAAGCGGCCTACTAAAGTCTACGGAGAAGGAGGGTTAGTCGCAAGAACAAACTGGTTTATTCGAACGGCACATGTTTTGCTGCAGTTTTGGATTTATGAGCCAAAACGCAAAAAATTACCTTAACTATTGCTGAAAGGCGATTCGTCAAATTGAAAAATAGATTTTCGGACAAGAAACCTCGCTATTGCAGTAAATCAAAGTATTTTTGGCGCGTGCTGTACAATTTCACACTGATGCTTTACTTTGTTATTTTTTCATCGAACAATGAGCGCAGAAAAGCGGCCAATATTAATAAACAAAATGTCGCGAAACAAAACAACTGGGGAACAGAGCCAGTCTTCTACAGCAACATTAGGAAAACTGAATTCATATAAATGTTCCATAGAATAATCCGACATTCGAACGAGGATATTAAGATCTGCCTTATGACAAACAGAAGCTCAGAATCGGCCCAAGACCTCGCCTCAAAGTGGTGACAATGTAGCGCGCAAGTCAGAGAAATTGTGAGGTGATCGCTATTTCACCTACTGTCCTTATCAGAGCGGATTTTCGTTCCGCATTTGCGGACACGCGACGCAGCACAATGACAGTCATGCTGAGACCATCGGTTACAAGCGCGATTACCCTTTGTCCCAACACGATTAGCATTGTGCTGCGTGCTGCAACAGCGGTTGTCCGCAAATGTGGACCAGAATTTTGTTCCGGTGAGGATAGAAAGCTTCACATTCCTCTCGCAATATTATGCCCGTAACTTGTTGAAGGCAGTGTCCACGATATTTTTCAAATACATTTTTTTTTGCTGAAACGATCAATTGGTGTCCGGGTAGAGGTGTAGCGACGAGGAAATCAGGAAAAAACGTGAAGCAAAAACATATTAAGGGCTGCGCACTCACCACGCCTCTTTAGAGGAACTGTTTGTTGTACATTAAATCTTTAAGGTGGACCCTAACTGATATTGTATTGCATAACATATTCTTACATTCTCGACTGACACAATTTTTTACAGGTCACAACCACCGAAAACTCGTTCCTCTCACCGGACAAATAGTAAATACTAGAAGCTTTTTCCCTGAAACATGCGTTTAAGAGCGTTTTTCCGCTGTTTTTCGTGGTCCTTGTAATTCATGACCGCCATCGCATTGTATCAACAGGGGAAATCTGGAAACGAGAAGAGTCGTTAGCACCATAGCTTCGTTGGGTGGAGCCATGTACTCCACCAACCTTCACCCCTGGGCAAGTGAAGTGGGGAACCTTCGCCATTGGGAAAACCGGTGACAAGCGGTGAAACGCCCCGAAAAAGAATGAAAGTGACCCAACCACTCATGCAAGTCATTTTCATGATTGGGTGGGTGTCACTGCCGGTTTTTCGGCCATAATTTTTTTCCCTAAAAGATAGTCCTTTGGTGAAGGTTGTTTTCGGAATCCCCATAAAATTCTGTATCGAACAGCACTTTTGGATAAGTTCCAACTCTACCAGCCGATTTCAGTTTATAAAGTGCATTTTTTTTCGCCTTAAGTTATAGGTTTTCCGTTCATAACTTTTTTTGTGCTTGAAGATAGACCTTTGGTGAGGGCTGTTTTCGACATTTCGATGGAATTCTGTGTCGACTGGTGTTTCAAGTTTGGAAAAATATTTTCGCGATCCTTCAGCCTATTTATTTTACGAAACACCGGTTTTTCGTCTATAATTCTTTCACCGTTGAAGATAGAGTTCTGGTGAAGGTTGTTTTTGAAATCTACGTAAAATTCTGCGTCGAATGACATATCGTGTTCCTAACTTTGCTGGCTCCATAAGCCAGCCAGGTCGGTGGAGCCGAGCTCCATACTTATCTCCATACGGTGCTCTCGCCTCCATGGTGTAAGTAGGAGACGCAGAGTTCTCCTGGAGCCTACAACGGGGCTCGGCTGCACCGACCTGGCTGGCTTATGGAGCAAGCAAAGTTAGGAACCCGATATATCATTCGACGCAGAATTTCACGTAAATTTCAAAAACAACCTTCACGAAAATCCTATCTTCAACGGTTAAAGAGTTATAGGCGAAAACCCAGTGTTCCGTAGAGCGAGTTAGGCTGAAGGATCGCGAGAATATTTTTCTAAACTTGAAAAACCAGTCCACGCAGGATTCCATCAAGATTCCGAAAACAACCTTCACCAAGGATCTATCTCTGAGCACAAAAAAGTTATGAACGAAAAACCTATAACTTCAGACGAAAAAAATGCACTTTATAAACTGAAATCGGCTGGTAGAATTGGAACTTATTTTTCAAAACTGAAAGCACTGTTCGATGCAGAATTTTATGGGGATTCCGAAAACAACCTTCACCAAAGAGCTATCGTTTGGGGTAAAAAAGTTATGGACGGAAAACTGATTGCTTTTGGTGAAAGAACCGTTACTTCATAAATTGAAATCGGCTGAGAGACAGAAAACGTATTTTTCTCGACATGAAAAAATTATTCGACTTGAAATTTCATGTAGACCTCGGAAACAGCTCCGTTCAAAGATTCGACTTGAAGGTTCCAGAAGGAGGTCATCTAACAAAAAAAATGTTTCAAAATTAATGATTAAAAAGAAAAATATACCGAATGCAAGAAAAAGAGGATTGAGAAAACGTCAAATTTTGAAGTTGCAAGTCTATAGGGAACCTTCACCATTCCCCACTCAGGTATCCCAAACAACCTTCACCTCTCGGACCGCTGTCTCCACCCCAACCAACCTATGGTTAGCACTGCTTCCAAGGCGAACAGAGTCGTTGATGACAGGTCGATCGGTCCATGCTGACTCACAACTGACCAACAGGCAGGTCTCCGGCGGGTATCTCGTTGGCGTCCTGTTGTCTGCCCGTTGCCCAACAGACAATCAGACACACTTTGCATAGTTTGGAATCGGATCACTGAGACCTAGCGTTTAGGTACAGAAAAAGAGTGATAGAGCAAAAAAGTTTATTGAATAAGAAAAAAAGGAAAAACAACAAACTCAAATGCAGGTAAATTGGATTTGGAAGATGTACGGGCCGCCAAACGCTATACAGTAGGACACAGATAGGCAGGCGGACCTTTAAGGGAAACAGTCAAATCTTTCGGCGCGATAAGCAGGTCTTTCGAGGCGAACGCTCGCATTTAGTGGAAACTCAAGGAATCTCAGCTCCTAACAGTAGGTCGATAGAGTATCATCCTGCTGTGGACAACCGAAACGGAGAGTTTTGCCCCGAAAGATCTGCCTATTGCCCCCAAAGCTCTGCCTGTTATTTTCCTGTTTATATTCTATTGTTTGCGTTTAGAATTCTACTGTTCCGCCAGGAACTTGCACAGGCAGACGACAGGCAGGGCTGTTAGGGCAACACATTGAACCAGTTGTCAATAGGGGAGCAATCATTAGATGAAAAACCACCAACCTGCTGTCGACAACTAAGATCGCCCAAAAGCATAACGTATGTTTTCACGGAGAATAAAGGAGCCTACAGAGTTAAATTCGCGGCGTTGCTCACAGCGACGAACACTGATGGGGGATGCACTATCGAATACATTCGGCGACTACGGCGAGCGACGCAGCGAGACGGGCGACGAGGGGACCGCAGTCTTTTGACGCCGTGACGGCCTTGCGTCACTGCCAGCGAGCGGCCACCGACGCCACGACGATAATGTCTGAAAACCT
This sequence comes from Aplectana chamaeleonis, assembly GCA_029168955.1. Classification (NCBI taxonomy): domain Eukaryota; kingdom Metazoa; phylum Nematoda; class Chromadorea; order Rhabditida; family Cosmocercidae; genus Aplectana; species Aplectana chamaeleonis. The sequence continues at coordinate 129,967 of JAPDOI010000562.1, forward strand.
TTTTGTCGCCGCGTCATGTCTGACGCTCGACGATCACTCGCGGTCGCTACAACTCTGTAGACCCTCTGAGTGGCACGCCTATTGAAAAAATCTAAGCTGCTTATAGCAGATCGTCAATTCGAGAAGATAATACAATTCATCTCCGCAATGCCATTCAGTCCGCAAAGAGCACGCTGATTGCGAAAGCGTGCTGCGGCGTGATTGCGAGTATCGTCTGACAGGGATGTGGGATCACCCGGCCACCAAAGGCAAAAACGGCCCGGGTGATACCACATGCCTGCCTGAGGATACTCGCTACCGCGCCGCAGCACGCTATCGCAATCAGCGTGCACTTTGCGGACTGAACGGCATTGCGGAGGTGAACTGTATCTCATTCAAAAAAATTATTTCCTGTTATGGGGGTGTGTATACAAGTCTGTTGGTACCTGCTCGTTGGTGCCCCTGCTTCTACTGAACCCAGCAGACGTTTGAGTGTACACAGGGAACGTTCGAGCGATATAGCGTGCACAACTATATCGCGAAAGTATCCCGCACATTGCATAAAGGTGTCGCCGTCCGGCACACTAAGGCCTCTGGTCCATAACACCTTAGGATCCGTACCTAGGGAGTCATGGAGTCTTTGGCCACAAGCCACAATTTCGCCACCCTGAACTGTCGCTCGCTGTCGAGAGATCTCCAAAAGACTGCGCTATCCAGACTTCTGAGCTATTTCCATGCACCGTTTGCTGCTTTGCAGGAAACCCGCCTCAAGGATAGACCCGTCATCAGCGTCGGAGAGTACACCATCTACTGCGGTAACGCTGACGATAGGAGAGTGGGAGGCTGTGCAATAGCTGTAAGGAAGGATTTCAATGGTATGGTCAAGGAGTTCGGCTCAACGTCGTGTCGGAATGCATTCGTACGACTGCGGGATCACAGAGGATTCAATCTGTGGATAGTGAGTGCTCATGCGCCCACTGAAACCGCCGAAGACAATTCGAAGGATGCGTTTTATGAGGAACTCAATACGTTGCTGGCCAGGATACCTTGTCAACATGCTGTTGTCGTGGGGATTGACGCAAATGCGAAGATGGGACTTGATCAGGAATCCGAAGTACTCGGTAAATAGTTCTTCCCAGTGGAGCAAACATCGGACAATGGCTACCGCCTTGTCGACTTTTGTGAACGCAGTGGTCTGATTATTGCATCGACATTTAAGAGGAATCATCGCCGCCATCAGCTTACGTGGCAGGGACCAACCCGGCTATCTCCAGAAGAGCAGCGGAAGCGGAAGATGACAACTTTGAAACTACAGCTTGACTATGTCCTGACGAGGAATATTCCAGTATCGGACATTCGAAGATCTAGAGCTGTGTGGGATGTCGCATTCGATTCGGATCACCGTCCTGTTCTGTTGAACTTCACTGCGAGGATTCATAAGAGGAAGCGAGGGGCTCAGCCTCTCCAGAGGATTGACATGACAAGTCTCAGAGATGAAGAGTGCAGAAGGAATTTCCGACAACGCGTTTCTATTCACATCGGAGTACGGACTAAGAAGAAACTTTGCGACGCGGATTCTTTTGTCAAATGCATCCAGGACGCTTCGAAAGAGGCACTCCCGGTTGTACAGCCTAAGAAGAAGTTTGCCTACGTCTCAGAAGAAACAACATCTACCTACAACAGAGTATGTGCTCTCCGAACTGCAGGAAACTTCGTGGAGGAGAAGCGTCTGAGGAGGAAGTTGCGTCGGCAGCTTCAAAGTGACCGCGAACGAGAGTGGACGTGTAGAGCTAAGGAATTCGAGAAGGCTTGGGAGGAGAAGAATCCGAGGAAAGCCTACACGTTGCTGCGACAGTATAGCGGGAAGATGAAGAGATGTTCTCCTGTCTTGAACACTACCAATGGAGTTGCAGTTGGTGATGCGACGCTGCCAATATGGAAGGATTACTTCAGTTCACTACTGAATCGTCCAGCGCCATCAGTACCTGAGCTCCCGCATGTTCAGAGAGCACATTACGATGTCAGTGAGGAACCGCCGACTGAGTCTGAAGTTTTGGATTGTGTCCGGAAAATGAAGAATGGAAAGGCAGGTGGAGATGACAACATCACTGCTGAAATGCTGAAAGCTCTTCCTCCGTCTGGGATTCGTGAAATGACCAACACCATCCGTGCCATATGGATGAGCGAAAGGATACCCGATTCGTGGAGACATGCGATCATCGTACCTCTTCACAAGAAGCTATCCGTCACGGATCCTAAGAACTACAGAGGAATCTCTCTACTTCGTGTCATGTACAAGGTTTTAGAACGTATCATTCTCAAGCAACTTACCAAACATCGTGAATCAACGACCAGAGATGAGCAAGCCGGTTTTCGACAGGGAAGATCGACCATCGACCAAGTGTTCGTTGTGAGAAGAGTTATCCAATCGTGGCAGCGGTTTTCAGCCATTACAGCTTGCTTTTTGGACTTTGAAGCCGCGTTCGACTCTCCTCATCGTGATCGATTGCTCAATGCTCTGCGAGCAGATGGAGTCCCGGAAAAAGTATGTTCGGTTAATCGAGGACATGAACAAAGGAACAACAGCAGCAGTTCGTACACCTGTCGGATTCACGTCAGCTTTCGAGGTGAAAACAGGAGTAAGGCAAAGGAGCCGTTGCAGGACCTTTTCTTTTCAACTTCGCCGTTGATGATATCATGCGTAGAGTTGCAGAACAGTTTCCTGTGGATGTGATCCTAACACCATCAGGACGCTCCTTGTCGACCTGGAGTACGCCGACGACATTGTGTTATTCGCTGAAAACAACGCAAAACTGCAAAGGATTGTGAACCTCGTTTCGAAGTATGCCGCAGCCTATGGACTTCGTCTTCGTCCCGACAAATGCAAGCAGATGTGGGTCTCTCAGAGGCCTTCAACTGGAGTTTGTGTGGACGGACAACGTATCGAACTGGTGGACGATTTCTGTTATTTGGGCTGTTTGCTGAAGAACGATGGTAGTTATGCAGCGGATATTCGACAACGATGTGCGAAAGCTACGTCTGCATTCAATTCTCTAACCAAGTGTTTGTGGTCTACCACCATCGCGAAGGAGGTCAAGTTGCGCGTCTACCTATCCGCTATTCGCCCTATCATGATGTACGGATCGGAGACGTGGGCAGCACTGAAGACGCAGATGGAAAGGTTGGATTGCACGGAGAGGAAGCTTTTTAGGCGTTTGCTTGGATATTTCTGGCCGCGTGTATGCCATAACAAAGACCTTTACAAGGAAATCGACGCAGTACATCAACGCTTGACACGAGGAGGTGCCAGCATCTCCTAACGCCATCTCAAGCAGCAATGGAAAGTCGACTTCGACTGCTCGGGCATATACTAAGAAGAACGCCGGATCGTCTCGTACAACACGCTGTAAAAATGCTTCCAAATCCTGTCTGGAAACGGCCACCTGGGCGTAGGCGAAAGTTCTGGACGGATGTGGTTAAAGAGGATTTAAAGTCACTCGGCATCGAAAGACAGTTCAGGCGCGATGTTTCGTTTCGCAGGAAATGGAATAGTGACAGCTGGATGGAATGTGTTCAAATTGTGGCTGAAGACCGTGAAAAATGGACACGGCTGACTACTAGGACGGCACACCTCGGTGAAGATGCGGAATGACCGCGTCAGGCGAAAGCCAACCGATTAAGTCAAGTAAGTCAATTTCCTGTTAATGATCAGAGTCAGTCGTTCTTCGTGGTGCAAGCGACGTCTCAATGTATTGCTTAGGCGTCAACAAGCGGACAACAGGCAGACTCTCAAGGCGATGGGCAGGTCTTTCGCGGCAAATGAACCTACTTTTAGTTGTCAACAGAAAGCGTAAGCCGCGCGCTCCTAATCAGGAAATCTTAGTAGTTGTCAGCATGCAGATTGGTTGTCATCTCAAAAACCAGTTTATGTTGAGTAGATTTCGCACCGCAATACCTGCCTATTGCCTCGAGACCTTTACCTCTGGCCCGCTTGCTCACGTAGTGTGCTCATCTGGGCCAAATTCCGGTCCGCAGTTGCGTCTCGACACGCTTTGCGGCCGCATGCGCTCGAGTCAGCCGAGTTTCCAGCGCCAATGCCGACTCGATATGGCTTTTTTTACAGTTTTCTCCAATTTTGTCTACTTTCCAGGTTCTAAAACCTACCTAGAGTCAACAGATCGGCGGCTACGGCGCTGGAAACTCTTCCGATTCGAATGCGTGCCGCCGCAAAGCGTGTCGAGACGCAACTGCGGACCAGAATCAGGACCATAGAAGCACAGTACGATTGTTTCGCATTCAGCCTCCCACTATGCCGCTAGGTCGTATACAAGCAGACAGAAGGTGGAATCTGTGGAGCGAAAGCTGGTCTGTCAGGGCGATAAGCCCCATTTATAGCTGGTCGCTTCGTCTTGAAGTCGAAACGGCTAGCAATACTGCCGCGATCTGAAATCGCTGGACGAAGCGATTTGAAATTGCTTCGTCCAGCGATTTCAAACCGTCGATCGACTCGGGATCGCTCGTGGGGACACATTTCCTCATGGAACATGACAGAGACTTGCGGGCAACACCCCGAGATTGAGTGTGGAGTCTGCAGTTTGGCGCCGAATACCCTACGTCTTGACGAAAGATTACGGCCTAGTTGCTCCGACTAGACGAATCGCTTCCATCATGGAAGCAACACGACTACTCAGAAAAATCAAAACAAGTTACTTGTAATATAAATGTAACTTACTTGAATGTTTCAATATTACAATATTACTTGATATTACACGTAACTTAAATTTATATTGCATGTAAGTTACACTTATGTTACATGTAACTCACATTTATATTTTACCATGGGTGGCCATCACGTGACGCTGACGGCACGCGACGCAGAGATCGCGTCCCAGACTACAAAAAAATTGCTGTGCGGGGCCTTCCCTGCTGGTGTGGGGTCAAGTACCTTAAAATTGGGCAATTGAACCAAAAGCAACGCCGGTCGTAAGCTTGACCCCACGACTGCGTCGTACATCCCCCTTGAAAATATCTTCTCGGCCGAGTTAAGTTACTTGCGACTTATATTGTGCCATTTAAGTTACATGTAACATATCGGAGGCGCACTGCACGCAGTGTCCTCTCAGAAATCGAAAACAAGTTACTTGTAACATATCTGAGTCGATGTAAGTTACTTGCGACTTATCTCAGGTCATTTGAGATACATGTAACATATAGGAGGCTCACCGTACGCAGTATCCCGCCGATATGTTACATGTAACTTAAATGACCTGAGATAAGTCGCAAGCAATTTACATCGGCTCAGATATGTTACAAGTAACTTGTTTTCGGCCTTTTATGTAACAAGTAACTTGTTTTCATTTTTCTGAGTAGTCGAGGTGACCTAACAAAAGCAAGCAGGTCGCTTCGACCAGCCATGAAACACTTCAGTTGCTCGGCAATCCCGGCTGAAACTGCAAACTGTTCCAACCCGTCGCGACTCAAAGCAAGATCTGTTGACGCGACGGGTTCTGTAACTGTTGGCAGTGCCGCGACTATTCGAAGCGACCAGCGATGAATGGGCCTATAGGCGCAGTCTATCCGTAACAAAAAGAATCTTCTGTTGTGAACACGGAACGGGTTATGAACAAATTCAAGTCGACCTGTTTCCGGTGAAAACCCTAAAACTTTATGCAAATCAGATTGAGCAGCTTCTCTATGCTTCTCAGTATGCAGTCAATTACAACCATTAGCAGCCATCAATTTTCATCACAAGTCGTGCTGTTAAAGTTTATGTCCGCTGAAGCATAATTTTCACCACAAAAATATGTATAGGAGATTGACATGATTTCAGAAAAAAAAACTCCATGATTATCTCTATTTAATCGATTTTGTATTACAAACATGTCTACGCTCCAAGTGAGGCAGCATAATAAGCCTTAGACAAATATGGACAGCTTGCCCAATTAGACGCATGGTGGCAGGAAACTGAAGAAAACATGCTTAGTCCCTCCAGCATTCCAACGAAAAAAGGTTTTGTTGCAGATTCAGCCGAGTTTTCAAAACCATACAAGGGAAAAATCGGAATTGAAGTAGCCTACACACATTTACTTACACTCAACAGGGCCAAATTCTCTTTTACAAATTGAAAATCCGATGAGAGCCAAGTGACGATGTCCACGGCCATTTTAATAAAAATTGAAAATGACATTCACCACGTACATAGATCCGATCTCTAACGATCCACTTTGTTAAATAACGTCATATCTACCGCAACCTAACGTGGTCGTAAAAATAGTAAAAACGAACCCAAAATTCAAATTCTGCGCCCAAATCACCACAGCCCCGGGACCAGGAATGTGCGGCAAAAGATTCTGAGATTTCGGCAAACGGCAATCGGCAAAAAAATCCCGAAAACGGCCAGCAAACGGCAAACGCCAATCGGCAAACGGCAAACGGCAAAAAACCTTATCCCTCAGATTGACCCAAAAGTTATTCACATGTGCCGCTCTACTTTTTTCCTTTTTTTACATACATACTTATGTTAATATTGTAATAATTTCAATTCAAGAGCATAGTTCCAATTCAAGGCATCAGATGAAGAGAAACAAGACATGTGAAAGCCTATGGAAACAAAGAAATCGCCGCTGCGGCTTCGCCAGGAAGCCGCTTCGGCTGCTACAGGCACCGAAGCGGCACTAACTATCGCGGAGTTGCAGCGACAATGTCGTGGCGGCCCCGCATTAGCGCAGCTGCTGCTCCGCGGTAGTGCCGCTGCGGCTCTGCGATCGGTGGCCGAGTTCTAGCAAAATAGAACATGTAGGAGATTCGGAATGTACCTCAAACTTGGGCTATTAAACTGACAAAAATCTCGGTCTATCGCCCAGAACAGTGCATCGCAGTCGACGCGGGTTCGCTGATGCATCCTCTTGGAGCCGTGCAGTTCTAACACGAACTGCCACGGTACTGTCACGGCAACGTCGCGGCGTTGTCGACCCTCAAGGCACTGCAACAGAATCGCCACGGCACAGTAATACAAGTTTATCGTTTGCCAATGGCACAAAATTCTCACGAAAGTGTAGACCTTTTTTTTTTCAAAGTTTTCCATGTTTGAGGCCCGATATCGTGATATCCTTATCACCGATTAGGCTGCTTTCCTACACCCTAGTCTGTTCCAAGCTTTAGCCGCTTACCTCTGGAGAAAGATGGTGTGTGAATGTAACACACTGCACTTCATTTCTTTTATACCCTACCCTTTATAAATTGGGTATCACCAATTTTGTTTACCGTGAGAATTTTGTGCCGCTGGCAATTTATTATCGTCTCACAGTAATCACGGAGCCGCTGCGGTACTACCGTGTAGCTATCGCGGCACAGTCGAGGGTAGAGCGTACTTTCCTGACACTACCGCGGAAGACTTTCTAAGAGTCCCTGTCCATGTGAGTCGTACGAATGCTTCCTGATTCTTTTAGCTATACCAGAATCTGTCAGAACTCTGGAACAGAAACTAAAACAGCACTTCGGAGTTGAACTATCTACATGTTCCACTACATTCGACAAAGTAAATAGTTTCTATGAATTTTTTTCAGTTTCCAAGGCGATTATGGGACTACGGTAGCTTACGGTAGGTGTCATACCACTACATCTGCCGGGACACGCCGTTATACTAAAAAAAGTTCGAAAGGGGCCTAATATGTATCTAGTGTATAGCGCTCGAAATATACCCCTGGTTGTACCGAAAAGAGGAGAGATGGCGACCAGCAAGCGCAACTTACGCTCTTTCTCACTTTTGCCGCAGCGGCAAACGCCGCTTTTTGGGCTACTGTGAGATCAGACGATTGCAAAATTATTACATCAGGCTGAAAAGGACCCGATGAGATAGCTGCACATGAGATTACTGGCAAAGAGCCTAGTTAGGCAAATGATACCCTTTCAAAGTTTGTATTCGTACCCTTAAACGCGACAAACGCCGCGCTGGCGGCAAGAATGCCCTAGAACCTCAGCGCCGTAGAGCGGCGTTTCCCGCGTTTCACACCACTCGTAGCAGAATGTAGCGAGGATCACAACTAAGTCAGCTGTCCACTTCCACTTGGTTACGTAATACTCCGAACCTCAGATTCCGCCGTACCCCAAGGTGCGGCGGCAAAAGTATTGAAAGGGCGTTAGGGCCTAGTTGAAGTTCAACGTTTCGCTACCGCTAGCTTTCATAGCAGGTCTGCTATTGGTAAATTTTGGAGTCTTAACAATTGCAGACTCGCTGAGAAAGCGAAACTCCAAAGTACGCCTAGGGCCTTATGAGCAAAACGTGAAGGTTCCATGATTCGTGGGGGTGGCTGTGTGGGGACCGAACCCTCGTCGCCTTTCCGGGACTGAACACAGTACCGCTGCGCCACATATGTACGCCTTGAGATCTATGCTCTGTTTTGGGTAGACCAGGCAGGGACTCGCTTGGCAATTCCTCATCGAAGCTTCGTCCAAGGAAAATCTAGTCATGAATATCAGGCCCATTGTCATTTGATAGTGTGATTGAATCCTTGACGGAATCAGGATTTGCAAGACTTAGCTTCTTCTGCGCCGGATCAGATTTTGGGTCAATCTGAAACACACACCAATGTAAATCGGATCGCGTGCTCGCCCGCATGATCCGACCGCATATTCGACAGCGATAAAGTCTGCTTAGAAAAATTTACATGTCATGCGTCTACATATGAATGTAAACTCTGACACAACAGTAATGAGCCACCCACGCGATCAAGCCTCACCGGATGCGTGCGGTAGCGCCACGTGCTCACTTTTGCATCTGCAATAGGATAAACGATCAGAAGTTGAAAAGTAATAGGAAAGGTCGCAGAATGCTGCCGAGATAAAATAAAACATTTATTTTATCGAAGGCTATCTAGCAGAAATGAGCACGCCGCGCCACCGTACGCAGCAGGTGAGGCTCAATCGCGTAGCCCAGTACGGCGAAGTCAGAGTTTATAGACATGACTTTTTCGTCCATTCAAGTTGCAGATATCTGAACGGATACATCGGATCAAAATAGGATAAACGTTCTTGAGGCACGGTCAAAGTTAATTTCCCGAATTTGAACAAAATGTTCTTTTCATAGGAGAATCCGGAATAACAAATCGATTGTTAATGCTCACAATTGGGCACGATTTCGAGATGAGATAGGAGGGTGACCACAAAATCCTTCAATCCATCCAATCGCTGAATTGGTGTTTCTATTTTGGGAACAGAGAATACTCCAAATTTCGCGTTTTTTTTGTTTTGCTAGATCGAATTCGATTCAGGCCAAATCAGACTTAAGCGGAATATGTGTAGACAATCTGACCGGATTTTCGGAAGCGGTTAATTCGGGCGGCAGGAATGATGCAAAAGTTAACCTGAAATGTGACGTTAAAATCTTAATTTCCCTGATTAGGAACTGTTTTACACGCACCCCAACATGTTATCGTTGTTGTTGCTGTGTGACAGCACACCTGAATAATCCGAGCTCAGAAACTCCTGAATGCTGTTTTTTAAATCTTGATAGGAATTCCGTAGCTTCGCGAAAAACATCAGGGATTTCTTGGGGTGAAAATTTTTCGGAATCGCCCATAAACTTTCAACTGAGGTTTATTCCGGACACTGAACACGAATCTTGGTCCGTTTGTCGCTAGTCTGAGGTTTAGTGTAGGTCACAGTGAGCTTAATGCCCTTTAATTGGCTCCAACTACGTACCCAAATGTTTGAAAAATCGGACCACGAGCCACAGACCCGAGTTCGGCGACCGAAACAACACCCTAAAGCCGGGGTCATACTTACAACGACGCGCGATGGCGACAGTGCATATCAGGTATATCGATTTTCGGTGCCACAGGTTTGCACAGAATACCCAAACATTAATTTTTCAGATCTCATGCTTATATTGGAGAGAGCCACTCTCTGATCACAATTGTATCTCTGAAATCGTCAGAGACCCCCTACGAACGGAGATATGGCTTCTTGAAAACTCCTGCATTTTGAGGGCAAAAATTTCGTGGACGAGTTGTCTCAGGCCTGTATTACTCTTCATTCGCAATCGATGCGCGAGAGCAAAACAGGATGAAGAGATAGAGCGATTATGGACCGAAGAACGACGACATATTGAAATTCATCCATGCATTTAGCCGCTATCGTGTTTGTAAATCTGGTCCGGGGCCGGGCCTGTGGTGGTGAGCGAAGGGGGTCGGGCCTGTGGTGGTCGCTTATATCTCGCTTAATTGGAGGAATTGAACCCTCGCATTTGGCACGTGTTGTACAGGAGGGGTCTACCACAAAATCAAATAAAAATCTCCAAATTCATGTCTGAGGGTGTACTGTGCCCTTAAATGCAGCATATGCACAAAAAGACAGTTTCTCATTTATGACTGATTTGCGTTAGTATGCTCATGAGATAATGGAATATAACCAGAAGGCTACATAAAATTCTAAATTTCCATAGAAATCCTGTTTCTAAAATTTCGGAAAATTAAACTTCCCGCCTCAACTTGGTCTCTCGAAGAACTATCGTGGTAAGTTTGGTGTTATACACAAACTTGGGGAATTTGAAATGAAACGTCAATAGTGATTTTGAGCCTTCTCAGACATTGGGATGGGCGGACCGCCGGCATTTGTCAAAAAAAAACTATCACCGGTGTCGGACAGCCATTAGCCGGCGGTCCGCCGAAACTCTGCCAGCGGTCCGCCAGGACGTTGGCCGACCACTGACAGTCTCTTGGCTATTACCTGGCAGCCCGCTGTTGAGCAATCACCCGCCAGTCTCTTGGCAGCCCGATGGGTCGAGGTGGGTCCCTCACCGAAGATTGTTGCGTAGGGGATCGCCTACGCAACGGTCTAAGGTGGGGAGCCCATCCACCCCCCCCCCCCTTAGCCGTGGGAACTTGCCCTCACTTGCCCTCAGCTGCCAAAAATACGCCAGCCTCTATAGAGTGACTTCAGGTCACCTTCCAGAGCCGGCATCAAAGTGCCGATTGAACACTCATTTAACTGAATCGCCTTATATACCGGCTCGGCTTATCAATGAAATCAGAGATCAAACTATAACATGTTGAAACGTGAGTAGTCGTCAACTCTCTCGAGTGACAGCCATGTGACGATTCAGTGCCAAGCGAAGGTCACCGGGCGGTTATGCGCCAGCCAAGAGCCGATTGGTGGATAACTGCGTTTTCATGCACTCGGCAATTTCGAGGTGTGATCGCCCTTGTCAGCTGAATGCAAGTTATCGTGCAGCTTTCGGGCAGCTGGCACATTTTCGCCAGCGATCCGCCGCTGGCTCTAATTGATATGCTGAGGATGAGCCAGCTGTCGGCCTCGTAATTGCCAATTGCCAGCTGAATGTCACTTATCACCCGGCTGTTAGGCAACTGGCACATATTGGCCAGCCGTCCGTCGCTGGCATTAAATGACATGCCGAGTGTATGCCAACTGTTGGCCTCATGATTGCCAATTGCCAGTCAAATGCCAGCTGTCCCCCAGCTGTTTAACAACTGGCGAATTCTCGCCGGCGGTCCGCTGCTCCCAATGTCTGACTCGGAGCTCTTGAGTGAGTTTATTCCTTTTGTCCTGCTATTGTCAAAAACTCTTGGAAAAAGCTTCTAATGCACATTTTTAGATGTAAGACCTCTTGAAATGTGAACTATTCGACTGAGTATCTTACGCTCCCGTCATGGCTTTTCTGTTCCTCGTGCCAGATGAACACCGTCTCAGACCACAATACCATTCTTGTGGGGCTAAAGTATAATGAACACGCAGCATTTGAAAGAAAAACTCTTCTGACTTTCAGCGCGGAAGCGGAAGCCTGAACCAAATCAGACGATATCTCTGAAAAATCCACAACTGCGCGTTAAATTTCAAATCAGTGTTTTGAGCCACATCCGAATCAGACTTTTCAAAGAACTCGAGAAATCGCCTTATGGGTATCCATTTCCTTTTCGAAACGTTATAGAAATGCTCTGTTGCGAAAATCTCACGGAAATTTCTGAGGCAGTCAGAAAACTTTAAACGAGGACTTATTGAGACTCAAGACTATATGTCTTTCTAGACATTCAGAACAGGGTTTTCTGAAACATCAGGGTGTATGTAAAACAAGTCCTAGTCAGTGTCCCATGATTTGTTGGAATACGGGTACAACTGTGTACGTACCGAAAGGCAGAAGGGTTTCGTCAAGTCCAAACTTGGAGCCCCAAGTTTTCCCTTGATGCATGTCGTCCGAAAGTCCATAAATTAACCCCTCCCTTATCACAAAGACGACCAGATAACCCTTTGGCATTCCAGACATGTGGTACATGCAAACTCGCTGCAGAAACCTGTTCAGTTTCAGTTTTTTTTTTGCTCAAATAATCATCAGACGTCAGCTGTTGTGTAAGAGGTGAGGGCTAACGGGAATAGAGAAGACAGCGCCCACGCTCGTCCCCTCCGGCTCTCTTGCGCTATGTGAGACTCCAACATCTGAGCCCGAAACCCATCATCGATTCTTCATGACGTTTCCGATTGGCTCACGCTCATTTCATGATTTGCCTACCCGATTTATCCTCTCATCCCTCTTGAATCTTACTGAAACCACTTTAAAATCAAGCGTTTTTCTATCAGACAACAATCTACGGTATACCAAAAATATCCAATAGCTTCCGGGAAAACCGGAAAACCTTTAAATGTGACGCTCCTTTCTAAATAGCCATGGATATCTTAGCGCTGCACCGTTTTGGTATGTTCTCTTAACCAAGGGTGTTGAGTTAGCGCGACGCCGCGTTTGCGACGTCAAGGTAGGTTCGCTGACAAAGCCCTATATTCCCTGTTTGAAATCAGATTTATTCCAATCGAGCATCACGTAAAGAAGGCAATACGTGACTGAGGAAAACTCTTCGTAATCCCTCGCCCACTCCCCGGCTGTTGCGTTTCACGAATAGTAAACTGTCAGTAGTTTACGTCACGTACAAAGTTTGTCATCAACACGTCAACTTTTCTCAGTTGAAGTCCCCCTTCTGGTCAGTTGTTATGTAATAAAACAAACTGTTTTTTTTCCACTGCAGCTATGCCGGACACTTACACCTCAAACTTGAAACTTTGATTCAAACATGGAAACTTTAAAAAAATGGGAACACTCAAATTCTTAAGACCGCTTGGGGCAAGTCAGTTTTTTTTTCGGCAACAAACTCGATCTCTTTTCAAACCACATCAGGCAGTTTGTATAACAAGTTCTCTACATTTAATGAACTTCAGAAAAAAAAGTGATTTTAAGAGCAAGTTGGAAAAACACAGGCGAAAAAATTTACTATTCCTGAAATCGATTGAAGAACTTCAAAGTTTACACTATGTAGGTGCTGAGTTGATCGCAAAACGCCTAGCTCCGGGCGAGATTGAACCAGCATATTCCCTTTATGGGGGAGAACCTTATCGCACTGCACCACCGAAGGCCCAGCGTCGCTCTCACTCAGCTGCTCGGCAAATCTTCACCGAAAGAACTGTTGAGATGCAGAATAACGAAAATTTCAAATATTTTGCAGACAAAAAGCGGATGAATTTGTAACTTTTCAACTTTCATCAGTGTTATTTTTTATTTACTCTATTGACCTGATTTTCAAAGGATTTCAAAAAACCAGGTTCCGGTGGAAAGGGTTTTCCAACGACAAAAAATTGCTGGGTTCGAGATTAAACTAAAAAGTTCAAGATGATTTTTTTTGCTTGCTTTAAAGTCAACAAAGACAATACGGGGCTGCACAGCAGCGTACTGAAGAACGATCTGAGAATCAGATTCTGAACTTTTTTTGAATCAATATTAAGCCTAGAAAGTACTACAATGTTGGATATGTAGCTCTCCTCACAAGAATTCTGAATGATGTTTCGTAACTTCGGAAAAGCTGAATTCTTCAAAGTTATTCTAAAAAAAACGCCAAAGAATTTTTGAGAGTTCAATCGCACAGCGGTTCGAATGGTGACAACGCTGCGCGGCTGAGGGGTCGTTCATACTTCCGCCGCCGAGCGGCGCGGCGAAGTGCATTCCCACGATATCGATCGTGCGGCGCCACGTGATCAATACCATAGGATTGCACTGTGCCGCGCGTCCCCGCGGCGGAGTCTTAAATGTCTCCTAAGGCCTAATTCACACTTCCATCGCTGATTGCCGCGATGGCATGTTTTGAATACAGATCGACGTGAGACACGATCTCGATCGATATTCATGGTTATCATCCCATCTCGTCGCGCGGCGATCGAACTCGAAAGACGAAAGAGGCCTAATGCATCGCGTTGAAAATCGCTCCGCGCCTCTCTAGGGCCGGGATCACACTTACCGCGACGATCAAGGCGACACAGTTTTCACCAAGAATATCGATCAAAAGTCCATATGCTTGGAATGCTTCGTCGCCGACGCTCATCGCGGGAAGTCTGATCCCGGCTTATAAGACGGCATTTGTACTTCCGCCACCGAGCAGCGCTAGCGTAGTGGGTTTCTGTAATATAAATTACGCGGCGCGGCGCGATCGATATCACAGCAAGCGACGGGCGACTCGCCGTGCCGCTCAGCGGCGGGAGTATGCACAACCCGTGAGTGCCGCGCGATGGACCCAAATAACGACGCATTATTGCACAAAACGCAATAGTGCACAAACACTCCACAAAAAAATTTGTTTGTGCACTTTGTTTTCGATGACTCATTTGTTTGCCCCACTAATTTACTTGCTGCTCTATGTTTTGACTTCATAGCTCATTATTTTTATTTGAATTGTTTCGTTCTGGCGAACTTTCACTATCGTCGTGTACGGATCAGCCTTTTTTAGGATTCTATTAACGTTGTCTCCCTGTCCAAACGAAACAAAAACGAAAAAAAGGAAGGTGACCTAGAGAAGAGGAAGCAGATTTGTTCGTAATACGCCTAAACAAAAAAAAATCCATCATCAACCTTGAATATACTGTGCTTATCTGGGCCGAATTCCGGTCCGCAGTTGCGTCTCAACACGCTTAGCGGCCGCACGCGCTGGAGTCAGTCGAGTTTCCAGCGCCAAAGCCGACTCCATATGGCTTTTTTATACAGTTTTCTTCAATTTCGTTTACCTTCCAGCTACTAAAATCCACATAGAGTCAACAGATCGGCGGCAGCGGCGCTGGAAACTCTTCCGACTCAAATGCGCGCGGCCGCAAAGCGTGTCGAGACGCAATTGCGGACAGGAACTTGGCCCAGAAAAGCACAAGCGCAGCAACACAGAAACATTGAGCTAAAAACGGGGCACTAGCGAACATGTAACATAACAAAAAAAAGTGGATTCGAAAAAGTGAAGTCCACTCAGATCCTTCTAGCGATCGCACCGTGATCGTCGCGCCGCGCCCCAGTGCCAGCCGGAGAGCTCGATTACGACGTGATTGTCAAACTTGGCATGAACTTCAATGTGCGGCTTGATCGACTTTAAAGGAAACGCGATGCAGCGCCCGGCGCGACCAGATCGATTTGAGTCCCCGTAGAGTAATCGCGCCGCAAATGGACTCTAAGGAGCTGAGCAGAGTGCCACCGCAGGCGCGACGCGGCCTGATGATTGAGAGCCTTATTGATAGATCGCGGCGATCTATCAATACGGCTCTCCATCATCAGACCGCGCCGCGCCGCGGTGGCACTCTGCTCAGCCCCTAAGGGGTCGTTTATAATCCCGCCGCCGAGCGGCGCGGCAAAGTGCAATCCTAGAATATCGATCGTGCCGCGTCCTGGCCGCTCGGTGGCGGAAGTATAAACGACCCCTAAGGCAGAGATCATTCTTCAAGCGACGCGCGACGCGACGCAATGTTCACCATCCATATCGACCGAAAATCGCTATGCCTGACGTGCAATCTCGCTCTCGCTGGTCGCGAGAAGCATGATCCCGGCCTAAAAAAGGCCGAAGACGCAAAAATGTCCCTTCCATCTGACACAAAAAAAAACTATCTAACTAGGGAGTCACCAGATCTGTTTGCCAAAACCACGCATGTAGACACGTTTTTCTGATCGGCCACCTTCCGGGTACTTGGAAAAACCCTAATTTAGCTGCCCGAGTAATAATAGTAATGATAAACGTTAAAATTTTTTTTTATTAAAAAAAATTCAAAAAACATTTTACTCAAACTTCTTCCAAAGGGGACTACTGAGGCGCTGAACACGAATGTGAGACAAGTTTTCAATAATTCGAACGATAAAACCGGTAAACGGCAGATAAATATTATTTTATCTACAAAACGCGCAACTGCTACGCCCATAACTTATTCTTTTACTACTACTCGGGCAGCTAGAATAGGGTTTTTATGACTACTCGGGAGGTATTCGATCAGAAAAACCTGGATTCATGATGGTTCTGGGGAGGAAGCGTATTTGTGAAAATTCAGAACAGTTTGCGCACAGTCTTCATCACAAGTTGATCCGTTTTCTAGTTTGGACACCTCTGTTATGCCAACGAAATGGAATTCCGCGTACTTTTTTCATAAACTTTTCTTTCTCCCCAGTCTTTTCTTTCTTTCAAAAGATTTAGATGAATACCAAATGAAGAGAATTCGGCCGACAATTTCAAGCCTTTGCAAACTTTGAAAAATTCCACTTTATCTGCAACATTCGATCTGCATTTTCTAACAAATAGATTTCCGATTCCATGGTTTAGACGCATAACAAAACCTCATAACTACATAGCTCTTTGCTTGTAGAAAATTTTTGTAATATTGTGGTGTGCTTTGTAGTAACACTTTATAAACCATGTACAAACCGTCTATTTCGAGACAAAATTAACTTTGGTCCTTCGCGTGGTTATCGAGCGAGGGTAGAGATAGCGAGAGACCGGAAAAACAAGGAGAAGCAGCGTAAACGCGCACACGCAAGCGATGAATTTCAAGAAAATTCCGTCCCCAAATATATGTATGGTACACTAACATTTGAAAAATGAAAAAAAAACTCGACAAGAAATACTTCAAATTTTTCGGTTTTCTCTTCAAGGCTTCATGTTATTCAATAAACGTTAATCAAGGGACCATCTTCCAATATCATCTACACAGTTCAAGACATTTAAGCACAACTAAACATGGCAGAACGGGATCAGGCATTCAAATTAGCACGTGCACTCGGAGAAGAAAGCAAAGCAGATTCAGCTCTCGAAGCGATATCACAGTCAGTCAGTTTTCATTCACAGTTATTTTTCAATGGTATTCGAAAAACAGATAAGAAATAGTAGTGGAATCAAGTTTGTTAGTTAGTTTTAGTTTTATTTCGGATTTTTATTCTTTTTTTTGTAATTTTTTTGACAATCAAAGAGAGAATCAATGATTTTTCAGGTACACTTCGGAACAGGAGGTGAATCTCACCTTGTCAGAGATGGAAACCATCAATATTATCGTCACAGAAAAATTGACAAGGTAAGGCAGTCAGAATGGCCATACTTCCCTTTTCTGATAAACTTGATTGAAAAACTTTTGCTGATCTACATTTGATGCCCAACTTTCGGGTCACCCTAATATGTTATCACGGTGGAATGCAGAAATATTTTCTAAATACTATAATTTTTAACGGAGGATGTAACTGACACGAGGCATCTGTTAAAATCAAAAATTCACCAGAATTACGCATGAAAAATCATTTTTTATCCTTCAACCAAGCAAAATAAAAACGGATTTCTAATAAGAAAATTTAAGTGTAAGAATGTTCAGCTACTTCACCAACTTCAGATAATATTCGAAATCCAGGCCCCTGGAAATGCTCAAATAATTCGAATAGCATGGCAGCAGTTATCCAAATAATTGCTGGTAGTATCGAGTTATTTTCGAATCAATCCTATAATTCTGATTTTTTACAATGACCCAAAAATTTCACCGTCTTCACCGTCCCGAGAAATTTTTTCCGAAAACTAAAGTACACACAAACATACAGTCAGCCTACTGTTTGGTTTTTTTCTATTTTATAGTTTATCAGACCGAAAACTACACATAAAAATCCAAACAATTGTGGAAAAGTCGTTTCCCGGGACCAGGATAACTCACATGTGATCTGCTTCAAGCGCGCAACGCGGTCGCCCTCGCCGCTCTACTTGGGACAGTATGCATATCGCCCCGGACGAGGATGGGGGCCCCGACACGGGAGAGGGGCACCCGCCGGGCCCCCCACGATGCACACTGTTTTGGGAGCCCCCGGCGCGTGGCCCATCTCCCCGGCGGGGGCTCCCAATGTCCCCCTACCCCGGACTAGGGGGAGATGGAGAATTTCAGCATTCTTGAGCGAGTTTTTCTCTTTTGTGCACAGTTTTCCGGATGATTTTATAAATTTTCCAGTTTATTCACCACACTTGGTTTTTGTTCCAAAAATTGATGTTTTTGAATTTCTTCGCCTTTTCATTTTTTTTTTGCTATTTGAACAGAATTTAATGTTTTTCGTAGTCAGAATCCAAATAAACCGCATTAGAAAATTGTGTTTTTGTAGCTTATCGCGGATCTAGGGTTGCGTTGCTTATCATGCTCCAATCGTATCGCGTCAAGAAGGCGACCTCCGGTGGTTATTCGCATTTCATTCTCCTACCTACAGACGTGACAGCTTTAAAAAAAAACAGAACTCTTGAAATTTGATAGTATTGAATTCCGTTCATCGCTAACTCCATGGACTATGATAATACATGTTTTTTAAAAATATTTTTTTCTTAACAATGAAAAAGTACTAGAATATGATGGAGAAGAAGAAATGCATCTCCATATTATCATGATCTTCCCTCCCTTCACGATATGCAGCTCAAAGATCCAAAAAAGCTGCATATAAATCTTCAAAAATAGAGGACGCGCAAGTGCCACCATCACCCCGCAACTGCACACAACATGTCATTCGACGCCGAGCAACTTCTTCGGCGCGGGGAGTCTCCCGGCGGGGAGAGTGAGGGGGTCCCCCACTATGCATCGCGGGGTTTCCCCCGTTCTCCCCGCCGAGAAACTCCCCGAATGAAGTCTCCTCCCATCCTCTCCCGCTGGGGGGCGATATGCATACGGCCCCCGGCTTACTTTCTAGAAGATAGGCTGTACGTGAATTCGTCACAAAGTACAGGATTAGCAGAACTAAAAAAAACTTTTGAAAAACATTACTTTCTCAAAGTTTGAACAGTGTTGAAAACACAATTAAATACTTGCATCATGCCTTAGGTAAGGCTCTAACATACAGTCCGTTGCATGGAGAAGGACAGAATCATAGAATCAAGCCGCGTGCGCGCGCAGTCGCGTTGCGGCATCCTCGAACAGTTCAATAGGGAGGAGCTTCATAGTGGCTTGCCTCGTGTTTCTTGCTTGTTTGTGTTCAATATTTCTGCATGTTTGCTTTTTTTTGATATTTCAATTCTTCGGCAGTTTCGATTTCGACAAAAAAATTGGAGAGCTCCACACTTCTTAAGACGTCGTTTATACTTCCGCCGACGAGCGGTGCGGCGAAGTGCAATTCCATGATATCGAAAGTGCTGTGTCGCGCGATCAATAATACAGAGATGCACTGTGTTGCCCCGCCCGGCGGCGGGAGTATAAACGACGCTGGGCAGACCACCTGATGACGCCGCGACGCAGTTGCTCGCACTCGCTGCTACATTCTGCTACCCCGTCGTTTCCTATGTGAGGAAATGTAAAACAAAAAAAAACCCACCCGGTTGTCACACACTGTCCACGCATGCAGCCTTGGTGATTGACCTCCCGTGTCAATGAGAAAACGAAAACATTCTACTGCATATATTAGGAATAATGCGTGCCTATTGCTTCAACTGCTCCTTTCTGCGATGAGTTCAAGAACTGAACATTAATCTCAACCGGAATGTTCACCAATCCATGGAGAAGTGTGTCATAACTTCCTCCGTAGACTCTCTTCTTTCGAATCTGTGTCAGACTGTAAAGGGGTATGCACTGCATTGCGAAAGTTCCCTGCGTGAAGTTGATTGAGCAAAGTGTAAATGATTTCCGTGAAAACATACAGTAGCGCACAAGTCCTTTTTCTGCAGAAGGGGCTTTTTGTGACGAATCTTGCTCATACAACTCTGAGAAATATTGCCGCGACTCCGCCACAACTCCTTCGACTTGGCGCCTGCTGGAGGAGTCGCGGGGGAGATGCGGGGCAGAACCGCGGACTATTCTTTATTCACAGAATCGCGGTAGGGTCGCGGAAAAGTCCTGAGGGAGTCGCGGTAGATTTGCGAACACTTGACACACGAAGAAGTCGCAGCAAAGCCGCGGAAGAGTTAAGGGTCGCTGTGGGGTTGCGGGACAGTCCGGGATCACGGTGGAGTCGCGGGGCAGTGGCGGGAGAGTCGCGGCAATATTTCTCAGAGAAAGCGCCACATCGCCATATCTCGCTTCGAAATTGACGAAATGAATTTTAGGGGTAGTTTTCGTGGTCCTCTCAGTGAGGCGAATGTAGAGAGCCATTGCAACTCCCGTTATTATGAGGTTGGAATGGGTTAAAGATGAGGATTCGCCACCAGTTCTCACCGGCCATCTAGCACTTATCATCCAAATTTGCACAGTAGAAGCTTTTTATTTTTTAGTGATTTTGGTAGAAGAAAGGCAAAATAAATTTTCTCACCTAGATAGTTTAAAGCGTGAAACCACTTCAGACGTTCAGAAAAACTTATTGCACTGGACACACCGAATTCCACGGAGGGGGTGGAAAGTCAACTTTTCAAAAAGTTTTTAAACGCGTTTATCCAAATCAGGAGTTTTTTGGGTTTTCTTTGCTATTATGGCTTGCCTCAAGAGCTTGCCTACTCGAAAACATAGAAAAATAAGACACCGTTTTCTGCGCGTACGATGCCTTTAAGGCTGTTGAGCACAGCGAGGCACCACCCTGCAATTTAAATAATCCATAGATCCTAAAGCACGACCACAAGTACGCCGCGAAGCGGCGTGGGTGTGCACCTTGTAAATATATACATAATGAAAATACACATTTTCCAGCTGTTCATTCGAGGAGAAAAAGGACGCCTGTAACGCCTGCATTGCTATCTTGGAAAATGTCAAACCGGTGTGAGTCACAATTATTCACTTTTGCTGAATGTGTATGGAAGGTATACTGCCATGGAAACATCTCATATATTGCAGGGGGTATCCCCTATTTTTTTATCATGCTGATAAATAGTGCGACGGGAATGATATAAAATTTAGACAAACCCTTTTTTAGGAATGTCCTTTTATCAGTTCTAGTGAACGATAAGGGGATTCATCAAAGACCATTGGAACTTCCCTGCAATTTCTCACGGAGAACTATCGACGTCACATGAAATCTTTTTGGTCCACCACAAAAAAAAGGCAAAATATGAAATGCACTGCCTGAAGTAAGCGAGAATCGGGTTGGACAGAGGGAAAAGCGGGCAGTGCTCGGATAGAAAAATGCCGTTCGCATAGGATTGTAAAAATTTAGATGTTGGTTAGTCACTATCCGTCATCGAAAAAAATAACGGTCCATATCTGACCCATCAGATAGTCAGCCGTAATCTGATCCAATACGAAACGTGGAAATTTGAAATGAGCTTATACACGATCCAAAGCGAAAAAAAGCGTACGAGGTTTTGAGGCAAACAGAAGTTTATTCAGAACATCCTGTTTTTCAACACTCACTCTGAGTAAGTTTGCCGCGGCAGTGCCGGAAAAGTAACGCGATCTTTGTCTGTGCCGCGACAGTTCCGCGGTAGTACCGCAGTGGCTCCGCGATCATCACTCTGCCGAGAGGTTTCTGACTCAGTTTTTTGGAGCGCTACACTTCCGCGATGGTTCCGCAGTAGGGATGAGCGGAATCCCGATTTCCGATGGTTTTTCGCCTTCCGATTTCCTAAAAAAACCAAAAAATGTGAAAAAATCGGAAATATCCACAAAATCAGACTTTTTTCTACACTTTGCCTTACCAAATTCCTATAGGGTCTCTGTATTTCGGGCGCTGAATTCGAATTCGAGGTTCGCCTTCACTTTTAGCAAAGCCAGGGTTGATAGTAAATGGGTTTTCGACGTGGGTTAACCACCACCTTCGAGCGGGAGTTTACCACCAACCTTACGCGAGTTAACCGCCAGGTTTGTGCGAGCTTACCAATCTTTCAATTCGAAAGGAGGACATCTAGGACGCCGAAGAAAGCGTGCACGACCCCAATGAGATCGTGCAAGATGCGCGCGAAACCCCAGTGGAAGTGTGCAGGATCTGTGCCGGACCTCAGTGGGAGTGTGCACGATGTGCGTAGGACCCTAGTGGGAGTGTGCAGAATGTGTGCAGGACTCGGGTGGGAGTGTAAAGGATGTGCGCAGGACCCTAGTGGGAGTGTGCAGAATGTGAGGACCCCAGTGGGAGTGTGCAGGGTGTGTGCAGGACTCGGGTGGGAGTGTGCAGGATGTGCGCAGGACCCTAGTGGGAGTGTGCAGAATGTGAGGACCCCAGTGGGAGTGTGCAGGGTGTGTGCAGGACTCGGGTGGGAGTGTGCAGGATGTGCGCAGGACCCTAATGGGAGCGTGCAGAATTTGAGGACCCCAGTGGGAGTGTGCAGGGTGTGTGCAGGACTCTCGTGGGAGTGTGCAGGATGTGCGCAGGACCCTAGTGGGAGTGTGCAGAATGTAAGGACCCCAGTGGGAGTGTGCAGAGTGTGTGCAGGACTCGGGTGGGAGTGTGCAGGATGTGCGCAGGACCCTAATGGGAGTGTGCAGAATGTGAGGACCCCAGTGGGAGTGTGCAGGGTGTGTGCAGGACTCGGGTGGGAGTGTGCAGGATGTGCGCAGGACCCTAGTGGGAGTGTGCAGAATGTGAGGACCCCACTGGGAGTGTGCAGGGTGTGTGCAGGACTCGGGTGGGAGTGTGCAGGATGTGCGCAGGACCCTAATGGGAGCGTGCAGAATTTGAGGACCCCAGTGAGAGTGTGCAAGGTGTGTGCAGGACTCGGGTAGGAGTGTGCAGGATGTTCGCAGGACCCTAGTGGGAATGTGCAGAATGTGAGGACCCCAGTGGGAGTGGGCAGAGTGTGTGCAGGACTCGGGTGGGAGTGTGCAGGATGTGCGCAGGACCCTAATGGGAGTGTGCAGAATGTGAGGACCCCAGTGGGAGTGTGCAGGGTGTGTGCAGGACTCGGGTGGGAGTGTGCAGGATGTGCGCAGGACCCTAGTGGGAGTGTGCAGAATGTGAGGAGGACCCCAGTGGGAGTGTGCAGGGTGTGTGCAGGACTCGGGTGGGAGTGTGCAGGATGTGCGCTGGACCCTACTGGAAGTGTGCAGGGTGTGAGCAGGAATTTTCAGTAAAGTGCTACACTCTTTCATCAACGTCCTGCGCACCTCTTGTGAAGTCCTGCACACATTCCCCGACGTCCTGTATACTCCCACTCAAGTCCTGAACGGATTGCTCGATCTCCTGCACACTCCCGGTGAAGTCTTGCACACATTCCTAGACTTCTTGCACACTCCCAGAAATGTCCTGCGCACATTCCATGACCCCTGCACAATCCCAGTGATCCCGCACACAATCTGCACGCTCCCTCGGTATCCCGCTCACCTGCGAACTACCACGGAGGCCCTGAATACATCCTGCACACTCCCACTGGGGTCCTGCGCCACTTCGTCAGCTCCCTAAACGCTTTTCACGACGGCTTGAGTACTCTTCAGCAAAAGCAAGCGCAAGGAACACGCGTCATCGTATCCTATCTCGCGTTGGAGGCATCGTACGCCCTGAAATACTTTCACCGTTTTTTGGGTTTAAATCATAGGTTGGGCCCGCCTGAGAACGTAGGTCGAGTTTTTTGGGTCATCAACGCATTATTGTGAAGATATGGGAGATCGCATGGCTCCAGCCACGTCAAAAGAGTATTTACATAAAAATTGTTCAATAAAGAAGGACAAGCCCAAGTTTTTTTGGTGGGCACAGTTAAGAAGGGAGGGTTAGGAAACTCGCTGGACGCATTTCCGATTTCCGATGATTTTTGGCGTTCCGATTTCCGAATTTCGATTTCCGGAATTTCGAAGATCGTTCCGATTTCCGTAATTCAGAAAAAAATTTCCGCTCATCCCTGCTCCGCAGCGATTCCGTTTCAGAACCGCACCGGCTCTGCGAGGATGCAGCAGCGAACCGGCGTCATTAATATGTAGTTTCACAGTTTTTTCGCAGTCGGTCCTATTCAGGTAAAAGCACAGCCACCGATCGCTGATCCGCAGCATCAATATCGGGAAGCCGCTACGGCTTTGCGATAGCGTCGCTTGGGCGGCTGTACAAGCAGAAACGGCTTTAGCCGCAGCGACAATGTTCGCGAGAGTATGGTCTAATTTTGAACTTTGTCATTAAACTCAGATTCTCAACTTTTGAATACTCCCGTTTTCGAATTTGAAAAATATGTATGCCTCACTACCGCTTCCAGTAAATGCCTCCCCACCAACAATCGGCTCTAGTTACAGCAGATTTCTCTGTTTTTTTTTAAGCATGAAATTTCGAAGGGTAGTTTTCAGAAGGGCCAGAGAACTGTCGTCCCCCATGCATAACAAAGTGCCTCACTGCAAGACCCAACAAGGAAAACGCAAATATAAATCAGAAAGAAACAGGGAAAAAAGAAAGAAAACCGAACTTCTTCCTAAATGGCGAAATATGGCAAACGTCAGAGGCTATTTGGAGAAAGTGGCCATCCCTTACGGAATGCAACTTTTTAAAGGCAGTGTTCACCAAGAAAAAGTTGCACTTTTTTTTGGCTAAAACGTAAGCTTTGGGTCCCTCTAAGAAGATTAAGAACGGAAAAGCGACGAAAAACGGCCGGTAAGTGGGTGAAAATCTCGTGGGCCAGCCAACCCATTGGGCCACTCCGCCCACGTCCTATAACAGTTGCCCTGAATTTGTGGTTAGATGAGACATGGTTTCCGATAAAGAACTCTGTTCTTCCCTTCATTCTCAACTTCTCTCTTTATTCAGGTCAGCTCGCACACATCGGCTGCAAAAAACGGGAGTTACAAGCCTCGGACAACTCGTCCACAATGCTTCCCGTGCTGAATTTCGAGGGGCCATAAGTCCGTCTCCAGGGGTCTTGTACGAGTCCAGGGACATCATTGAAATCAGCATGGGACCGTTTCCAAGATAGGCAGTAAAATAGAAAAACGACTTTGACGTGAGCACTGTCTTTAAGATCAACGATCAGAAAATCCGACTTTGGCCTTCGTAGCTGCACTGTGTTTCTCTTAACGGAGTTATAGGTGTTCATTGGTATGAATTCGTAGCTAATTACCATTATGCTCACCACAATGCACCTTAATCATCACAAAAAAAAACTAAAAATTGACCTTCAAATCGTGATCAGCGCCTCAAATAATCGCCTGGACAAACTTCAGACAAATTTTAAAAAATTGATTTTTGACGCCCCAAAAATCTGCAAGGGTCCGCTTTCCTCTCTACGGGGCTCAAAATGTCGCACGAAAAATTTCCGCTTAAATATCGCACAGAGGCGTTATTCAGGGCGTTAAATACAAAAATAATTTTCTTTTGTGGTTTTTAAGCAATGTTATTGGGCTACGGTTCGGCAAAGGCATTTAACCGCCGCAACCTCTTGCTTATAACTCAGTTTAGAGAAGCAGAGCGCAGCTAAAAACAGCAAATTCGACTTTTCGCTCAAAAACTGGATCTATAAAGCTGCATTTCGTTCGGATTGGCCACTTTTTCCAACTCACCTTTCCTTGTTGGTGTGCTGACCGCAAGCGCACCACCGCCTATTACTGCTGCGGTGGACTGTAACATTCATTTCCCAGCAACTCGCAGTCGTATTATCACAATCGTAGATGCGAAGCGGTTGTTTTTCGAAAAATTCAACAATGAAAATGAAGAGATTATCCTTAAAACCGCACCACTTCTATGATTGTGATACAGAAAACTGCGAGTAGCGGGGAAATGGAGGTTACATATGCGGCCTCAGAAAATTGGAAAGTTGAATCTCCAATGATAAATAAGCGCTTTTTGACATAAAAGCAAACTCTATTCATACTTCAGAAAGTTCATCCAAATCTGATCGTTTTCGTTTGACCAAACATCTAAAAATAACTCGATGTTCGAATCCCGTTTGTGAAATATGCACAGGCGTTCATAACGTAGTGCGCAAACTCATGATCCGCCACTGGTCCTCTACCAGCCCTCCATTACTGTAACTGATGCGCTCTCAACCGACCCCAGTATGCGATCGCTCTCCACTACCGCCGCTCAAACACTCACCACGCCATAAGGGGTCTGCATAGTTGCACAGACCGGCGACTGGTCGCCGAGCGTCAGCCTTGGCGCTCGGACAAAAATGTTCACGAATATTATTGCCGCCGCGTCCGCTGCCACTCGCTGGCAGTGATGCAGGGTCGTCGCAGCGTCAAAACACTATGTGATGCACCCTCGTCGCCCATCACGCTGCGTCGGTCGCCCTCGTCGCCGAATTTAATCGATATTGCATCACCAAGCGCTGTTCGTCGCTGCGAGCAACGCCGCAACTTGAACTCTGCAGGCCCCTATACTGGAATCAGCCGAAAAAACGTGGCTAACAGCAGTAGAGGACCAGTGGCGGACCATTCGTGCTCTCCGTTATCAACAGAATACCACTGTGCAAAATAAACATTTCCCGGTCAAAATGCAATTTTTTCTGCGAGTTAGGCAAAGCCAGATATCCGATCTGTCACAGTTTTTTTCCTCTCGGATGGAATGTATCATAACACGAATAAGGGAAGAAATTATCTTGGCATAATGTCGTTTTTATTGCAGTAAGGATACCGAATGGCTCATCTTGTATACAGAATCACTCTACGAGACATTCAGCAGAATGAGTCGATGTGCCAGAGATGAGGAAAGGCAACTGGTCTGGAATAGGCTGAAGGTAGACAGTTGTCAAATTTCATTTTCACTCCTCGAAATCAAGTTTGGACTGTGGAAGACAAAAGATTCACACCGAATCGAATTACTATGTGTCCTTTTGGAATCGGATTTCCACTTTCCTCTTGCTAAGCAAACATATATGTACAAGACTTGTACTTACAACAATAGATAAGAAAATATGGTTTTCCAGGAGATCATCTACGAACTAACACTGGCTGCGAAAAAAGTCTGGAGGGACAAAAACGACCCGGATCGTCTATCCATATACGTTTCGTTTGCAAAGTTATGCAAAAGTTATCTGGACGTGGCAGACGAGGAATCATTTAAGGTGAGTGATCATTTTCGTTAGAAAAAAGTTTGAAAAAAAAAGAAAGTGATCAATGGGTGGTTGAGAACGCACAGAGAGTGAGGGTGGCAATTCATTGCCCCGACCTGGCCTTGTTGATAATTGGAGATCATCCAGAGCAGGGATGTGCGGCAAACCATTTTCATATTTCGGCAAACGGCAATCGGCAAGAAAATCCCAAAACCGTCGGCAAACGGCAATCGGCAAACGGCAAAAACCTCATTCTTTAGATCGACCCAAAAGTTATTCACATGTGCGTCACTACTTTTTTCCTATTTTTTTCAATACTTATATCAACATTCTAATAAATCCAATTCTAGGGACTAGTTTCATTTCAAAGCATCACATGAACAAAAACAAGACATGTGGGACCTCATGAATATAAAAAACGCCGTTGCGGCTTCGCGAGGAAGAGCTGCTTCCGACAGGCACCGAAGCAGCACTATCGCGAAGTCGCCGCAGCGATGTCGTGGCGGCCCCTCGATAGTGCCGCCGCGGCTCCGCGGTAGTGCCGCCGCAGCTCTGCGGTAGTGGCGCTGCGGCTCCGCAGCAGTGCCGCAGCGGCTTTGCGGTAGTGCCGTTGCGGCTCCGTGGTAGCGCCGCTGCGGGTCCGCGGTGGTGTCGCTGCGGGTCCGCGGTCGGTGGCTGCGCTCTGACAAAATATGACCGACTGCGAGTAACTCATATGAAATGAGTCATAATACAACTGGGTGGGCCTATGAACAAAAAAACACACCTGAGGTGCTTAAGTCCTCTGTCTGATAGGGACAGAGTGTATACCCGTTATTTCGACCTAGGAGATACGGGATGTACGTCAAATTTGGGCTATTGAACCAGCAACAATCTCGTTTTACCACACATAATAGTGAAACGTAGTCGACGCGGGTTCGCTGACGCATCCTCGCGGAGTTCGTGCGGTTCCAACACGGAACTGCAGCGGTACTGTCACGTTAATGTCGCGGCGTTGTCGACCCTCAAGACACTGCAACAGATTCTTCACGGCACAGTAATCATCACGGGGCTGCAGCGGTACTACCGTGAAACTATCGCGGCACAGTCGAGGGTCGCGGTACTTTTCTGGCACTGCCGCGGCATGCTTTCTCATAGTTCCTACCCACGTGTGTCGCACAAATGCTTCCTGCTTCTTTTAGCTACACCAGAATCTGTTGAAACTCTGGAACAGAAACTAAAGCACCACATTGGAGTTGGACTATCTACTGTCAACTTAACGCGAGCTGACAGTGAAAATGGAAATTGTATACGAATGAAGAAAAAGATGGATAGCAATCTAAAACGTCCATCGGAGGAGTTCTTCAAAAGCTACCCATCTTTTCCCCCATTCACACACTACTTCCAATTTCTCTGTCAGCACGCGTTAAGCTGCAGTTTTGCGCGAACTTACCGCGAGCTGAGAAATGTTCGAAAAATCTTTAGAAATTTTTTTCTGAATCAATATTTTTTTCAAAAAAGACAGAATGAACCAACTTTTGGGGAATTTTTTTTCACACTAAGCGTATCTAGTGGCTCATAACGTGGCATGTGGGTGCGTAGTTTCAGAAATGTCTGGTACCTTTCCTGAAAATCGTCAAATATGAAGCTCGCGTTCAGCTGCAGTTTACCACAAACTTACCGCGAGTGAAGTCGCGTTTTCAAATTCATTTACTACCACTCCAGATGAGTCAAAACCCCGGATTACGGTTAAGCGAACAACGGATAATCGGATAACCCCTAGTGCCTAAATGGCCGCGAGCATAGGCTGCGTTTCCTTTCAATGTTTTATCGAGTTTTGCCGGCAAAATAACAAAAATTTCGGCAAACGGCAAACGGCAATTGCCGCACGTCCCTGATCCAGAGGCATTCATGGGTGGTGCAGAGGTTCTCACGACTTTCAAACCATCCGGATAATTTTGTTACTCCAAACGGATTAGACGTGTAGAGAATGCGAACGCAAAGAAAGTCAAAAACGTTGTGAACAGTTGAAAAAAAAACACCTCAAAGTTCGTTGAATTTTCTTAAAAGCAGTATTCACAATGAAAAAGTTGCCCCTTTTTTTGCGGAAACGTTAGCTTTGGTTCCCTCGTAGAAGAGCAAGTGCGAAAGTAAAACGAAAAACGCGCCCATTCATATACATGTGCTGTTGTCGCGCTCACAGCGGTAGACGCGGTTCGAGATCTTGGTTTTAATTACGATAGGAAGTTGGATTTTTCTGAGCATGTCAAAATCAAATGTCAGTCGGCTCACAGGCGAATTTTTCAGATTTATAAGGGAATCTCAACTAAAAATAAACAGGTTCTGCTTCGAGCATACAAGACTTATATACGACCCATTGTGGAATCTGGAACATCAGTATTCGCTCCGCACAAGAAAAAGGATACTGACGCGCTCGAAAAAGTCCAGAATAGTTTCACTCGCAAGCTGATGATTCGAATCGGTGGTTTTCTGAATTCCAAAATACCCAGGTCCCACATAAGGAACAAATATCTCGGGTTACCAACGCTGAATTCTCGGCGCAGAGTATTTGACCTTTGCATGGTTCACAAACTTCTGGAAAACAGCGGTATTTTCAGGCTTGCACCCTATTTCAAACTGGTCACGTCGAAAACCAGAGGTGAAAAAATGAAAATATTCCTCAGTCGTCCAATTACCAGTGTTAGGGTTAGATCTTTTCCACATAGGGCGGGTAGCGCATACCTGAAAATCGCTAGAAGAGTCACCGGCGCTACTTCCTTGGGCCAGTTTAGGCGACTAGTATCCCAAATAATTCTGAGCTACGAGACTTAACTTTTTTCATTTGTTGCTTCTTTCTTGAGATAGATCTTTGTTCATTTGACCGGTAGGGTGTATAGGGTATCAGAATTTTTTGCTCCAGTTTTTTATTTGGTTGGTTTTTGCCTTTTTCCCTGGTTTAGTTGATATAACGTTGTCTTCTCTCCATATCTTCGTTGTATTATCACGCATTTGCCTTAAGTGAGTGTAATAAACATAAACATAAACATAAACATAAAACGCCAGAAAGTGGGTGAAAATCCCGTGGATCAGCTGACCCACTGGATCACCCCGGCCACGCTATATAGCAGTGGTCCATCAATCGTTTCACGAAAGGAACAGTTTCCGAAGTTTGATTCCCATTTATCCTGCAAAGTTCTAATATCCAAAAATGAGCATTTAACCATCTGATTCTCCAAAAGCTTTTGGTACACAAAACACAGAACAGAGTCACTTACCTAAAGGTTTCGAAGTTCAAAGTCATTCACGACGTTTGATTTGACGTTTTGTCCGCATTGCGCAAAGAACACCAACATGCGTAAATAAATAATTAATAGGGTTTTTCAGAAAGTTTCCTGTCCGATATTCGGGTTTTATGGGGACTTTTCCCTATTATCCTCTACTTCGTGAACTTGCCTACCTGAAACATAGAAAACTACGTTTTTTTTTTCATTGTAAAAATGCACTTGGGTACTTCAAAAACGACACTTCCAGTTCTAACATTTTCCAGGATGGCAATTAAGGGTCACGAGTGTAAGGCACATTTCCAATTTTATGAAAGATTACGGTAGGTCTTTGTAGACTAACGATACTTTCCCTACGTCAATATACCAGGTTGTTCAATAATTCTTGTCCGAAAATTTCACCATTTTTAATTTTTTTCAACTTTATTGAAAAACAAGTCTAATCAACAATATAATCACCACAGTTATCCACAACAGTGGCCCATCGATTGGGCAGGTCGCCGATGCCTCCGCCGTGAACTCCGGGGCTGCGACTCGAAGAAGTCCGCGATGTCGGATTTGAGGTTGTCGTAGTTGGTGAATTTTCTTCCGGCCAAATGGTGCTGCAGCGGGCGGAACAAGTGGTAGTCGGAGGGGGCGAAGTCCGCGGAATACGGCGGATGGGCAACCGTCTCCCAGCCGAGCGTCGCCAACTTCTGCTGGGTCTCCTTCGCCACGTGGGGGGCGCGGGTTGTCGTGCAGCAGGTGGACCGAGGCCCGTCGGGGACGCTTTTCTCGGATGGGGGCGGCTAGTTTCTCGAGCTGATCGGTGTAGATGGAGGTGGTGACCGACCTGCCTTGCGGGAGAAGCTCGAAGTACAGCATGCCCTTGGTGTCCCACTAGCAGCAGAGCATGATCTTCAGCGGGTGCAGGTCGGCTTTCGGCGTCGTCGGCGGCTCTTCCCGCGCGAGATCCAGACGGCACGGCAGGCGACGTTGTCGTAGAGGACCCAGCTCTCATCCCCAGTGACCAGATCCTCGAGAAACTCCTTGCGATGCCGACGAAGGAGGAGGGACTGGCAGACGGCCACGCGGCTCTGCTTGTTGGCGTCCGTCAGACGGTGGGGGATCCAACGGGCCAGAACTTTGTGGTAGCCGAGTAAGTTGAGTCGATTGTGGATGGTGCACTTGCTTCAGCCGAGCGTCGTCGCCAGTGCACGGGTGGTGGCTTCCGGCTTCTCCTTGATACAGCGACGGACTTCGTCATCATCCACCGTAGAAGGCCTCCCGCTGTGCTCCCTGTCCTCGAGGCTCGTGTTGCCGCTCTCGAAACGATTGAACCAGCGGCTGACTGTGCGTTGGTACACTGCATCCTCCTTGCACGCTCTGCAGATGTTGGCGACCGCGGTGCCCGTGTCGTTGTCCAGCAGCCACCCGTAGAACACGAACGTACGAATTCGACCTTGGTCCATTTCAGCTTGTACTGGTAGCTAGACGCGGCGACTGCGCCTTGTATACCCCTAGCGTAGAACTTTGGAGAACCCTCTAGAAGGTTCTTACACTTGCCTGATAATATAGCACTTCTAAGGAAAATTATAGAATTTTGAAAATTTTCGGACAGGAATCATTGGACGGCCTGGTACATAAATTTTCTGACAAACAGAAAATGGATCTTGCATTCGTGTTCGGCGCCCGAAAACCCCCCTGGACTTAATTTCAGTTAAAAATCTTCAAATTTCTGAAATCCAAAGAAAAAATTCATTTTCTGCAGTTTTCGACTTACATACCTATGTAAACGAAGGAAATTCGCCAAACTCGGAACACGTCCTTTTCCCCAGGGTTCGACACGAGGTGTGGACAAGGCTAAAATTTCTCAGACCCCCCCTCTTAAAGCAAACTTTTGGCGATTTTTTTCGGACCCCCTCCCAGAAGCGTTAATAGGTCAAATTTTCGGCAATTTTCTCCAACCTCCTCCCGGGAGTGTTAATTGTTTGTTTTTGTAGTAAAATTGAAATAAAAGGAACGACTTATTCCAAAAGATGTATAACTTGAAGACGAACAACCATTTCAAAAAAATCAAGACATTAACATTGAAATAGGTCACGGACGATGCTTTTCTTGATGGATTACATTAAGTTGCCTGCGTTTTTGAAAACTTAGCTAAAGTAAGGGTTTTGATCATAGTGAAGGCTCTCCTAATGTTGAATATAAGACACATAGGTTTGAACGTGTATTCAAAAATTGTGAATGATTCCGGGTAGGACGCTATGGTATATATGTGGTGGACAAGAAGCGTGGAGAAGATGAAGTGATTGGCTAAGGTCAAGAATACGGGATGTTTTGAAGAAATAAATGTGTTTTCAAATTAATATGAGGTCGTAAATTCATTTCGCAAGTCCAAGAATAACATGCCACTTCAGATGTATGGACTTCTGGTTCGAAAGGAAAAAGGGTTCTGAAGAATTATCTGTGGAGTGTTATGGGGAAGGTGAAAATTTCACCTTCCTCATAACACTACACAGATAATTTTTCAGAACTCCAGTTTGTGCTGGGATCAGTACCTAGTGAGTATACATCGGTAACTTTCCATTTCAAAAAGCAGTCTGCAGAAAATTCAGGCTTGGTTGAACCTCAGATTCGTGATCAGCACCCCAAATAACCTTCTAGAGCGAATTTTCAGTCAAAACTGGAATATTTTTGCAAAACGCTTGGAGAGCCCTTTAACTGGGATAAATAAACGCCCAACCGAAAATCCGTACAAGTCCAAAACGCTATTAGTCTGCGCTAAGTTTGGAAAATGTTCCTTCAACCAAACTTTGCTTAGTGGGGTAGTTTTGGGCGTTGAACACGATTATGAGGTCCGTTTCCGGATTTTCTTCAGAATTATGCGCTTTTTAGAGGGTACAGTATGTACGAAAATCAAAGAAAAAATGCCTGTAACTTTTTTCAGAGTGGGTCTAGGCAGCTGTGATAAGCATATTCGGACTTTTCGTCCAAAAGTGGTTCTAGAAAAGTACATTTCATTTGGAATGGTCACTATGACTTATTGTGGTTCCCTTGTGAGTTCCTTAGCGCGTTTGAGCGGAGCTAGGGTAGACACAGGGGGAAAGTGCGTGGAGAGGGAGAAGCAGCATATGCGCGCAAACGCACGCGATGAACGGAAACAAATTTCACTCCGAAGCGGATGATATGTGCTAGTATGCTCACACTAATAGCAGCGGCAGTTGCACAAACTTATATAGATCTCAAAAAGTTACATACAAGATCAAAACGGTAGGTGGATCTCAGAAATAAACTTTTTTCAACACCAAAACTTTGTCTAGGGGATTTTTGGGGTGCTCAACACGAATATGAAATTTGGTTTAGGGTGTCTACTTAGCGAGCATTAACTCTTATTGATTTTCTTCTGTATGATGGTCTGCAAATACATAAGGTGGGTCCGATTGAGACTGCCCGCCCACGCGGTCGGCGTGCGTGTCGTGCGGCTGTCGCCAAGGCGATTAACAAGAAGCTGGTTGCAGCTGTGGGGTGGGCTGGTCTAATTAGACCACAACACTCTTTCAACTCGAGTACCCACAAAGGCCTCTTCGCAGTAGGACGTGCTGCAAACGCTTAAAACCTTTGACTCACCCATGTAGTTACTGCGGGAGCACGTTGTTCTGCCACAAGAGCACATGCTGCAATACGACTAGCTCAAAATAACTAACCACATGTTCCAGATGTCACATGACTAATACCAGTAACTGAATGTTGTATACGCAGATGTGCGAGACGATGGCGAAAGAGGCGAAATTCATGGGAAAAGGCACATTGAGCGATGAGCAATGGAGGGAGGCGAATCAGTCCATTGATCAGATCAAGAAGATGATCGCCGATGCTCAACATGAACGTGAACTATTACAAGATTCCAGTTAGACGTCGCCATGTGTATACTTTGTTCGTAAAATGTATTTTGTATGTACTTGTATGTACTTATTAACGTCTAGTCGATACTTTGAATCGTGATCAAATCATTGCTACTGACTGTTTCAGCTGAATATCAAACACAAGGTTCACTTGTTGATTTGTACAGAATAAATGGGTGACCTGTGATCAATCATTATGAATACTGGCTTATCAATCGGTGTTTCATAAAATCCGTTCATTAGGGAGAACGAAAGATTAGATTGTTGGAATATTCGGCCATATTTCATGACACGGAATTTGAATATTTATCCACCGAAAGAGGTTGTTCAACGGTATTCGCGAATTATTCGGAGTTTATTCGAAAATCTCAATATTTCTTCGAATTAGTTTCCCGAATATTTTCTCAAATCGAACAGAAAACAGATTTCGAAATTATTGATCGATTCGGCGATTTTAAAATGGCATTATTCTAATCTTTCCATTGAAGGCAGTGTTCACGATAAATCCCATTTTTGAGTTTTCAGTGTGAAACCCTACGCTGGCAGATGCTGGAGGGAATAGGGTCGAAGAAAGCAGCAAAAACGGACCAGGAATCGACAAAAACGGTCGCGATGTGAAGAATTCGTTATCCCAATACGCCTGCTCAGCCCGCCCCGCCCCCAGTTCTGACGAGCTTGCGGCGCCGCTGACGTTTTTAATGGCAAACTGCCAAGCGACTCCATCACGTTCAGCCTGATTGATTCGCGCGCATTTCGTCGTTAGGGCACGCTTGTGGAAAGTAGCGGGGGCTTAAACTCGTCCGCGCTATGACCATTCGCGTACGTTAGAAAGCATTATTTTAGCTAAGCGTTTTTTTCTCGCTGTTTCTTCCCTATTCGTTAGGTTTTAGTCACGACAAATAAAAAACTAATTTTTTAGTCGAGCTCGAACGTTATATTCATCGTGAACACTGCCCTCAGGTCGGAATATTCGGAAAGGCCATGTTTAAAAATTTGACTTTTCTGAGAACTTTTTGAGAAGGATAACTCTAATTATTCCTTCATTTAAAGGTGCTCCGGAAATGACATCACTCTGAATATGTATATATTCATTCGAAAGCTATCTATAAGGATGAGTGCCCTGGTCAAGGTCCAGCAGCGCGTTGTGAACGACATAGACAGAGGTACGACCCCCCCATTCTGGTAAACGAAATTTTAAAAAAAAGTCGGAAAGTTTTGCAAACCCCCTTTCATAGGAAGAATTTCGGAAGAAATTTTAACAATCCCCTTTCCCAATACACAAATTTCGAATTCTGGGTTGAAAATTTTACGGCCCTACTCCTATTCCCACTCTGCCTATTCACAAACCCGCTGTACCCGAGCCCCGTCTGGTGTCCACTCTACAATACCTAAAAGTGGTGTTCACGATAAATCTCGTTTTCGAGTTTTCAGGGTGAAACACTGCTGACAGATGCTGGATGGCTTGGGTCCAAGAAAGCAGCGAAAACGTGCCAGAAATCGATATAAACGGCAGCGAGATGAAGATTTAGTCAGCCCAGTACGCCTTCTAAGCCCGCCTCGCCCCCTGTTTTGATGAGCTTGTAGCGCCGCGGACGTTTTCGGTGGTGCCAAGCAACTCCGCCACGTCCAGCCAGACCGATTCGCGCACATTTCGCCATTGGTGCGCGGTTGGGGAAACTAGCACGGCGCGTGAACCCGTCCGCCCCTGAATCTGTACCCACGTTAGAGATCAATATTTAACGTGCACTGCGACGTTAAACTGCAGTTACGGCAAAAAAAAACTTCCAAAAATCGTGTAAGACTTAACTAGGGCATCATCTTGACAGGTCTACGACTGTTAGATAGTCTCTGACGGTATACCTGTTTCACCCCGTTATGCGGGTGAAAGGATGATTGCTTCGGTGAAGATTTACCGAGCAGTTGAGTGAGAGCGGCGCTGGGGCTTCGGTGGTGCAGTGAGATAAGGCGCTCCCCCGGCAAGGGAATATGCTGGTTCAATCTCGCCCGGAGCCAAGCGTTTTGCGATCAACTCAACACCTTGTGTAAACATACCAATATTTTAGCCTATTCTGAGCAACTTTCTCCGCTGCTCCTTGACTAATCCTTAACTCACGTTCAAACAACCCCATTTTTGCGTCGAACTCAAATGTGGTATTCATCGTGAACACTGCCTTTAAGTAGGAAGTTGGGTGTCCTAAAGTCGTTGTATAATGAACACATGAAAGAAAATAAAAATTTCAAAATAAAAACCGAAAATAGCAGAAGTTTTCAAGTTGAAGAGCTTCTGCCAGTCAGTTTCAGTGTCACATTGTTCCCTCGAAACGTGCAAACAAAATTTTTTTGAATTGGTTTTCATCGGACTGAACACACTAAAATCAGTTCCCTGCTGCAAAAAGTACTAATCGGAAGTGATATGAAATCAGGTAGTGACTGGGCGGGCAAGAAAATGTGCTTTGTTTGCGAACAATGTGCGATAAGGCCCTGCTACTCCAGCCATGGTGTCGCTTAGCTGACCGTAATTTTCTATTAAACGGACAATATGTCTACTGAATTCCGCGTGTATAAAAGACGATGGATCTATTTATTCGCTACATGTCTAGTCAATTTTTCAAATGGAAATGTGAGTTCGTGGAGGAAAATATTGCAGAAAAGGATTGTCCCAATTGATTGAGGACACAGTGCACCACGAAAGTCTGGATATATCTTAGGTTTTCTTTTCTCAAAAAAGTCGAAAGTGTTGGATTATATGAACTAGGAAAGCGCAGACATTTTTTCTCAGTTTTGGCGCAAAGAAAGGAGGTAAAATTTCGTCTGGTCTCGGTTTATCGCTTTTTGGTTGTTCCGCATCTCACCCACAGGCTTGTATTCGAATTTTAGACTAATTCAGATACCCACATTCAGCCCTCCCAATTTTCGGAAAACGCTTCGTTAGCTGTAGGAAACCCTGAATTACCTGCTAAATAAAAATTTTCCGATTTCCGATCGTTTTTTCGGATTTCTGAAACAACCCGTTTGCGTATGATGGTAAGGGGGATGTTTGCGTGTCTTTGCTACCTAGTGATGTCGATATGCAGCCATTACTTACAGACACCTCTATCGATCAGTGGCCCATCAATTTTTGTGTGTAATTCGCAAAACGCATATTTTACGTGTAACCCGATTTCTTTCACTGAAAATTGCTGAATTCCAACCCACTATGTCCAAAACAAGCGGTCGCGTCGCGGCAATATTTGGTCAGCCTGGTAAGGCTGCTGCGACGCGGCCGCTCGAATTCAAGTGAGGCTTTCCTGATTTTGTTCTGTGCTTTTTTCTATTTGAATATATCGATTATTGGCTGAACACAGACAAAAACTCCTCTAAGGCTTCCTTACCGAAGTTTTCTCTTTTGAACCGTCACTTTTTCCTTCTCTCTCAATCGATTTTCATACGAAACTCACACAGAACGCGTACAATATAAATGTATTGATTTTTTCACAAAGAGCGGCTGCGATCGAACCGACCTGTACACGCTCTGATTCCCTGCACACAACCTCATGGCGGCAATCGCTGATCAATAGCGCGGGGACGTTAAGCAGCTATTGTTCGGCGATTGCCACGACGCGCGCGCCCGCATCGGATTTCGACTTTCTGATTCGTTTGCAGCGGTTGGTGGGCGTGGAATATTTTTCGATTTTTTTCATGTTTGCGCTTGTAATTTCATTCCTAATAACCGATTTGAACCTTTTTCTAAGTTTCTCAAAAATGGGCATGTTCATTTCAATTTCATTTTCTTTTGTTTTCGTAGTGACACTCATCATTAACGTTAGTCAATAAAGTCATCTTACCACCTCGTGCGTGCTACAGACGAACCGATGGCAGTACAAAGCACTAGAGCCTTTCGGAGATTTCACGACACCCGCATCACTTCAACCTTACTGAGGCGTCGTTTATACTCCCGCCACTGACCGGCGCGGCGAAATGCAATTCTATAATATTGATAACCAGACCGGCGCGGCACCGCTGGGCGACCGAAGTATAATGATCGAGCCGTGTCGCAGACATCGCCTGCTTTTCAGAAGCGTCGCGCAAGGAATTTTCGAGGACTGCGTGTCGTGGTCGCGCAGCGTCATTAGGGCCGAATCGCGTTGGATTGAGACACGGTTTACAGTTGCGCTGCCAAGCGCGACAAAGCGTAAGCTTAGAGGTTGCAATGATCTCGTCGCCCCTCGAGATCAGTATTATAGAATTATACCGAGCCGTGCCGCCAGGCAGCAAAAGTATAAACGACGCGTGGGCCGTGTTAGATGCATTTTTGCGATTTTAACGAATCCGAAGAAAAATTTTGTGTGAATCTGAACTTTTGAAGCGCACTGTTCTCCACTGATTATGTGAAATCTCATGAAGCTGCAATTTCAGACATGGATCACATATGCACCAATCACATTCTATACAAATGATTTCTATGGTAACGCAAATGCAGCTCTGCTTTTCAATCTCATATTCATGGCATTATCGATTCCGGTTGGATTCCTGGCCTGCTGGTGGACAGACAGATTTGGCTTGAGATCAGCGGTGAATATCTTAGCCAAAGCCTACTCATAGAGCTAGTGTATACTTCCCGCGACATAATGTTTGTCATAGTTATCGACCAAAAATCAATATTCCTGAATGTATCCTTTGTCGTGATCGCGCATCGCAGGAAGTATGCACTACGCCATAGAAGGACGCTGCGGCCAAACGTAGCGTTGCAGTGCCAACTGTTATTTGGCCTTAGGCCAGCAAAATGTTACAAGTTTGTGACTGGAGCGTAATTGTGGATGCCACATATGATTGCTAGACGTAGCGATTCCAAGGCGCTGCGTCCGACTATAAACGAGGCTATGCCATTTTATTGTAGTGGCCGTCTGTAATTAAATGTATACCACTAGATCGGTTCCGTAAGGTAGACTTCAAATTCGCCCTTTAAATCTGCTGAATGTCCCCAAATCTTTTGTTTGGAGTGGTTCAACCCACTGTCAGCATACGCTGTGATAGAATGTTGAACTGGACGACGTTGGCGCAGTCGGGTAGAGGTTCGCCTGCGCATTATGTTGTTGCTGGTTCAATTCTCGACACTTTCCCTTTCTTATTTACCTTGAAATTTGACAACGCCCTTAAAAAATTGTAGCTCGAGCTGAAGTAGGTAACCTCCACTCACCGGATAGGATTATGTGGCGAATTGTAAACGTTCGCACACCATTGATTTTTCATTGTTGTGCAGCGAATCGTTTGCGACGTTGGGGTAGACTGCCTGAACAAGTGCTTGTTTTACACGATTTTTGGTTGTTTTTTGCCGTATCTGCAGTTTAACCTCGCAGTGCAAGTTATGGTATGTTTACACAAGGTGTTGAGTTGATTGCAAAACGCTTGGCTCCATGCGAAATTGAACCAGCATATCCCCTTTCTGGAGGAGCGCCTTGTCGCACTGCACCACCGAAGCCCCAGCGCAGCTGTCGCTCAACTGCCCGGTGAATCTTCACCGAAACAATCATCCCTTCACCCGCATAACGGGACGTAGCAGGTATACCGTCATGGACTATATAACAGTCGTAGACCTGTCAGGACGACACCCTAGTCAAGTCTTCATAGTCTTCTTAACGGCAGCGTTCACGATGATCATCCTCGTTGACTTTCCACAGTGAAATGATAGGCGAGAAGGATCCTAGGCGCCCAGTGTCGAAAGAGCGGTAGAAAACGAGCCAGGCGCTGCAAAATGACGGCTGCAAACAAGCGTTTTGGTGCCCCAGACACGCCTGGTGCCCCAGATTTGCCCCCTCGATATGCACAAATGAAGACTCAGACTACAGAAGGATCAAGTGAAGGAAGTGCTGATAAGTGAGCTGATCGCTTCATTGCACTGATAGGTATTATCCTTCTAGCGGTCAATTCCTCCACGCTCAAAAATCAACGTAAACAAGAGAGGGCCTATTTTGGCTCAAGGACGCGACGTTCGTGTCCTTTTTAAGCATGCCTTGCTATCAAGGGCCCCAGACCTTCCGTAAGCCGTGGAGATATCGGAAGTGAAATTTATCGTGAACACTGCCTTTAACGCCCTGTAGTCATAGCGCACTGGAGCGGCGTCCGAGTATAACTATTTATACTCGTGGACGCAGACTATGAGTATTCCAGCGCCATCGCTTTAGTGGAGCGGGTAAAAGTTGACCCCAACTGTGCCATACACACAATTTCTGAGTGCGTATTTTAACTCATTGCAAGGCTGCACGATATAGAAGTAAAAAAATTGATTGGCGATGAAATCGATGGTGGGGCTATAAAGCAGATGATGAAACTCCCACAGAGGTACGAGCGACCCCACCAAAGTGGAGCGAGCGGCGCCTCCGGTCATTTATACTTGAACGGCGCAGCCGCGCGTTACGCGCTCGACTTTCGGGCACTGAGGAGTAGTACACTGTTCAAATCTGCAGTTATCCCAAAATCAGTGTAGAACTATGTAAACTAGGGAAGGGTGAACTCACTGTCACTGTATACACTAAAATCTCACACACACACACATATATATATATATATATATATATATATATATATATATATATATATATATATATATATATATATATATATATATATATATATATATATATATATATATATATATATATATATATATATATATATATATATATTGAGTTTCTGTTCGAGTAATCTAGCTGCTATTTTCGGGGGAAAGGAAGGTTTGAGAGAAAATTGTCGTCTCCGCGCTGATAATCTGCGTTGTTTGGGCATCTGCGCTTACCACTCTGGCCAATTGGAGGGTTTTGAAAGCTGTGCTAAAAACATTTCTAACCTAAGAATGTGTAAAATTTTAATGCTGTGGAAAAACTTGTATAGTGTGCGCTAAATTGTTTTTATTGATTTTTGAAAATTGTCTGTTTTCTGCCTCCTGTTTTCTGCCCATTTTTGGCGATTTTTCTCTGTCTTCTGTTTTCTGTCAAATGGATTTTCTGTTTTCTGTTTCCAAAAAAAAAAATTCCGCACATCCCTGGTCTCGATTTCGATGAAATACAACCCATGAGTGTTTTGTTCGGAAAAGCGACGATTATAAAGGCGGTCTGTTGCGGGAAATCGCCGAGAACTGTTTCGTGATTCCAAATGGCTCGTAAACAATGATCGAAATGACAGTTCGAAATAAAAAAAAATTTGTGTGTTCATATAAAATATGAAATGTCAAATCGGCGTATAAATTTTAATTCCTCTACTGCTTAATAGGTGTCGCTATCAGTACTTTTCTACCAACCTGTATAATATTCTTGATTTCATATCATATCATTATGCAAATGATGAGAAAGTTTCAAGAAAGCTAGAATGATGAGATTCACCGTGGTGAGAAATAACTAAATTTTTGGTTCGAAGAAGTAGAGAGAAATTGACGTAGTT
This sequence comes from Aplectana chamaeleonis, assembly GCA_029168955.1. Taxonomy (NCBI): domain Eukaryota; kingdom Metazoa; phylum Nematoda; class Chromadorea; order Rhabditida; family Cosmocercidae; genus Aplectana; species Aplectana chamaeleonis. The sequence goes on from JAPDOI010000562.1 coordinate 171,610, forward strand.
CCCGTGAAAACATTTAAAACTCGGATTTAAGACGAATAATTCTTCCGAAAAAAAACTTCTATTGAATTATTGATTGTACGGATATCGGAAAAAAATGTGTGCAAAGTTTTTTTACCACTTCGGCAAAATCCTAAACGGATGAAAACGAACGAAAACATTCTCTCAAAGAATTCGAAGTTTTTCATTTGTGTGCGATTATAATGCAGAGGGTTCCCATTAAAATGTCATGAGGAGAGACTATCAGTTTAGAGTATAGGCTTGAATGTGAAAGATAATTATTTTATATTTTATCATTATGTTAAACATAAGAAATCTTGTTCACATTTGACTTTGGACTAGCGATTCGAATGGCTCCTTGGTTCAGTGTGAGAGGTGACTGAAACGCAAAAAAAAAGATTTTTAAAAGTAAACATAGAGTCGATTTCGATCAGATACAGCAAGTTAGTGTTTTGTTCAGAAAAACGACGAATATAAAGGCGGTCTGTAGCGGGAAATCGCCGAGAAGTATTTCGCAATTCCAAATCGCTTGTAAACAATGAACGAAATGACAGTTGGAAATAAATTTTTTTGTATGTTCATATAAAAGATGAAATGTCAAATTGGCTTATCAATTTGAATTCCTCTACTGCTTAACAGGTGTCGCTTTCAGTACTTCTCTGCCAACCTGTATAATATTCTTGATTCTAAATATATAATATGATTATGTCAATGATGAGAAAGCTTTTAGAAAGCTTGAATGACGAGATTGATCGTGACGAGAAATAACCAAATTTTTAGTTCGAAGAATAGGGGAGAATTTGAAAGGAGTTCCCGTGAAAAACATTTAAAACTCGGATTTAAGACGAATAATTCTTCAGAAAAAAAAACTTCTATTGAATTATTGATTGTACGGATATGGGAAAAATGAGTGGGAAGTGTTTTTTGCAACTTTGGCCAAATCCTGAACGGATGAAAACGAACGACAACATTCCTTTAAAGAATTCGTAGTTTTTCATTTGTGTGCGATTATAATGCAGAGGGTTTCGATCAAAATGTCATGAGGAGAGAATATCATTGTAGAGCATAGGCTTGAATATCAAAGATAATTATTTTATATTTTATCATTATGTTAAAGATAAGAAATCTTGTTCACATTTGACTTTGGACTAGCGATTCAAATGGCTCCTTGGTTCAGTGTGAGAGGTGACTGAAACGCAAAAAAAAACTAAGGAGTCGTCCTGACACGTCTACGACTGTTATATAATATATGACGGTATACCTGTTTCATCCTGAGACTTCTCAAGGGCTGCGCAGCGAGCGGTCGACTCTCATTTCGCTCTGCCCAATCAACAACTTCCTGCGCCGTTTGTGCTTCTACTGACTGTTGTTCCTGACTACTACTACTACTATTATGAGCTCTGCTAGCTTTGATACGCCACGAACAAGCCTGGTCACCAACGACAGGGAACGCCCGCAGAAACGTCCACATGTCGATCTTGGAAGTTCGCCGACAACACCTGCCGACTTCGATTTGGCCGTCGATATGCTGGTCAAAGATGATACCTGCCACCATACCTGAAGACAGTGGTGGGTCATTTGTTTGAAAGTCGCAATCAACTCAATGTATTAATAGGCACTGTCGTTGACCGTAACAAGCAGTTGCTGGATGAGAACGCTGCTCTCAAGCTCGAGATTGATCAGCTGAAGAATTCCTTAGCCGAGAGTCGTCAATCGATTCCGCCCCAATCAGCTGATCCTTCACCTCCGCTTGTGCCTTCGTGGGAGGAGATGGAGCGTCGACGATGTGTTGTCATTTCGGGTGTTCCAGAGAGTAATTTCTAAAGTGGCCTCCTCTAGAGTAGCGCATGATTTTAAGATTGTCTGGCAAATTATGGATTTTTTAAATATTGATTGTAGTATTCACTCTGTTTTTAGAATGGGTAAATTGTACAACAATCGCCCTAGACTCATCAAACTTGTTCTGCCGGCTTCTTATTTTCTAGAACTATGATAAGTCGGACTTACCGGCTCAAAACCTTCTATCTCAGAGGTATTTATCTTAGGCATCGCTTCCTAGAATAGAGTTAGATCGTTTACGTGATGAAAGAAAATCTAGATCGCATCCTCCTCCTGTAGTTAATAGCAGTCAGTCATCCCAAATGTCCCCTTGTTGAAGTTACTCCTGTTTTGAAAGATTTGAACTCTGCATCTTCTGGATGTTGTACCAGCAACGAACTCGGGAAACTGTTAAAGCCTCCTTGAACTCCGAAAATGGTCTTGAGTGTGTAGTCGCAAACATTCGATCTATGGTAAAAATAAGGAGGCGTTAACTCTTTGTTCTCTGAAATAGCCCAGCTTTAGTAATGCTTACCGAAACATGGTTGAAATCTTCTATTGACCTCGCTCCTCTCTTGGGTTCTTGGTGTTCACTCTACGAATGCTTCCGATGTGACAGACCCCGCAAAAAGGTGGAGGTGCAGCAATATTATGCAAGCCCACTCTCTCGCCTGTTCTCATTTTCAAAGAATCTGTTCCTGAATCTTATGAATTGCTGTGCACTGATATTTTTGTGGACTCTACCATCATAAGAGTCATAGTAGTTTATAGAACCCCAATTGTACGCTTTCCAAAACCAATCAGATGATAAAAGCCATCAGTGATATCCTTTCCTGTGAACAACCTAGTTTACTAGTTGGAGATTTCAATTTCCCAGATATTTCTTGGGAAAGCCCATACAACCCTCTCAACACCGTATCCAAACAGTTCCTCGATATGCTTGAAACACACAATCTTTTACAATTTGTTCATACTCCGACATTAGGTGACCACCTTCTTGACCTAGTTTTATGTAATCACCCCCAAATTGTTCGAAGCATTATCGTAGGCCGACCTCTGGGCACTAGCGATCATAACAGCGTCTCGGTAAACATAAGTGCGAAATCTGAACCAAAGCGTTTTGTCACAGTCAGAAGTTACAAAGACGTAAATTGTGATGATGTAAAGGAATACCTCGCGGAAATTGACTGGATCGGATCATTTAATACAGTGGGTTCAGTTGATGAAAATACGAAATGTTTCTTGCCATCTTAAACCATTGCATCGATCTCTTTGTCCCCATTAAAAATTTCCCAGTCAGAAAACAGTTTTTGCCAGGTTACTTACGCACTTTGTACAATGCTCGTCACACTGCATGAGAAATGCTATTTCGAGCCAACTTCATTTAATTGGGAAAAGTACCATAAAATTGACTCAGATTTTACAAAAAAGCTTAAGTTCAATGCTCGCGCGAGCGAAGAGTCGTCGGGTCTAGAAATAAGGCTGCTTTTTATAAATTGATGAACCAGAAACTTCGACAAAAACGAACAATAAGTTCATTAGTTGATGAAAATGGAGAAGTAATTAGACTGGATGGGGAAAAGGCGGAACTCCTTGCGGACACTTTTGCAAAGTCGTACAGTGATCCGAGCAATGATGCAGTATTCTCTTTGGTCCAAGCTTTTCCAGAAATGCCTGATTCAGTGTGGTTTTACGCCGATGAACTTTATTCAATGCTTTTGAAATGGCCCCAGTCTCTTTCTGAGACTCCCGACGGGATTCCTTACAGTTCGTCAAAGAAACAGCAGCATATGTAGTGAATCCGTTAGAACACATCTTTAATCTGAGTTTCATGAATGCCGAAGTTCCCCGAAGATGGAAATGCTCTTATAACACCTCTCCCGAAAACCTCCTTATAATCAGCCGGGAAATTATCGACCTGTTAGTGTTACCTCAATATTCGCCAGACTTTTGAAAAAAGTGGTAAAAACCGAATAGTTGATCATCTCAACAATCATGATATCATATCTCCTTGTCAGCACGGTTTTCAAAAGAAAAAGTCAACAGAGACAGCTATGCTGAAGGCGCTTAATGATTGGACGGTGGCGACAGATAGTGGGGGGTCGGGAGGCGTCGCATACTTGGATTTCTAGAGCTTTGATAGGGTATGCCATATAAGGTTGAAGGCAAAACTAACTTCGGTCGGGATTCATCCACTTATTGTGTCCTGGGTAGATTCATTTTTAAGTGAGCGAACTTTTAGCGTACGAGTGAACCAAGCCTACTCTGAGCCGAGAAAAGTTCTCAGTGGAGTTCCCAGGATGTGTGCTTTCTCCATTGTTGTTCAACATTTACACCTACGACATACCGAGACTGGTTTCATCCTTGATGCGAGCTACATTGCGTTCGCCGATGATATCAAAATATATTGTCCGATAACATCCTCAGAGAGTAGTATGAAGCTGCAGAATGCAATCGCTGCTGTAGATCGCTGGTCCCTAGAGTGGAAGTTACCCCTGTCTCAGGAGAAAACCAAAATGCTCCATCTTGGGAAACGTAATCCAATCTATAGTTATAGTATGGGAAATTGTCACCTAGGTGTTGCGCAGAACATTCAAGATCTTGGGTTCCTTGTAACTAAAGACCTGAACTTTGACCACCATTGTGAGCAAATTGCTAGAAAAGCAATGAGGGTAATGCATAACTTGTTCCGAGCTCTCACGACAAGAGATACTTCTGTTCTATTGAAGGCTTTCAAAATATATGTAAGACCAATTCTTGAGTATGGCACTACCATTTTCTGTCCTTACAAACGCAAATTCATTCTCAAATTGGAAAGTGTACAGAACAGCTTCACTAGGAAGTTATTCATCAGAAAACTAGGCTTTGTGTACAATGTCATTCCTGGCAGTAAGACTAGAAACAAGGAGTTCAACCTTCGATCCTTGTCGTATAGAAGGAGAAGGAATGATCTTGTTATGGTCCACAAAATTTTAAATGAATATTGCGGTCTCGATAAGGAAGATTTTTTCGCAGTGAGAGACTCAAGAACGCGAGGCGGAGAGCAAAAAATCGCCATTAGCACTGCAAAGACTGCTGTTCGACACAACTTCTTCGTTAATAGAGCTGGGTCTGACTACTTAAAATTGAGCAAAAAGTTTCCTACCTCTCGTGACATCAAAAGCTTCATCAAGATAGTGGACTGTTTTCTGAGTTCCTCGGAGCGGAGCAGCTAACCGCTCTTCGCTTCGCTGACCATGAATAAACGTTTTACAAAAGTAATTTCATTTTTTCACTATTAGGCTGTTTCTCTTCTGAACTACCCGTCGTTTATTTTCTAAATTTGTTTTTCATATGGTTTACTGGAATTTGTTGGTTGCTGATATTTCCGTAGAAACATTTTTTTTTCAACATGGTCATCGATCATGTAATAAATATATATATATATCCTGCTATGCGGGTGAAGGGATGATTGCTTCGGTGGAGATTTACCAGGCGGTTGTGTGAGAGCGGCGCTGAGGCTCCGTTGGTGCAGTGCAACAAGGCGCTCTCTAGGAAAGGGAATGTGCTGGTTCAATCTCGCCCGGAGCCAAGCGTTTCGTAAACATATCATTAAGTGCTTGTTTTGTTACAACTTGATCAATGCGAGCAAATCGGTGGAAATAAACTTTACAGCGAATTTTAGGAACGTACTGGAATTGCAGGGTACAACAATTTATATCGTCCTAAAACGTCTCAAAAATATTCGTGGATAATCAATTTTTTTGTGTAACATGTTAGAGGCAGAGACCGGGGCTGAAGGGAGTCGCTGAAAGGATCGTGAAGCTAGATTTTTCATAATACAGCTCAAATCCAGGCATTTCGTTCGAACACTTTTGTGTAAGCGCAGAATGAGTGCACATGTTTTGAGGTGGAGAATGGAGGTGCGGGGGGGGGCGGTCGATGAGTGCGCCGCGTTGCTAGGATTTTCACAAAACACCACATAATGTGTGTCCGAATGAAACTGTTCGGGTCGGCATGCGTGTGGAGCAGCCGTCGCAAAGACAGCAATTCGGATGAGCCTTCCCATGGCTGCAAACAGCTGATCTGGATAATACTCCTAATTCGTCAGATGCTCCTGCTAATCGACTTCCAATTTCGAAAAACGCCTGCGCGACAGCCGTTCGATACGCACGCCGACCGCATCGGCGGACAGCCCCATTTGGACGCACATTATTTCAGCGCTTTACTGGCCACTTTTTTAGTGAGTGTACAACATATCAGCGGGATACATACAGGCAAGGCTAGAATGGGCACGTGGCTTAGCCGGCGGAGATCGGACCGGAGGCGGGTCGTTGAGAGGGTCGTATTGTACAGAAAATTTACGAAACAACTTGAAAACAACCGATTCTTCAGAAAGCTTTTGTATAAATGTGCGGGCGGGATGGGAGTGGAAATCGACGATGAGTGGGTCATTGAGGGGGTCGCATAAAAATCTGTCCATCTACTGTGCTTCTCTGGACCGAATTCCGGTCTACAATCGCGTATCGACACGCTTCGCGGCCGCACGCGCTCGAGTCGGTCGAGCTTCCAGCACCAAAGCCGACTCAATGTGACTTTTTTATACAGTTTTCTCCATATTTTGTTTCCAGTTTCCAAAAACCATCTAGAGTCAACAGATCGGCGGCTGTGGCGCAGGAAACTCTTCCGATTCGGGAGCGTGCGGCCGCAAGGCGTGTCGAGACGCGATTGCGGTCCGGAACCTGGCCCAGAGAAGCACAGTACAACCCCAGATAATCAAAGTAAGAAACGCCAACAGTTCACTACGGGTTCAAAATAAAAGACCGCGATTTCAGTTTCACATAGGAGCATGGACGAACTTTTTCGGTAATGTGATTCGAGTGGTTGGCTCTGGAGAATGGCTACCGCAAAATGCCCGATTTCCGGTGGCATTTACGGGTCAGACGGTGGCCGCATTTGCACAACCGTTTGTGATGTTTCTGCCAACAAAACTGGCAGCTTACTGGTTTCCACCGGATCAGCGGGTGATCGCCAACACGCTTTCATCGATGTCAAATCCAATTGGAATTGCCGTTATGTATTCATTCTCACCAGTTATCGTCAATGACTCACATCCGAACGCATTTCTGCTCCTAGTAAGTTGATTTTTTTTTGATTTTTTTTTCTGCCTTTGTTTCGTTTTTCTATTCGAAAATTTGCATATACTGATTGACCTGCATGCTCAAGAATCAATTATCTGCATATGTTGCTAAGAAGTGTACTACTATAAGCCATACTAACCATTTCAAATGAAATGTACTTTTCAAAACCATTTTCGAACGAAAAGTCCGACTACGCCCATCACAGCTGCCTAGACCCACTCTGAAAGAAGTTATAGGCGTTTTTTCTCTGATTTTCGTACCTATTGTATCCCCTAAAAGGCGCATTATTTTCACGAGAAGCCGGAAACGGACCTCATAATCGTGTTTAGCGCCCAAAACTATTTCCCTAGGCAAAGTTTGGGTGAAGGAACATTTTCCAAACTTTGCGCAGACTGAGAGCGTTTTGGACTTGTACGGATTTTCGGTTGGGCGTTTATTCATACAAATTAGAGGGCTCTCGAAGTGTTTTAGAAAAATATTCCAGTTTTGACTTAAAATTCGCACTGGAAGGTTATTTGGGGTGATGATCACGAATCCGAGGTTCATTTGACGTTTTTCCAAAGTTTTCTTCTAAATTTGCTCAAACCTTCCCACCGGCAGAAAAAATTGACGGCAAAATAGACTTTTGACGATTTCCGGAATTCGGGGACAGATGTGGCTCAAATCGTTCTTCTGGGGGTTACTTGGAGTGCTCAACACGAATCTAATGTGATTTTATCGATTTTTGACAGCTTACAGTAGACTACGGTGGGTATACGGTAGTTTGGTACTTTGTTCTAGACTCTTATTGCAGACTGAATGAGTAATTGAAATGTCCTATTTTCAAAGCTTTCAGAGACCAAAAATTCCAAAAAACCTAAAGTAAGCCGTTTTAGTGCAGTCCAAAACGCTAAGGAAAGAAGTACCCGTAAACCTGACAACACAAAAGAATAGGGAGAGAAACATTAAAAATTCAGAATGCCATGAATTTTTTGGGAGTTTAAGGTAAACGCGCTCTACCGAAGACGTGGGCGGAGCGGATTGCCGCCGCTCGTGTCGCATCCACGCATCAGATTCGGCTCCGGCTTTTCTTCCAGTACATATGAACCCAAGGTGCCGAAGATGAAGGAATTCCGGCGCAGTGCGAGTGCGCGCCATGCTAGAGATTGTGCCTCTGGTTCAACTCCTCGCCAAGAAGAGTTTTGCAGTTAATGAACTTTTTATATTCACCCTGACAATAACACCCTGGATGTTCTGTTCCTAACAAATTCGACTGGAGTGTATATTCGGATGATAATCTAAATTTTCGTCGAATCTCTTAGTCAAATCCATTTCTAAATTCTTGGATTGAACTTGATTTTGACTAACTCAAATAAACTGCATAGTTTGAGTTCCCAAATGAGTCAAGTAATTAACTATTCGGAAAATTGAGATCTTCAAATTTCCAGATAATTTTGGGTTTTTTGCATTCTTTTGCTCTTCAGCCTAGCCAACTCCCAGCCAAATCCTCATAATCGAATGAAGAAATTATCGAGAGAATATGGAGACAAAGGCTTCCGCAACTTCTGCTCGAATCCATACCTCAAAGGCACAGTCCAGGCTCAGGAACGAAATCTGAGATTTCCACATACTCAGAAAACGGCCGCATTCAATGCGTGTCGAATATGCATTGAACTCGAGTGACCACACCCATCGAAAGGCTCCATCACAGGGGCACGTGCTCCAAACAGCAGCACGTGCTGCAAAATAGCATAGCAGGAACAACTTGCCACCAAATTCAATCGCAGGGGTACTTGCTGCAAGGTAGTCCAGCGCTATCGTAGCAGCACACAGACGCGACGCGGCTGGCACATCAACGTGCGACGCGGCCAGCCCGCCGAGCACCATCTGGGGCCGTCAGTGATTGGACGAGGCCTCTAGCGGCCGGGCGGGTAAAGTACCGCAAACTTGGGGAATTGAACCGGCGGAGCTGCCGACCTCTCAGTTCCGTCTCAGGAGTGCATCGTATACTTTCCTTTTTTGGATAATCGTTTTGTCATCGAGTTGAATGTGTATGATGCACGCGTTGGACGGCTTATTTGTTGGGGCACGTGCTGTAATTTCAAACTCAATAGGAGCACGTGCTCCCCTAGCAGCACGTTCCCTGACTGTTCTCGAAGCCACCTTGTCTTCGAGTTGAATGCGTATTCGACACGCATTGAATGCGGCGAATGCCTGAGTAATTGTGAAGTAGACCCACCCCGTATACCACTTGCCAAGTGCGAGCTCTCAATTCCTCCGAATAAGCGAGACATGGCAGGAAGCCACCCTGGGGCGCCCACCTCGGGAAGCCACTTTGGCCCACCCCTTTTACGATCTTTCGAGCTCATCAGTGGCGAGATGAACTATGCTTTCCCATCAAAAGCCCCGTTCTTCCCTTCATTCTCAGCCTCTCTCTCTTCATTCAGGCCAGCTGGCATACAGCGGTTGCAAATAACGAAAGTTACAAGCCTCAGACAACTCGTCCACCATGCTTCGGCAGCTCAATTTTTGAGATACCATAACTCCGTTCCCATCTGATCTTGAACGATTCCAGAGACATGATTGGAATCATCTTAGGACCTTTCTCAAAATAGACAGGAAAACAGAAAAACGATTCTGGGGCCTTTAAAGGCAGCATAGACGCTCGCAAAAGTTGTTGAGATAACTACATTAGTGGGGTCGTACGGGCCCTAGAAGAGCCCTAACGAAGTTGAAAGAGTTGAAAACGAGTTAGAATGACCGTACTTGAGCCGTATTGAGTCCCTAAATCATCCTTTCCCCGCCCCTCGATACGGGCTCCGCCCGCCAATACAAATGTTCAATGCTCGATTACGGTCATTTTGGGTCATTTGTTACGCTTCTAAGGTCGTAAGAGTACCAGAAAGGGCCGTACGAGTACGTTAGCGTCGTTATCCCAACAAATTTGTCGCTAGCTCCGCTATTTCAGCCAATGCGGTACAACTCGTCCACTTGCGGGCCAAAATAGAACGAACCGACATATCTTCATTTCAAACGATTTTTTCCGGTTTTTTCGTTATCTCTGAATATTAACAGCTTTAGACCTTCGATTCATTCCATAAAATTGATATCATTTTTGAGCGTGCATGCTGGCTTTAAATAAGAGTGATAAAGGTGATTCTAAACGGTTTCCTTGATATCGGCCTATTTTTTCCAAAAATGTCAGAGCTCATTCAATTTTTGACATTTTCATGTCTGCCATGCCTTTTGATCCATGCTGTTCAAATTGAATTTGGGAGATGCGTGAGCTTTCAAATACCACGACAGTTTCTTGCACTTCAAGTTATCTTCCTATCTTTAAACAGGAAAAAATTCCAAAGTCACGAAGAAATAAGGGTTTTCGCAACCTCTTCCCGAGCCCATGCTTCCAAAATTATTGAGGAAATTGTTGTCGAACAAATTTCCTTGATCTTGGGTTTTTTTGAATAGTAAGTTCAAATTGTGAACCAAATCCGAGTATGAATCCGATTGTTCTTATAAATTTTGCCAGGTTTTATTCGAATAGCGACCTCCAAATCACCAAGAAACAATGTCCGGGCCCCTTTTCAGCTGCAGCATCTTTTCGAGTATATGAGTTGATCAATGAAAAATAATTTGAATTTTTAGAAATCTCCCATTTGATGTCAAGTTTTGGAAAAGGGATCTTATTCCCATTCTAGATCTAGCCTTTTCACAATTCTTTGGATGCTGTTTCGCTTACTATTTTCGGAAAACATAGTCCGTCCTATGCTACACTGCGGCACTAATTTAGTGAAGCTACTATGACGTAACGTAAAGGTGATAACGCTAAGTTGTGGTAGGTTGATCAATGAGCGCTCTGGTACGTGAAAAAAGCCAACAAATTCTTCCTTCTTGAGAAAAAATGCTGTTATATCTCCTGAGCTGTCAAGAAAACCCACGCGAAATTCATGATTTCCCGATAACGAAGCACAGCACAAATTTGCAATTGCAATTTTCGTGATTTGCTCTGCACGTGTGTTATCATCGCCGCCTTTTTTCAGACAGGAATCTGTGGATCATTAGCGGCGATCACTGCCCTGTTTGCTCTTTTTATCACTAAATCGAAGCCACCGACTCCAGCCGCAGCATCACGTGACGACGAGGTCGAAGTGCCAGCATTTTGGGACGGAGTGAAATTATGTTGCCGTTCGAAAACGTACTGGATATTGGCTGTTTGTCTCGGTAAATACTAGATTTCGGTAGAGTATCAAATATGTAAGGAACTGCCTTATCCGTTTCTGCGTGTTACAGTACAGGCCGTAATTTTTGCGTTTTCGGCGAAAAAAAAAACGCAAAAAAGTGTTTTTTCGCCCTTTTGTCATAACTCTGTTCATGATGGTCAATTTGAGATTCTACCAGGCCGTCCAATAACTCCTGTCCGGAAATTTTCGAAATTCCATAGTTTTCCTTAGAAGTGTTATAATATCAGGCAAGTGTAAGAACCTTCTAGAAGGGTCTCCAAAGTTCTACGCTAGGGGTATACAAGGCGCAGTCGCCGCGTCTAGCTACCAGTACAAGCTAAAATGGACCAAGGTCGAATTCGTACGTTCGTGTACTACGAGTGGCTGCTGGGCAACGACACGGGCACCGCGTTCGCCAACATCTGCAGAGCGTGCAAGGAGGATGCAGTGTCCCAACGCACAGTCAGCCGCTGGTTCAATCGTTTTGAGAGCGGCGACACGAGCCTCGAGGACAGGGAGCACAGCGGGAGGCCTTCTACGGTGGATGATGACGAAGTCCGTCGCTGTATCAAGGAGAAGCCGGAAGCCACCACCCGTGAACTGGCGACGACGCTCGGCTGCAGCAAGTCCACCATCCACAATCGACTCAACTTACTCGGCTACAACAAAGTTCTGGCCCGTTGGATCCCCCACCGTCTGACGGACGCCAACAAGCAGAGCCGCGTGGCCGTCTGCCAGTCCCTCCTCCTTCGTCCGCATCGCAAGGAGTTTCTCGAGGACCTGGTCACTGGGGATGAGAGCTGGGTCCTCTAAGACAACGTCGCCTGCCGTGCCGTCTGGATCCCGCGCGGAGAAGAGCCGCCGACGACGCCGAAAGCCGACCTGCACCCGCTGAAGATCATGTTCTGCTGCTGGTGGGACACCAAGGGCATGCTGTACTTCGAGCTGCTCCCGCAAGGCAGGACGGTCACCGCCTCCATCTACACCGATCAGCTCGAGAAACTAGCCGCCGCCATCCGAGAAAAGCGTCCCCGACGGGCCTCGGTCCACCTGCTGCACGAAAACGCGCGCCCCCACGTGGCGAAGGAGACCCTGCAGAAGTTGGCGACGCTCGGCTGGGAGACGGTTGCCCATCCGCCGTATTCCCCCGAACCTCCCCCCTCCGACTACCACTTGTTCCGCCCGCTGAAGCACCATTTGGCCGGAAGGAAATTCACCAACTACGACAACCTCAAATCCGACATCGCGGACTTCTTCGAGTCGCAGCCCCTGGAGTTCTGGGCGAAGGGCATCGGCGACCTGCCCAATCGATGGGCCACTGTTGTGGATAACTATGGTGATTACATTGTTGATTAGACTTGTTTTTCAATGAAGGTGAAAAAAAAATGAAAAATGGTGAAATTTTCGGACAAGAATTATTGGACAACCTGGTAAAAAGATATTTGGAATCAGGCAAGAGAAATATCTCTTTTAGCATGCTATTTGGCATACTTTTTACCAAGCATGCAAGCGTAACAACATGGACATAGTTGCTCATAAATTCCTTGAAGCCACAGTCCGAGCTCAGAATCGATTTTTTGTTTTTCTGCCTATCTTGGAGAAAATTTCACGCTGATAACAATGGTGTTTCAGAATCGCTCGAAACTCCCTACGAACGGAGTTACGGCTCCTCAAAAATTTTGAATTTGAACTGGTCGAAGTTCGCGGACGAGTTATCTCGAGCCTGTATTTTCTCGTTATTCGCAACAATCATTCTGAAGCAGGACACAATATAAAGCCAGACCGAAAAAAAAATGAAAAACATATATTTTTAATAAAGTCATTCGCGCGTCTCTTCCCTATGAAGGTCGGAAACCTGCCAGTGGGCGTTGCCCATTTTTTTCTTTCAAGGGGGCGTGGTCGAATTTTTCCTAGCTTTTTCTCGCTTATTTGAGCAAAGTGAGATTTTGCGCTTGGCAGGATTGCTATAGACGGCGAGTGGACCACAATATCAAAAAATACCTCTGAGGTTGGACTGTGCCTTTAAATGCGAAAGCGCGTTTCATGCGCGTTTCGGGTTGATTGTTTCATGCCTAACTTTGCTTACGTATGGTTACGTCCGTGGCTTGTTTCCTCAAAAAAAGAGACATTTGAACCGCGGCTGCCGCGGCGGTTTAAATCTCACCAGCGGCTGGCTGATAATTACCAGCCAGCCGCAGCTGAGATTTAAACCACCGCGCCAGCCGCGGTTTGAACTTGAATGTTTTTTCTTGAGGAAACAAGCCACGGACCTAACTATACCTTGTTGAAGCGGGAGCCATGTTGTATTCCAGAAGAAGGAGCACAAGATGATGATTCCCAATATCTCTTAAAGGCAGCGTACACGCTCGTAAACGTAATTGAGATAACTACGGAATTAGAATGGTAAAGGCACCAAACACAACGTCCACGGATTTTGAAGCGTCAAAAACGGCCCACAATGACGCTACACGAGTGAGAAGTTGGCCCCGCCCCTGTATCTGCCCGCCCCCTGTATTCACGTCTGCAACCAAAACAGGGGTGCTGGGCCATTCCCACCGTCGGCGACGTTTGTGGTTTACCTATTGTACCCATTCTACCACCCGCAATCGTCACTGACGGTGGAAATCGCTCTCCACCTCTGTTTTGAAGGAGGACGCAAATACAAGGGGCGGGCAGATACAGGGGCGGGGCCAACTTCTCACTCGTGTAGCGTCATATTGGGTCGTTTTTGACGCTTCAAAATCCATGGGCGATGTGTTCGGTGCCATACCATTCTAATTCAGTAGTTATCTCAATTACGTTTACGAGCGTATATGCTGCCTTTAAGGTTCCCAAATGGACCATTTTGAACAGGGTTATGAAAAAAGGGCGAAAAAAAACCCGATTTTTCGCGTTGTTTTTTCTCGCCGAAAACGCAAAAATTATGGCCTGTATTGTATGGTCAAACAATTACGTTTTCACAAATGACCATCGTGTAGACCTGGACCTGGACCCTATCTGGAAGATTCTTTCATCAATCCATGCAGCTGTTGTTGAAAGTCTGATTTCTAACTTGCTCAAACTCGCCTCAACAGTCTAAAAATTCTTACAACTTTGATGTAGTTTTTGACAGTTGAATCAGCAAAAGTATGAAACATTTCTGAATTACTTTCTTTATCATCGATGCCTATCATTCATAAACAAGAAAATTTGATTCTAGGATTACTTGGCCTGATTTAGATGACAGTCAGAGTTGTGCATCAAATGTTCCCGGATGGGCCAAAAAAAAAACTTCAAAAATCTACGAGAATCCCGGTAAATTCCTAAATTTGAGTCGGTGAATTGGTAAAATACAATTTCTCAAAAAACACCAATAAATCTGATAAATTTGATGAATCGGTTAACCCATTCACGACCACGCCTAATTTTAGGTGGCTGCACGTTCAGACCGCGTGCAATATTGCGTCACCGTGTACAGTGTCCCACCGGTGGGCCACATTTGCTCAACTAGCACGCCACCAAAAAATCGGTTTTTCGTTTTTTTGCTTATCGTACGACTGTCGACGTCAAAATCATGATGCCAAAGTTTCAGCTTCCATAACTCATTCCTTCCAGAGAAACGGCCTCCTAAATGTTCAACTATGTAGTTAAAACAATCCACAAAATCACGTGAGTTCGTTGAATTCTAGCGGTTTGAAACATTAATCATCGTAGTATACCATGATAGACATTGTTCTGTTCTTCCATTGACAGGAAATGCTTAGTGAAATGATAATTTTTCAGATTTGCACTAATTTTGATTCAGGTACTCCTTCGCTCTTGCGGTCTATCGCATTCCGACGCGAGTTTTTTTGTAGTAAACATTTTAAGCATTCCTTTTGGCATTAGGACGTAGAAAATACTCCTCAATTTTCTATATTGACTGGGAATGCTGATGGAAATGACGTTTTTTTAGATCTTCTCCCATTTTTTTTCCTGGACACCCCCTCACCTCTCCGGTTTGACGCCTTCTTTAGATTTTTTGTAAAAAGCCTTCTTGAGCGTTCGTTTCTCTGACATATAGACGTGGAAAATAGTTCTATTATTACATATTGACTAGGAATGATTAGTGTAAAAACCGATTTATAGGTTTTCACTCGTTTTCTGCTCTGGGACGTCCCCATTTTTCTCGTCCGCTCCTCTCCAAGGTAGTTTTAATCGAAGTTGGAGCCCCGGCCTACGATGGTACACCAACCATAACCAAGCAGCACTTTCAAAAAAGGCCCTAATGATCTCAACATTGGTGATCTTTACATAAAATAATTTCTGTGAACAAAATACGGGCGAAAGAAAAGTCGATTCTCTACGCGGGAATGGTGCGCAATATCAGTATTCATAGTTCTGTGATATATTAAATAGTGCTATACGATCTGACCACTACTAGAAGTAGGGATTGTTTCTCGAGTAATGGGAAAAATAAAAAATTTATCATTGCTTGTAAAAAATGCGATCTGTACTCAAGTTTGCGGTTTTCGACCTCGCTGCAATCGAAGGGTCAGATATATTGTAGTGGTGAAGCTGCCAGCGGACCACGAAGTTTATAGTCGACTCTCGAATAGGTTAATACATTGACCATAAGTAGGTTTAGAAATTCCTTCATGCGGTGGAGAAATCGATTTCTGAAAACAGTGTCCCACCGGTGGGACACGCGGTCCGACGTGGTAGTCAACGCGTGTCCCACCGGTGGGACACGCGGTCGTGAATGGGTTAAAGGAAGCATACACGCTCGCAAAAGTTGTTGAGATAACAAAATTAGTGTGGTCTGACGGGCCCTAGAAGAGCCCTCACGAAGTTAGAAGAGTTGAAAACGAGTTAAAATGACCGTATTTGAGCCGTATTGAGTCACAAAATCATCCTTTCTCCGCCCACCGTTACGGGCTCCGCCCCTCAATACAAATGCTCAATGCTCGATTACGGTCATTTTGGCTCAATTTTTACGCTTCTAACCAGGGGTGTGCGTTAATGAAAGTTTTTTTTTCGTTAACCGTTAATCGTTAATTTTTGAAAAAAAAACCGCGTTAATCCGTTAATGCGTTAACACGTTAATTTTGCATTTCGTTAACATTTTTGAAAACATTACCTGACCACCACGAAAATCGATAAATAACCAGACGTCACAACAAAAAACATGAAACACGTTCCATACTAAACACCGCAGTCAGTACACTCCAAACTTGGAAATCATCTTCATGGATTATTAATACTATCAGCCAGAACAATAAACGAATACTCTTCAAGAATAGGAATCCTCACATGCAAAAAAGCATAGATAGATGGAACATTAACGAAATAAAAATTAACGTGATTTCGGGACTTTTTCGTTAACCGTTAATCGTTAATTTTTGCAAAAAAAACCGCGTTAACCCGTTAATGCGTTAACACGTTAACGTTATTAACGCACAGCCCTGCTTCTAACGTCGTAAGCGTTTCAGAAAGGGCCGTACGAGTACACTAGCGTCGTTATCCCGACAAATTTGTCGCTAGCTCCACTATTTCAGCCAATGCGGTGCAACTCGTCCACATCTGGGTCAATATGGAACGAGCCGTTATATCTTCATTTCAGTCGATTCTTTTCCGGGTTTTCCGTCATTTCTGAGTATTAGTAGCTTCAGATCTTCGATTCATTTTATGAAATTGATATCATTTTTGAGCGTGTATGCTGTCTTCAATGGTGAACGCCAACTCCTCGTGACAATACCGATACATTCCATAAAAAAAAATTTGGAGAATCGCCTACTTTTAATATTCGTTTACTTGTAATACATAAAATATAATGAAGATCTTCTTGCGAGGAAGCAAGTAGTTGCTTGAACAATTACTCCAATATGTACTGATTGCTAGGTCCTAGAAGATTAAAAACATTCATTTATTCGGATTTTTAAAAAAGCGTACTCTGAAAAAGAGGTCAATCTAAAACTACATCTATTGAGAAAATCTTATATTTCGCTATTTGGATTTTTCGACCATGCCGAAACCAGCTCAGGCGATAAGCGGCCCCGAGACGCCTGACAGTCGGCTCGTGTTCCCAATCTGCGAGTCGGCTTCTGTTGTTGTTCGAGCTACTGTTGTTGCTTTCCGAACCACTGCTATTGCTGTCCGGGCTGCTCCGGTTCGCCCCAACAGCAACAGCAGTGACCCGGAGATTGGGAGAACGAGCCGAACTGTCAGGCGGCTCCGATTCCTGTTTGGTGCGGCTCGGGGCCGAGAATCGCTTGAGAGTGTCAAACATTTTTGCTACGTATGAACCTATAGAAGAGCATAATTTTCTTAAAATATCATGAGCAACTGAAAATATGTCCCTACCAACTGTGGATAGACAGGCGAGAAAATCACGTGAACAGATTGAACCATCCTCTACCAAAGTCTATTCCATCCTTTATGTCCTTTGCGCGAGGGCGTCGCGGCTGCGTCGCACCACACGGGGCATCTAGCCGCTGAAAAGCTAGTGAATACAAATCCATTCGACCTTTTGTTAACTGCTTCATAGCCTTTCAAAAATCAATATGCGAAAATATTAACTTTTTCAGGTGGTGGAGTAGGTCTATTCAATGCTCTTTACAACAATCTGCAGCCTGCCCTATGCGTTATGGGCTACACCTTGTCATTCAGTGGTGGAATGGGAACCCTCCTGATCATGAGTGGCCTTGTCGGGGCGGCTATTTCGGGTCTTTATGTGGATAAAACGGGAAAATTTGAACAGGTCAGCTTACAAATGGATTCATCGAATCAATTTTCACTTTTCTATTTTTGATATTACAGACCATGAAGTTCTCATTCTTGCTCGCTGGAATAGCCGCATGTTCATTGGCGGTTTCGGTGAACTATGAAGCTCAAATCGGATGGGTTGTAGCGTCTATATTCTTTTTTGGAGCATTCGGGTTCGCTATTTACCCAATTGGTCTCGAAATGGGAGTTGAGGCGACCTATCCGGTGGCTGAGGCAACCTCGACTGGACTCATCATTATGATCGGGTAAGGTTTCATGAAGCACGTCTTGGAGTTCTCCTCGGAAATAGAAAAATTCGGGGCTCATTTCGACATTAATGACGAAGAACGGCCAAAAAAGAGTAATATGCAAACGAGCTATACGATCCCCAAACCTCAATGTGGCATGCCTGCCCCGCACACTTGCTCAATAACCGCTGAGCAGGTGGGCGGGACGGGCATGGCTTATTCAAATTTGGGAGTCGTATAGAGCATTTAATGACTTATTTTTAGCCGTTTTTTGCCACTGACATTGCAATCAGCCCCGAACCTTTCCAAGTTCTGTTGGAAACTGTACGACTGTCACCATAGTATACAATGCCTTCTGATAAGAAAACTGCATTTGAACAGTCAAACACAAGCAGTGAAACCTACATTTGCAAATGAATAGCCGGGGGACTATTGCGTTAGGGAATAAGCTCCTCCGTTTTTCTTCAACCGCAAATTACACACAAAATATTGAAAAAAAAAATTGCGGTATCTAACATGTTGATTCTTCAGAATAGAATTAATTGCTCTACAAGGTAGTAAAATTTCATAAAAAAAAATTGAAAGTCCAACCGAACGAGACTGTCCGCACGTTCGGTCGGCGTGCGTTTCGATCGGCCGTCGCAAAGGCATTGGTCGTACCATTGAAAAATCAATAAATGGAAATCCACCTAAAAATTTACGGCTGTAGACAGCTGACTGGGATACTGTTCACTACTCGTCTCATATTCCTTCTTATCAATCTACAGGTTCAAAAATACCTGCTCGGCGGCCGCACGACACCCACGCTCACCGCGTGGGCAGACACTTTCATTCAAATAGACTTTAATCTTATTGATTTTCGATCAATAAAATCGATGAAGTGGGGGGAAGGTTCAAAGCCGGGTTCTTCCCTCATGGACTCAAAAATCCCAAAAATCAATGAATGAAAATCGATTTGAAAATTAATTCACGTCGTCCTATGTGTACAGCGGAAACTTTTATTACCAACCATATACAGATCCCCTGTTTCCGTGTGAAATTTATCTCCGTTCATCGCGTGAGTCGGCGCGCGCGTGTGCTGCGTCTCCTTCTCTCCACACTTTCTCGCTGTCTCTACCCTCGCTCCGCACAAGCGCGCGAGGGAACAGAGTAAATCTGGCTCGGAACCAGAGGATATAACATGACGACAAAATTTTAAATTTTCGTAGAAAAGACGAGAAGATCAGATGACGCACATTTTTCAACTCCAAACCGAACAACTTTTGGCCAAATAAAATTGATCAATCGGAAGGCGTATCTAAATTTTCAGATGATATTAGGGTCAGTCAAGCAAGATCTCTTTTTAGCCATCCCCTTTATCGATTCAAACATCCATTTGAAGTTGACCTTCCAGAAAAACCATTTGTATCACCTTGTAAAAGCACATAATTCTCTTACGAATGATCAATATTATGTCACCACAATTCTAAATATTCGTTGAGGACTTTTGGCTGAAAAAAGACATGGGTCATTATCCCCAGCTCAATTTTTAGACAGTATCGCCGAGCGAACCAAGAGTGTGTCGCGTAACGAACAACCTCCATACCGCCACCCGACTTTTATTGGCCCGGTATCAGCCCGGTGAGAAGACGTTGTCCGGCTGATCGCGGGTCGATGAGGGTGGACATCTGGGTCAACAAGCTTACCCGCGAATGAGAAGTCTGTGACTGCCCGCCGTTTCTAGTGCTGCTCACTGTCTTCTCTATCAGAAACTGCTATAATTGCCCTCGATTCGGCCGACAACCAGCTCAACAAGCCGCGGCCGACCCATCATTGACCCGCAGTCAGCCCGGGGAAGCTGCCAGTTCACTCGGGTCGTCCGATGTTACCGCCTCCGTACAGAAATGACTACATTGTCGACGTTAAAGGTTACTAATAGGTTGGAAGCATTCGCTCCTAGAAGACAGTCGCAATTAGCCCATGGATCAAAAGATGCAATCGGATTGCTTTTCGAATACACAAAATGGGAGGCGCCTAGGCGCATTTCGGCTGGCTACATTAGCTGCGCGCGACGAACAGCCACTGCGTTCACGTCCTCGCCGGAGCGTCGCGCGCGGGTAATCTAGCCCGCCGAACTGCTCCTAAGGCGCTATTCATACTACTCAACACCAGCGCGGAACGCGCGTGCCACGCTGGCGTGACGCTTGTGCATGAAGGGCCCGACGCCTCGCTCGCGTGGCACGTGCGTGACGCCCGCAGGGCCATGACGGCGACCGCCGCAACGACTTCTTCATCATTTTCCTTTCACCATCATCATCGATTTCTTCTATTTCTTAGTAATTAAATCCAGTACTATTCATGATGTTGAACGCGTGTACAGAATTTGCTTGTTTGGAAATGTCAAGACCCGCTTAATTCTGCTTCGCCATGGCGTCGCCACTGGAGTATTCATAGTCTCCGCAAGCGCGGTACGCGCGTAGAAAGTATTCATGCTCCCACGTCCCACCAGCGCGTGAAGCGCGTGCCGCGCTGGCGTTGAGTAGTATAAATAGCACCTGAGCGCCTCCTGTCGCTATTATCCCAGCGCGGATCTAATGATTCAGTCAAGTCAGGAGCACTCATCTGTCTGCTCACGTAGATTATTGTAGCCGTTGGGCGAACAATCGGACTCTTCTCGTCACACGACGTCATACTCAGTAAACTCGGTTGATATGATCATGAGGCATCGGAGCGAAACACCACCGTAATCCGCGGAGTCTGTTGAGTACACGCGCACTCCTGCAAAACAAGGTCGTTATAGATTTAGCTAGAACCTGCTAATAACCATTTTCCGCTCTGAGCCTGTCCAAATAGATTCCTTTGCTGATCCATGTTCAGAATTTGGCCTTGCCAGACCTCTACTTTTACCAACTTAAAGATGATCCTGGCGTATGGGATGTCTTTTCTCAAGCGCGATGGAAAAGGAGCAGTTGGCTCCCGCAGCGAGATAGCTATTACTCTGAGACTTTTAGCCGAGAAATAGCCGCTAAGCGACAGCCTGCAGCGTAATAGCCGCGAAATAGCCGCCAAATAATGCTCGCCGCGAAACGGCCGCTAAATTACGCTCGCCGCTGAATAGCCGCGAAATAGCCGAGAAATAATGCTCTCTAGGTAAATATTCGATGCATTCCAGAGGCATGCGTCTTGGATACTTTTGGTTACTTCTCGTTATTTCCCGGTTATTTCGCGGCTATTCCTCGGCCACACGTTCGTTCCGAGACAAGTCGAGAAATAGCTCCGAAATAGCCGAGAAATATCCCACCAGGAGCCGCTGCGGAGCCTAGCGGGCTATTTCGCGGCTATTTCTCTCTCGAACTGTCAGAGTTAGCTGCAATAAAACAATCTTTTACCTATTAGGAGGCAACCATCTCTTGATTTTTTTCAGCCAAATCCAGGGTGTCCTGTACGTCATTCTCACAAACGTCTTCGTTGGGAAGCCTGATCCTCACCAGCTTGCTGTACAGACATGTGTTGATAAGAATGCCAACCTGAAAACGGTGGTGACATGGAGCGGTAAGTTGGAAGCACTGTTTTGGTGGGTCTACCCGTTTGAAGAGAGTTGAAGGTGCAGTACACATCGAATGAGGAGTCGGGGTCGAGTTCGACGCGCACACGCGACGCGCGCGCAGGAACTTCACCTCGTTCACGCTGTCGCTACAGCGAGTTTATACTTGGCTACCAGAAAATTAGCAACTCAAGTCATGAAAATTTCTCCTTCCATTTCTTAAGTGTTGCCTACATTTGCTATAAATTAGTGGAAGAAAAGCACAAAAAAACGAATGTAGAGGAAACTTTAGGAACTCGCAATGTCATTAATTGATCGGTAGCTCAGGGTAAACGCGCTCTGGCGACGGGGTCAAAGGGGCCGATCAACGCCACCCGCGTCGCGTCTACGCGTCAAACTCGGCCCCGGCTCCTCCTTCGATGTGTACTGCGCCCACAACACGTGCAGCGTCGCGTTGAACTCGTGACGTTGGGCAGGCAGATTTTTTATCAGTTCTCCATGCGAGTTTGCTATTTGCAGTTCCGTTTCTGATATGGGCAGGAGCTGTATGCTTGCTAATAATATTATTTGTCGCGTTCTTCTGGCCGAAGTATAAACGACGGCAATACGAGGCGGCTCAGGCCGTCAAGGATCAGCAGAAGCCTCAATTCACGCGTCTATAGTGATTCGTTTTCTGAATCCACGTCGTCTTCACACGTGTTTACTATCAATTTACGACCAGTGAGCCACGTTTACGGGCATGCCTTTACTAGAATAAAGCGTTCACACTGAACTGTGTTTCGTGGGAGTGTTGCGTCCGATAAGATAAGACAACCTTTGCATAATACACTTTGCACAATTAGTAGGGCAATTCCGGTAAGTATGAATTGCAGCAGAGTTCTGTGGAAACCCATCCGAACTTAGGAAGAAGCTTGTGGTTTGACGCATTCCACAGCCAAAGACAGAGGGCAAAGGATTTATGAGCCGCTGTTCTTAGATAAAGACTAAGTCTATTTTAACCGAGATTCGCTCACCGAAAATTGGAGACTCACGACCAGTATGAATCATGAGCTCTGCAGAGCAATAATTTCAGGACAACTCATATCCAATCGGTTCATGGAGCGGTGAAGTTGAGGATAGAAAGAAGTCTTTGTTGACGCGAAAATTGATCAACGAAAATCTACATGAAAGTTCGAATGCTCGGTCTACTATCGGCAGCTGTAGGGCCTAGCGCAACTCTAACGTTGAAAAAACTAAGAAAAATAAGCTCGGAACGGTCCCCTGCGGCCCCAAAGTTGAACACACGTCAGCTCGTCACACCCCAGATGCACTTTCCACGCCCACAAACGTGAACAAATGAATGCTCGAGATTGTAAGATGAACGATGGTTTCCGATCAATAACCCCGTTCTTCCCTTTTATTCCCAACTTCTCTCTTTACTCAGGTCAGCTCACATACATCGGCTGAAAAAGACGGAAGTTACAAGCCTCGGACAACTCGTCCACCATGCTTCCCTAGCTCAATTTTTGAGGGACCATAACTCCGTTCCTAGAAGGTATTGTACGATTCCAAAAACATCATTGGAATCAGCATGGGGCCGTCTTCAAGATAGGCGGGAAAGCAGAAAAACGTTTCTTATCGTGAACCCTGCCTTTAAAGGCAGTGTTCTCGGTAAATTCCGTTTTCAGCGTGAAACACTCTGCTGGCGAATTCTGGAGCGGATAGGGTTGAATAAAGCAGCGAAGACGGGCCAGAAATCGATAAAAAATTACCACGAAGTGAAGATTTCGTTAGCCGCGTACGCCTGTTCAGCCCGCCCCGCCCCCTTTCTGACGAGCTTGTGGCGCCGCGGACGTTTTTGATAGCGAATTGAAGAGCAACTCCGCCACGCAAAACCTAATTGTTTCGCGCACATTTCGCCGTTAGGACGCGCTTGCGGGAACTAGCAGGGCGCGTGAACTCGTCGGCACCCTGAGCCTGTACGTATGTACATCAGAAACCGTTATTGGAGCTTATTGTGCGCGTTTTTTTGCTCTTGCTTCACTAATCGTTTAGACACGACCAAAAAACCCCATTTTCAAATCGAACTCGAATGTGATATTCATCGTGACCGCTGCTTATAAAGGACCGCGCTCCCCACGACAAACATGCGCAGCCGACCGCTGCCCTCCTGTAAAAAAGGTTTTTTAGTATGAGTCTTCCACATACAACATTAAAGGCAGTGTCCACGATGGAAACCATATATTATTTTTTCACGTTTTTGTATAGCTTGGGCTCCTTAGTGAACGAAAATGTCGAGAGAGCCCCCGCAAAAACCTACATTTTAGAAGGAAAATCAGTTCGAATACTTTGTTAAAGCGAATTTGAATTTCGCGCCAAAATCGTTTTTAAAAACTTTCTGCCTTTTTATACTTCTTCATT
Source organism: Aplectana chamaeleonis (assembly GCA_029168955.1). Classification (NCBI taxonomy): domain Eukaryota; kingdom Metazoa; phylum Nematoda; class Chromadorea; order Rhabditida; family Cosmocercidae; genus Aplectana; species Aplectana chamaeleonis. The sequence continues at coordinate 195,638 of JAPDOI010000562.1, forward strand.
GTCATCTTCGATGTTTTTCTGCATGTGGGGTTTGTGCCGCAACTGTTTTTCATGTTGTTTAACGGCCGCGTCCACATTCTATGAAAAAGTGGTAGATGAGCGACCCAGAAGTGGTAGATGACCGACCCCACAGCAGTTTTCTGGTGGCCCTAACTTTTGAGGGGCGCATTTTCGGAGCCTCAAGTTTCGAGGGTGTTGTGTCAACTAGCCCGGATTGTTTGGTTGTAAACATGAAATTGAAAAGGATTTTCATCGCGCACGATGTCATCAAAGAATCTTTTATACTCTGTTTATCTTGAATTGCACAAAACACGGTCCGCCAATAGTCCTCTAATTGGCCCGCTAGTACCGTAGTGTACGTCCACGACGCGTTCTCGGCAGACCCGGGTGTGCACCCGGTGTGCAGAGCGATCGATTCGTCAATGCCGTCACTCGGCCACCCACCCTGCCACTGTGCCGTCGTGTCTGCCGAGAACGCGTCGTGGACGTGTACTACGGTATGTACTAGCGGGGCCAATTAGAGGACTATTGGCGGACCGTGTTTTGTGCAATTCAAGATAAACAGAGTATAATTTTGATAACAAAAAATCAAGTTCATGGCGCGGGGAGCAGTGTGGACACGCGGTTCCAGGGACAAAACGGTTGTGAGTAAGCAGTGTGGACACGCGGTCTCTCAAGTGTAAAGGCCTGGATCACACCACTTTCTGACACCTGAACGAGCAATTTTCGGCAAAATTAAAGGTAGAAGGCTAGGGGACGATACGGATGATGAGAGATAGTATTTATTTTTATAAACAAATGATGATTTTCGCGAGCACAAAAACTATTCCGCGACCCAATGCTGACGAATACGTGTCCGCGCCTTTCTGGAAAATTCAAAATAAGATATCTAAAATTCCGGCGGCAGGCTATAGATCATTTAGTAGTAAATTTTCCGCCTCACAGTATCAATTGATTAACCTTTAATATTGCTTTCGCTTATTGATTTTTCGGGTCGGAAAGCCCGCGCGTCTTTGCGGCCCTCATAAAAATATAAGCACCACCTTGTAGAGGGAAAACTCTCCTTCGGATGATGTATCACACGTTATCAAAGCTTACAATTTTGAAGCGTCATTTATGATGTAAGAGAAACGCGACCTCAACCTCCTCAACCCAATGCATTCACGATCTTGCCACTATAAAAGCTTCTTGAGTAGTGACGCGTGCGTGCGGCGTTGTTAAGAACTAAAGCAGTTTCGAAATCAGCCAGGTTCCTAATTACGCTACCGTAACGAAAACGACGCGTTTCGAAAGCCTGTTTCACACTTCCGTCGCTGATCGCCGCGATGTCATGTTTTGAACACTGATCGACGTGCGACGCGATCCCGATCGATTCCGATGGTTCTCATTCCATCGCGTCGCGCGGTGATTGAACTTTGAAGGAGGCCTAACCTCCGTCCCTTGGCCACGGTACCGTAATTTGAAACCTGGGCGATGGATTTCTAGCAATTAGTTTTCAATTTTCATGCTAATCTTGGAGAGTCACACGCTGATCACAGCGGTATTTCTGAGAATGTCCAGAACCTTCTATGAATAGAGTTATGGCTCTTTATAGGCAGTGTTCACGATGATTTTCGTCCCCGAATTTTTCACATTAAACAATGCGTTAGCCTCCAAGTGTTACTAAAATTACGAAGAAACGGCGAAAAACGCATGAAAACGTCGTATTTCAGTGACATTATTCTATAACATGGACTAGTTGTCCGGCCTAATGAACATGTTCATGGTGGTTGTCACCGGTGGAAAATTGGCCAAATCGAAAATAGAAGAATATTTTATGTAAAGTAGGATTAGTTAGGACCCTAAGGAAGGAACGGAGCAGTAGAGAATAGAGAATCGCAAAGGACGGGTCCACAAGAGAATTCATTGCCACAACAAACACTTCCTGTGATACTTAAAGGCATCGTACGCGCTGAAAACAACTCACCGTGTTTCGTTCTGAATGATTCTCTGGGCCTATCTAAGAACGTAGGGAGAGTTTGTTCGATTAAAAACGCTTTGTTGTGAAGATAAATGGGGTCGAATGTCTAAAATTCCGTTTGAAGAGGCCGGCCCTCCGTCAGTCAACTGGCACAATTTGCTGTCAGCCATCCTAATTGTAAATGATCAACATGTGATACAGTACAACTGAGGGGAAGTTGATAAAATATACTATACAATTACGTAAAGCATGACTTTTCTACACACATCGATTAGCCTTTCCTTCTCCATAAATCACTTGAAAGAATTATAAACTTCATTTGATCGTGAGATCGTTGGTCAAAACAGCGATCTCTATCGATCGACTCTTCCTTTCTCAAAAGTCGATCGAGATAGTCGATTCGGTCTGAAAAAGGGGTTTACAGTAAATTTCTCGCGGTTTTTTCAACGTAGCTGTTATATAGGGTACTAGAGCCCTCATTATATATGGAAAACTCTAAAACGAAATCCATCGGGAACGATGCCTTTAGGAAGCGTAGTGATACTTAAGGATTTCGTGTACTTCTGGTGCGTTTTTCTCAATTTCTACGTCATTTTAGTTCTACCCAGGGGCCACTTAATTAATATAGCGAGTAATCTCAAAATCGAAGATTATCGTGAACACTGCCTTCAAAGATGCCTATCTATTGAGGGCAAAAAAATGGTGGACGAGTTGTCATTCAGGCCTCAGGCCTACATTTGTCTTCATTCACAATCGCTGCAGGACAGCAAAACAGGATGAGGAGATACACCGGCAATAGACTGAAAACGAAGACTTGTCGGGAACTCATCCATACACCCAGCCGCTAACAAGTTCGTCAATCTGGAAGGGGGTGTGGCCCGTGGTGGTGAGCGAAGGAGGTCGGGCCTGTGGTGGTCGCATATATTTCGCTTATTTGGAGGGATTGAGATCTGGCATCTGTTACGCGCTCTAAAGGAGGGGCCCACTACACAATCAAATCAAATCACAATATTCATGTCTCCGGGTGCACTGTGCCTTTGATGCAGAGCGAGAGTCGGTGGAGTAATGACAACGCTCCTGCTCGGAAAGCGATGCGACGCAGGTTCAACTCCTGCCTGACCACCGAATTTTGTGTTCAAGTCCTTGTGAATAAAATAATATTTCTCGCAAATTCTATTCATCTCTAAGAGTGAAAGGCTCATGACCAGGCTTCAGAAAACTTCCTCCTCCGACTCCCTAACAAAGTCACTCAATAAGGGGCATTCATTTCTGAAAAGATCCCTTTCACGAATTTAAGGCGTGATACGCTTCCAGCTTCACGATTCATTTTTTTGAAAAATAAGTTGTGCGCTTCGTCGGTCTGCATATGACTGAAAACCCGTCTGCACCCATTTGCCGGAAAGGTGATAGACGACCTGCATCCACACGCCACCAGATAAAAACCCGTGCGCATCAATCTGCCTCCAGCAATGGCTCAAGGGTGAAACACCACGACCGCCCATCTGCCTCAGGAGTGAAAAACCACTGCAACCGCAAGCGTCCTTGTGACGAAAAACTGTTAGCGTCAGTTTGCCTTCCAGTTGAAGATGGTCCGCGGAAAAGCGCCTCCAACCATAAGCCTGCAGCAAAGACTTCTGCGATTTATTTAACCCTCTGTGTCCTGGAGTGAACACCGTTTGCGTACATCTGCAACAAAAGGCTAAAAACGGTATTAGACAACCTACGGCAGAAGTCCTTTACCACGTCAATTGGTCTCTGCTAAGCAGATAACGATGACCCTCAAATCGCCCGAAATTTTCGGCGCACCTGGGTGTGGCTCCACCAAAATGGCAAAAATTTGAGCAGCATCCTAGAGCTGATAGAAGACTTGTCTCAGCATGTTACCTCCAGACAGCCGCCGAAAATGAACTCGAACGAGTCAGACTGAAGATAAACCAAAGGTAAGGGAAAATCGAGGATATCGAGGGGGTTAAGTCGCGCATCTAGCTGACCGATAGCATTAGCACTCATAACAATTTAAGGTCCTTCGCTTCGAGTTGGGCTATTTGCTCCCTTCTGTATCCGCTAATTCGAAAGAGTAGGACTCTCACAATTAGTAGGCATTATACCAGGTTGTCCAATAATTCTTGTCCGGAAATTTTCAAAATTCTATAATTTTCCTTACAAGTGTTATAATATCAGGCAAGTGTAAGAACCTTCTAGAAGGTTCTCCAAAGTTCTACTCTAGGAGTATATAGGGCGCAGTCGCCGCGTCTAGCTACCAGTACAAGCTAAAATGGACCAAGGTCGAATTCGTACGTTCGTGTACTACGAGTGGCTGCTGGGCAACGACACGGGCGCCGCGGTCGCCAACATCTGCAGAGCGTGCAAGGAGGATGCAGTGTCCCAACGCACAGTCAGCAGCTGGTTCAGTCGTTTCGAGAGCGGCGACACGAGCCTCGAGGACAGGGAGCACAGCGGGAGGCCTTCTACGGTGGATGATGACGAAGTCCGTCGCTGTATCAAGGAGAAGCCGGAAGCCACCACCCGTGAACTGGCGACGACGCTCGGCTGCAGCAAGTCCACCATCCACAATCGACTAAACTTACTCGGCTACGACAAAGTTCTGCCCCGTTGGATCCCCCACCGTCTGACGGACGCCAACAAGCAGAGCCGCGTGGCCGTCTGCCAGTCCCTCCTCTTTCGTCCGCATCGCAAGGAGTTTCTCGAGGACCTGGTCACTGGGGATGAGAGCTGGGTCTTCTACGACAACGTCGCCCGCCGTGCCGTCTGGATCCCGCGCGGAGAAGAGCCGCCGACGACGCCAAAAGCCGACCTGCACCCGCTGAAGATCATGTTCTGCTGCTGGTGGGACACCAAGGGCATGCTGTACTTCGAGCTGCTCCCGCAAGGCAGTACGGTCACCGCCTCCATCTACACCGATCAGCTCGAGAAAGTAGGCGCCGCCATCAGAGAAAGCGTCCCCGACGGGCCTCGGTTCACCTGCTGCACGACAACGCGCGCCCCCACGTGGCGAAGGAGACCCAGCAGAAGTTGGCGACGTTCGGCTGGGAGACGGTTGCCCATCCGCCGTATTCCGCGGACCTCGCCCCCTCCGACTACAACTTGTTTCGCCCGCTGAAGCACCATTTGGCCGGAAGAAAATTCACCAACTACGACAACCTCAAATCCGACATCGCGGACTTCTTCGAGTCGCAGCCCCCGGAGTTCTGGGCTAAGGGCATCGGCGACCTGCCCAATCGATGGGCCACTGTTGTGGATAACTGTGGTGATTATTTTGTTGATTAGACTTATTTTTCAATAAAGTTTAAAAAAATTAAAAATGGTGAAATTTTCGGACAAGAATTATTGGACAACCTGGTACAAGTCTAGAGATGGGAATGGTGGACACCTTCAGAAACCTTCCTCCAGCTCGTCCAAATTCGAAAACAAAACAGAAAACAGCGAGATATCGCTTACTTCTAAAGAATAACTTTCGAAAATTCATATCAACTCTTCAGCAACTTTGATTTTCAAAAAAATAATGTAACGTTACAAAAAAATGTTACATAGCTACATTTTTGCTCTAATGGAAGAGACATTTCAGACTATGGTACACTACCCATCTCGACTTTTTGAAAGCGGCAACTGAACATGTTGAGAAGACACATGAACCAACTCTAGTTTCAGGTACTAACCAAAGTTTGGTTATAACTTCCCGAAAACTTCCGTAAAACTGTTTCTTGAGAGTTATAGATGTGAGGCAGAATATATGTAAATAATCCGTGCTCAATAATTCCCTAGTACATAGCTAAGGGGATTACATACAAGAAGATTTCCATTTCGGAGCGCGAGAATGAGATCCGTTCGTCAAAATTCTGTAGGTTGTGTGGGTCAAGGTAGGCATCATGTACCCGGCTTAACCGACCGTGTTAATCGATAATCGACAAGTACTGCACTTCAAATTCGTATTGACCTCTACAGATTACCCCCACAGAAAAGTTTTTGAACAAATCTAAGGCATTGACAGAACTACCGTATGTATACCTTAATATACTGTAATCTATCGAAAATCGATAAGAAGACCTTCAAATTCGTGTTAAGGACTCCAGCCAATTCACAAGGAGAATATCTGAGCCCAATCTATTGTAGCGTTTTGGAAATCGTTACGCCGTGTTTCGCGAGTGTTTATGCTCACCGCCGCCCCGAGCACTGCATTGTTGCGGCACCTAACCCATTCGAAATTCGTCAAGTCATATCAGCCGATAATTTTCCAAGGTCAAATTCGTTATAACGCAATAAGGAGAGCAGAATGTTGTTAAAATAAATACAAAGGCCCAAGAATTTTCGGTCTGCAATATTGCGTCCCTCCTCATCCATATGGTAAGCTGCGGCAGTGTCATCACGAGACGTTTTCATTCCGACGATGTATAACTAAGGTCTTAGGCTTTCGGTGAACTTTAGACTTTATCATATTTAGTCTATTGAATGGATCAGGCGCGATCACTGCGGCTGGCCATGCGGCGTTTGCGAAAGCACCGGCCAAAGGCGTTTTAATCGCGCACAGCGATCTATCGTCGCAGCCCCGTTTATTACCCAGACTTGATTGAAAACGTGGACTCCATGATCAGTCTCAATCCCAGCTCTGTCGAAACACTATTTTCTGAAACCTAGCGGGAGCTCTGAAGCAAGCCCCAGTATAGTATGAGTTTCCCTGCAAATCCTATCTGCTAGAAAAGTCAGATCGGCCCGGGTTCGGGCGAGATGTTCCGGTTCTGAGACGTGATGGTAGGAATCGAGACGTGATAGTTCTTGTTTACTTCCACAAGATTCCACGCTAAGCGTATTCAATCTTGGTGGTCCTAAATTTTGAGGATCGTACTTTCGGCCAACTAAGTGAACGCCATGCCTAACTCGCGGTAGTTGAACCTCGTTTGTTACCGATCAAAAGCTTCTCAAAGAATAAGCCAATAATATCCCGAAATGCGATTTCACTATTCATTTTCACTGCTGAACCAGTGTCACCTCAAATCATATTTTTCGTTGTATTATTTCAGTTTGGTTGTTTTATTACGTATGCCTTCAGCAACTCATATGAATAAATATGTTTGCTATTGTTCTGTTCCTCCAATGTTTGCTCTTGTTTGGTTAGATGAACACGTATGTATATCAGGGGTGTGCGTAATTACGGTTTACGATTTACGATTTTACGATTTACGGTGTTTTTTGGCCTCGTAATTACGGTTTACGATTTACGACATTTTGGACCGTAAATCGTAAATTTTCGTAAATAAAAATGCATGCAATAGAAGCAAATTACTAGGCGTCCCCGATTGGTCGTTCTATTCCTAATTTGCGTACACTAATGTTTTGGTCAGGAGATGGGACCAACTCCTGCGGCTGACTACAGCACGAATCGCTTATCAACCTTTGACGTGATTCTGTCATAATAGCGCCGAACGCACGGTCGGAGTTGGAGACGCTGGATACATGATCCGCGTTGGGCGGCTCATTAGCTGCCGTCTAAGGCAATTGTTGTACCCCACAGACCTATCGCGGCCGCAGAGCACTGCTACGGCGCTGTCTCTGAGGGCCAGCCGTCGCCGTCGCTCAGGGCAGAGAAACACCCTGGAGGAGTACAGGATACTGGGGTCGCTGTCGCTGACACCCGTGTGGCCGGGTTCATACTTCCCGCGACCAGCGACTGCGACAGTGCGCACCAGGCGTATTTATTTTCGGTCGATATGGATGGTAAACATTGCGTCGCGTCGCTCGTCGCCGGAGGTACGATCCCGGCCTGACAGTGCACCGCACTGCGATGTACTCCCGCAACAGCGACCGATTACCGCATATAACAATGGAGTACGACGCGGCGCAATCACTCACCCTTTTTTATGAGCAACTGTCCTGATTCCAAGAAGTAGATTAGACCAAAAAAAACGTGCGAAGCGGTCTAGTTATGCCCGAAATGTCTTCAGAGAGTGCTCTTGGCCCGCCATCCAATATAAAGTGGCTATAAAGGAGAATAACTTGAGCTTCGCGACCGAAGCTGTGCTGTAGATCCCATACATATCATCGGTGTTTCGCTAACAAGTGAGCGGAGTTCTCAGACTAGATCGTAAAGAATCGCTCAAATACGGCCATTTTGTCTCGTTTCAAGGCTTACAACAGCATTAACATTTGGGAGAGGCATTACAAATTTAATTGTGTCCCTGTTGCCCAAAAGATACGCGCACGTACAGCTGAATCGCACCTCCAGATTTCTCAATATCTAGGAAGCAGACGCTCCCATTGAACGCGGTGAGCTGTCAAATACTGAACGCAACTCAATATGTACATATTAGGTGAAACGGTGGACAGTAGGTAGTTTTTACGGGTAGCAGGTAGCACCACAGGCAGGTCTACCCTTACTTTTACTAGCATGTGTTATGACGCCTTTATTGAGCATGACACTGCATGAAGCGTATACCGAGTCTGCGCTGGACACTCAAATCTGCTAAACTGTTTTTCCCTTTAAAGGCACTGTTAGCGATAGAAATCGCTTTCTGTTTTTTTGCCCGGTCCCATTCTGATTCCAATGATGCTTCTGGAATCGTGCGAGACCTTCTGGGAATGGAGTTATGGTCCCTCAAAAATTGAGCTAAGGAAAATCTTGGACGAATTGTCCGAGGCTTGTAACTTCCGTCTTTTGCAGCCAATGTATGCGAGCTGACCTGAGTAAAGAGAGAAGTTGAGAATGAAGGGAAGAACGGGGCTTTTGATCGGAAACCATCGCTCATCTCACGATTTCTAGTGTTCCTTTGTTCACGTCGAGGAGCGGGACTTGCACACCGCGGCAGGGTTTGCCCACTTTTCTAAGCCGTTTTGCGGCTCCTGGGTAGCTTTTCGTCCCGTTCTTTCGACGCTGTTCTGCTTCTGAGAGCCACGAGGAGCGTTTGTCATGAAAATTTCGAGGATGAAGTTTATCGCGAACAGTGCCTTTAATACTCCTAGCTATCCTCTGTTTCGGAGTGAACAATTTCCCGTTTATCGCGTGCGTCTGCGCGCGTAAGCTGCGTTTCTTAGGCCCCAATTTTCCTCGCGGTCTGTTTCCTCGCTCCGCACAAGCGCGAGGAGGAACAGAGTTAATTTGGCTCCAAATGGAAGATACATCTGCAGCTCAGAAAGCAACAATCTCCTGAAACAATTTTTCTCATATAGAACGTATTCAGTTTCTTGTTTCACCATAGTAATTTTTTAATGGTTATGGTTATTATTTGCTGGTTACGATTTACGGTTTACGATTTACGATTTACGGTGGTTTTATCGTAATTACGTTTTACGATTTACGGAAATTGAAAATTTATTTACGCACACCCCTGATGTATATGTATTGGGTTAACGGCAGGGTTCTCGATAAAATCGGTTGTTGTGCTATCCTCGCGGAATAATAGATCTGGCCACCACAAAAGTGAAAATAAGTAAAAAATCGGGGAAAAAACGCTCAGGAGCAAGTTATGTGTCCTCCCGCCCCTTATTATTAAGATTAAGTAAAAGCCTGTTTTGTCAACTTTTACTTTGTTTTCAAAGTAATTTCTGAACATTTCTGGAGAGTACTGATTGTTTTAACAGCAAAGTAAATGTCGGAAAAGGAAGCATTAATGAAAATCGCGTCAATTAGAGGGCCGGCCGACACCGGTAATTAGCCGTTATACTTTGTTTTCGAGCGTTTTTTGCGCGAATTTCCGGATTTTTTCACTTACTTTTGTGATGGCCAAATCTGCGTCCTTATAAAAGAGCTCGAAATTCGTTTTTATCGCGAACCCTGCCTTTAAAGGATATGGAGGTTCAAGCTAATTTTTTCAATCGTAAATCTATAATTGAGCGTCGCAACTTCTCGCGTTACGTTGTAGACCATTGGAAAGGAGACTACTTGCTCTACAGAATACCTTGAATGTGTTTTTTTCTGGAAAATGCAAAAAAAAAATTCTCATGTCGATAATAAGGAGGGCAAAAAAAATTGACATCATTCTAGTAGTAGTTGATTGAGCAATGGTCCGAGATGTTACAGATTTATTCGGCTAAGGTTTCGGCATTACCGCCTTCGTCGAAGTCTGGAATGCGAAAGACACATTTTACGTCATTTTACTGACCCAAAAATCAATTAAAATATTTTTCATCCAAAGACGTAATAACTCTCAATTTTTAGCAGAGAATTTCCTCTCAAACGATCCATAAAATTAGCCAAAACTTTCGGTATTATTTTTTCAACGATTACGAGCTCAGCGACTGGCTCAGGCACTTTTTCAAAACCGGCCTGAGCTATTTTTGGCGTAAAGACTCTGGTAAACCAAACCCACTAAACTACCTTGCAGAGTGAAAACTTCATTTCGAATAGCATATAACAAGTCGCGAAAATTCCCCAACACGACATTTTTATATACCACGCCACAGAGTATATTCATTATCTTGTTTAGCAGACTCCATCATTTCTATCCACCCTTTCAAGACATACTACACCATGGAAACATCCTTCGAGATTTCCCTGCTCATCTTGAAGAAGGTCCAACGCTGATTCCAATTATATCTAGGCGATTGCCTACAACCTCTTGAGAACTGAGTTATGGCCCCTCAAAAACTGCCCAAAATTGAGCAGCAAAAGCATGGTGGACGACCTGCCCGAAGCTTGTGACTTGTGTCATTTGCAGCCGATATGTGGGAGCGGACCTGAGCGAAGGAAGGCAGCTTATAATGAAGGAAAGAACGGGGCTGTTGATTGGAAACCATCGATTATCCTGCCGCTATTGAGCTCGGGAGTTCATCTAAGGGGGCGTGGCAAGTGGTTTCTTGCTTTGGACACGACTCCGCGGCTTCTTCCTATATTTTGCTTATTCCGAGAATGTGAGAGCTCGCACTTTGCAGGTGATATATGCGGTGGGTCTGCCTCACAACGATGTGGAAATCTCACATTTCGTCCCTGAGGTTAAACTGCTCCTCTAACGAGGGAGACTTTTCACCTTCCGGAGACGATTTGGAAAACCATGTTGTCGTTGCTGTAGGCCTGTGAGAGTATATAAATGAATCGTGCCTGAAATTGGCTAAATGGCTGTGTAGATTCCAAGAACGGCATTTTTATTGCTTCAAAACAAGGTAAGGGTACAACAGGGAATTTTTTGAGCGTTCAGAAAAAAATTCTTGGATTCGGCTCAAAACTTCCAACGGGGGGTTATTTAGGGCGCTGAATCCGCATCTGGGGTCTGAACTTCGTCAGACTAAGGGTTACTGTAGGTTACGGTAGGCATAATGACTTTTAACTGGCGTTACTTACCCTACAATTTGAAAAATGCAAAAAGCGGATCTCATATTCGTGCTCAGCGTTCCGAATAATGAACACAGGGAAATTTTTGAGTCAAATCTGAGACTTTGACGGAGCTACCGTATACCCACCGTAACCTACCGTAATTTATCGAAAATCGATAAACGGGTTGCAGAATCGTGTTAGGCAGCCCGAATGGCTCCTATGCACGAGTTTTGAGGCGATTTTATTGTGGAATTTTCGAAATCGTCAAAAACCGCATCTTTGCAGCAAAATTTCCCCCATTTTAAAGCTTCGGACCAAATCAGATGGATTTTTCAAATATTGACACCCCAGATATTGACAGATATCAACGAAATATTGACATGGGCCCCAGATTCGTAATCAGCACCCAAATAACCCCTAGAAAAACGTCTTAAGCTCAATCAGAGACAATTTTTTGAACTCCCAAAACTGCCATTCGAGCACCCCTTATCTCTTGACAAAGCTATTGAAATGCCCACTCTTGGAAATCTCCTGTAGATCTCTGAGGCGTTTAGCCGATTTTGAGTATGGAATATTGGGGCACTGTCTCTCCCCTAAAACATAATAAGTTTGCATCTGGAAACTCCATCTTATGTGTGCAACCCTCCCTTGTAAATGCAAGGTTTTCTAAAGTTTTGACACTTCCAAAAAAATCCGAGTTTGATCGATTGAGCTGGCCTGGACGAACACCGTCTGTTTCACAAAATATTAGTCCTTACTTTTGCAGGAAACAGCCTTGAAAGCAGGAATTCCCGTATTCACAGAATCACAATCATGACTAGAATAGCAATTTTTATCGGACAGTTTTGAATAATGCGCGGACGATGGCCAAATAATGGACGATAGACACACTTTTGTGACACAGTGGTTCCCTGTAATCGCTGGAATAACTTCGAGAAGACCGTTTTTCCGCAGTTCTCGCACACTCCTTGGATAGCAAATGCTTTGATCCAGAGGGAAAACTCGAAATCAAAACTCTGAGCCGTACCCTACCTTTGAGCCTTCACCAATATAATCAAAAGTACACGATGATCTTTCTCCTCAATTCTTAAAATACCGCAACTACCTCGACCTTTGAGTACAAAGGCACTGAGAATCCCCCCGGACAACACCCAGACACAGAGCAGGTGTCCCTCGACGCTAATGGTCGTATCAGATTATTTCGTCGGTCACCTGCTGGCATCTTGACCCGCGCTCAGCAATCTCAGGTCACCCAGTCTGACCTCATCGGTGGACTCCCAACAGCAGAACAGACCAAAGAGAGGTTGCGTGCAAGTGTCCAATCTGGCTCCGTTCAACGCAAATACCTCACAACGGAACTACTATTAGTGAGCCCGGCCATTTCGGATGAAGTGTACTTCTCTAGAAGCCGTTTTTGAAGTAAAATACGATTATAGTCTTTGCAGCAGCCTATAAAACCATTCTGAAAAGAGGTATCTGCGTCTTTAGCCAGATTTCAGTACCTACTTACCTTACAAAACGCGCAATAGTCTTTGGAAAATCCGGAAACGGGCCTCATAATTGTGTTCAGCGCCCAAAACAACCCCCGTGAGCAAATTTTGGGTGGGGGCACATTTTCTAAACTTTGTAAAAACTGATAGCGTTTTAGACTTTTGGACGAATTTTCGGTTGGGCGTTCATTTATACACATTGGAAGGCTCTAAAAGCGTTTAAAATGTTCCAGATTCGACCTAAAATCCTCCTAGATGGGTTATTTGGGGTGCTGATCACGAATATAAGGTTTAATTGTCGATTTTCTGAAGTTGTCGACTTGATTCCTTCAAAGCTTCCCATCCGGGGAAATTAGATGGCAAATTGCGACCTTTAAAACGAAATTGTTACTATGAAGGTTATTTGTAGTGCTCAGCACGAATCTGAGGTCCGTTTATCAATTTCTTACAGATTACGGTGAGCATACGGTAGTTCGGTCAGTTTCAGATTGACTCGAAATTTGTATGCTGGGGTTATTCGAGGCGATAAATACGAATTAAAGGTACATTTGTCGATTTTCGAAATACTGGGGTAGGTTTTGCCACCTAAATGGCATGGTACATACCGTAAACCTCAGAATTTCGACAAACGGACTCCAGATTCGTGTTCAGCACCTTAGATTACCCCAACGAAAACTAGTTTTGAGCCGAATCCGAAATTGTTTTTCAAACACACTGAAAATTTCATGGCGGGTTCTCCTCACCTTGCCCCGCGAGGCTTTGAAAAACGCGTATAGCTTTTTTCAGCGTGATTTTAGACGGCTGCTAAATCACAATCGGATTCTACGCCAGAAACGGTTCCAGAAACGTACATTTCATCCGGAAGGGACAGGCTGACTTAAAGCGATTCCCCTTGTTCGACGTCATTCAACGAAACTCCTTAAAGTAATCCTCAACTCTTGACTAAACCCTGCTAGGGTTGAGCCCCATGGATATTTCGCTGTTTGAAAACAATTCTAGGGGAGTTATTCAAAAAAGACCCTAACGACGTAAAAACCGCGACCTCTCGTTGCTTCTCACCAAATCCTGCGAGCCACTTTCCCAAACGTCGCGCTCAGTCTATCCGTAGAAATGGCAGAAAAATTGAACAGTTTGATCAACGTGATATCTGTATGGTTGCTGTTTCGTGAACAATGAAACGCCTCACACATTGTGAACTTAACATTCCATTTTTTTCGTTTTGCGTGTGGAGCAACGGCAAGAGGCGCCACTGCCACGAACACGGCCGAGTGATCGATCTTCGCCAACCAAGCCTTGTATCCCTCCGGGGCAGGTCAATTGATACCAGACTGATCTGTTAAGATAAAAACACTGACTTGAACATTGGCTAGCCCCCGCAAGTCATTTTATAAGCTCGATATAAATTCAAAAGCCTCTACGACTCTGATTTTCACCGATAAGTTGACATTTTCAGTTCTTAGTTTGACATTGTACAAAGATACACCTTACAAATGGTGTCAACTGTAGAAAACCTAAAATCCAGACTAAGTTGCATAAAACATAAGCTACTGCAGGACAATGCGACTTCTATATCTCGGCAGCTTTCAAATTCACTCAATTCTGAAATTCCAGACTCAGTCGAAAAGTCTCAGTCTCCAATGCTGTTACCCGTCCTTTCGGACTGAAAACTCACCCTTCAAAAAAAACACTCTAGACGAATAGAAACAAATAAATAGTTTATTGGTTACAATTCTAGCATAATATTCTTCACATCAGAATCATGGTGCAGCATGATGAGCGGCGACAGTGTCCATTTCATAATGCCTCGACCGGCAAGCTAGCAAGTTGTAATAGTTTCGCCTGATGATGCCACTCTGAACTATACAACCTACTACCTCAGCGGTAGCACTGGCAACGTAGGGTGGGATGGGGTGGGGAAGGGTAGACGAATGGCAATGAGGAAGTGGGTATAGGGCATATACACTAGTCCGTCCACCTGTAGCCGAGCCTGTGTATGCACACAAACGAACACAAGTTCGGATCTACGGGTTGACGGCCAGTCACAACTGCTGTGTATATAATCTGAGATGGGAAATGGGGATAGGAGGAGGAGCAGGAGGAGCAGGAGATAGCGGGGTGACTCGAGGACGGATAGAAGGCGCAAATGACCACCGGTCAACGCCAGCCGGCACGCGAACGCGCACCAAACATACATACATACACACATACACACACAGAGTGAGAGACGCGAGTCGCCCTTCGTACACACATACACATCTAGCCCCGCCCCCACCGCCACAGCCCACAACACCACCGAGCAACCAAATCGTACCTCTGCGTCTGCGCCTCCTCAACATTATCTTCCACGCCCTGTCTACGCAATCTGCGCGTCTCGCGTCACTAACCACGCCGCTCTCTACGCACGGGGCAAGCACACACGCGCACCGACCGATCGGCTGTCCTTTGGATCGGAAACGAGAGACAGCACCTGACCACGAGACGCTAGAGCTGCAAACAATTATCGAACACAAATGATTCGCTCTATGGCTTACCTCCCCTTCTGCATTCCACATAACGATTCGCGCAAGCAACGACGTCGACAAACTGACCAATCGCCGGCTGCTGCTGAACTCCCGCGCGCAAGGTCATCCCATCAGTCAATCGATCGCCCGCTGCAAACGCAATGCAGCTGCAGCAGTCAGCAAACGGCCACGCAACCGTATAGTCGGCACCAAAAAAAACTTCTGCAGATACCTTGTCTTCCACCCTTTGCTCAGACTAACCTGCGAAGAACTATACAGTTCGGGGAGGGTGGCAGCGTTATTTGTCAAAGATTAGCTTCTTAGGTAAGCTAATTTTACTGGTTTTTTGAGGTGTTTTCTGGTGACGTATTCGTGAGTTTTTTGATAGGCCAAAGCTAAAACTGAAACCGGAAATAACGCCACGCACCAGTTCGCATAGGCTCTAAGCGCCTTTTCTGGTTTTTTTAGAAGTTCTTTTTCTCATCTCAACTTTACACTGGTCTAAGGGTAGGAACGAAACCAATGTAAACTCGATACTTTCAACTCTAAGAAACCCTGTTTGATTAGTTTTTGAATTTTTTTTATTATAATTATTGCATTACATACCGGTAGAGTCTAAGGAGAGGAACGAAACTGTGGCTTCAAAAACGTTGATCTAAGGCAAAGAGCTAAGCTCTCTGTGAATTCTAAGCATATACCCCTTTTTGCCTGATTATCTCCGCACATCCAATTCGTGCTTTCTCAGAAAACATGTATATGATGACAAACATTGGATGTGTCATTTTTCTGCTATTACATCTTACATCAAAAAGATTGTTTTCGCCTGCTCACCTCATTCAAGCCGTTGCACTTTGCCACCTCCACATTTAGATGTGATATTTAGTTCTAGAAAATCACCTTCCATTCAAAATTATCCATCTAAAAACGGAACATCCGCTGAATTTGAATCTTTTACAGGGCAGGCTCTTACTCAACCGGAAATTACTCTTCTGTTTATATTTTTCAACTTCAAATAAGTCCATAAAAACACAATTTTAGAATAATTACAATTTTTCGATTACAATGTATATATAGTCGGGTCAGTTTTCTTATTTCCATATTTTGCCACTCTATTCTGTTCTATGAACATCCTTTCATAACTCATCAGCCAAAAGAAGGAATTTGCCTAAAGGGCACGATTGGGTACTCTATCAACTGAACTAACCTATTGATTCAACCCCTAATTACACTTCGCCGTAGCACTAGCAAGAACAGCAAACGCAGAGTGCAGCCAGAACGAGTTTCAGTGGAAAGTGAAGGTTTCAAGGTCTGCCCTTTCCGAAAAAAAAACGCTTCCAGCTCTTTTCATACTGCGAAAGCGGCTCTGTCGCTGCATAATTCCGACTGAAATATTCAGCTAATCCCGCTAATCCTATCTAGCACAATCCGGAAGATTATGTCGATGTGGAACATGTGTTCTTTGGCCAGCCACTAACCAACGCCATTCAGATCTCGCACTCGCCCTTAGGTCATCTACAGTAAGGCCATGGGATTCTTAGGGATTATAAAGTCCTAAACTAACCTTAACAGCTAACAAGGTCCACACAGAGTGTGTGTGAGTGCTCAATGTCAGCAGCAGCAAGGGAAGAGACCAGGAAGGTGTGAAACTCACCTCACCATTCACAGATTGCGACACTATTGAAGGATGGAATTGAATAGCAGGAGAATGATTTGAATACAAATTAGTCCAGCAGGAATAATATAGCAGTAGCCGACAGCAGTGCAGAACGGCAGGCTATGAATAGACGACTAGCAAATATCTCCTCCACCACGTAGCAGATGGTCAGCAGCAGCAGGAGCAGCAGCGGCCGTCGGGCGGTCGGTCGGGGTCAGAATGACGCCCTGCTGGTCGTTCGTCCGTCCGTCCGTCGGGGGCAGCATAATGAGGGCGGGGAGACCGCGGCGGCCAGCATAGTGACGAGAGGGGGAGGAGGACAGATGTAGGGGGATATAGCGTTGAGGGTAAAGACGCGGGGTGGATAGATGAATGTGAATGGATGGATGGACGGACGACGGACGAACCGACGGAAGGACGGACTGGGTGGGTGGTACGACCGCGCACCGCCCCAAAGTGCATACCCCCTTCCTCCCCCATCGTGTTATAGTCATTGTGCTGTGTGTGTGTGTGAACGAGGCAGTGCAGTGCGAGTCGCACCAGCCCCCCGGAACGTTTCGTGTATCATTGTGTTAGGCAGTGTTAGGCCGTGTCAGGCTATCCCCGAAGCACAAAAAAGCCCCAATGACAATCCTTCACCACCGCCGCCGCACATCTGCTCACCAGGGACGGATAACAGCATGTCGGGACCGTTCAAAACTAAAACCTCTCAAGATTAGCTTTTTATCACCGCCGGGAAATACTAGTCTTTTGACACGCTCACACCGGATACCCAAGTTTTGACACATTGGTACAACATTTTACAGCAGTTAGTTGCGTGTAAAACTTGACAGACGCATCAAAATCATTCCAGAAACAGTGGTCGCGTTGAAATTCAAGTAATGCACCGCGGTGGCAATATGGTTAGATCCGCAGCCTGTGTCCTCAAGAAAAAACGTGTAAATTCAAACCGCGGCTGGCGTGGCGGTTTAAATCTCAATCTCCGAGAATCGAACCGCCGCGCCGGCCGCGTTTTGAATTTAAACGTTTTTTCTTGAGGACACAGGCCACGGACCTAACTATACACTGACCTTACAAGGGAAGTATACAAAGCGTAGGACGGATGGGCCAAAACGACTAGTGTCGTTAGTATCTCTTGTGGCTCAGTAGAAAAACTGCGCAGTATCCCGCCCCGAGCCGCAGGTTCCAAGAAGTTACAAGCTTAAAAAGCTCATTTTTTGTGCCTTTTGTACCTTCCAAAAAAACGCGTTAGTCTTCGGAAAATCCGGAAACGGACCTCATAAACGTGTTCAGCGCCCAAAACTACCCCCCTGGGCGAAGTTTGAGTGAAGGCACATTTTCCGTACTTTGTCCAGACTGACAGCGTTTTGGACTTGTACCGATTTTCGGTTGGGCGTTTATTTCTACCAATTGAGGGCTCTGAAAGCGTTTTAGAAAAATGTTCCAGATTTGACTTAAAATTCTCCCAGGAAGGTTTTTCGGGGCGCTGATCACGAATCTGTGGTTAATTAGTCGATTTTCCAAAGTTTACGGCAAATTTCATTTGAAGCTTCCCAACCGGGGAAAATTTCGAGGGAAAAACGCCACTTTCGAGATTTCCGGTCTTCTACGATAGACATGTCTCAAAACCATTTGCTGAGGGTAATTTGGAGTGCTAAACACGAATTTGGAGTTCGTTTATCGATTTTTTGCAGATTACGGTACATTACGGTGGGTATACTGTAGTTTGGTCAAAATCTCAGATTTTACTCAAAACTTGTATACGGGGGTTATTCGGGGTGGAGAATACGAATTTAACGTCCGTTTGTCGATTTCCAAAATACTAAGGTGGGTTTTGACCCCCTAAATGACATGTTACCTACCGTAACCTACAGTAAACCTGAAAATTTTGACAAATGGGCTCCAGATTCGTGATCAACACCCTAGATTACCCCCACATCCAACTTTTGAGCTAAATCCGGGGACCCTTGCCTTTTCGCAAGGCTTAAAAAATGTTCATAACTTTTTTGAACCTGCAGCTCGGGGCGGGATACTGCGCATTTTTACTAATGAGCCAGAAGGGATACTAACCATACTAGTCATTTTGGCAGATCCGATCTACGCTTTTCATACTTCCCTTGTTAGAAACTTATAATCGACTATAAAAGTGGTCGAACGCTGCCGCAGGGCAGTCAGATGAAGTAAACGTTAAAACCAACTTTTGATACCAAGTCAAAGGCATCGCACGCAAAAAAAAGGCGTGTCCCATTTTTTTCATGTTTTTAAGTAGGCAAGCTCTTGAGGTGAGTGATAACAGCAAAGAAACCCGGCAAAACCCTCAGCTTCGAAGAATAAACGCGTTCAAAAACCTTCTGGAAAAAAATCATTTCCCGCTCCATCCGTCGATTTCGGTGTGTCCAGTGCAATACGTCCGAAGTTTTTCTGAACGTCTGCAGCGGTTTTACGCTTTGAACTTCCTAGGTGAGAAGATTCATTTAGCCTTTCTTCTACCAAAATCACTCAAAAATTAAAAGCTTTCACTGTGCAAGTTTGGATGATACGATTTTCCGACATAAAGGTTTGCAATACTGTATCTTCTACGCCTGACATGGCGCTTCTGTTCCTTGTGCTAGATCACTGGTTAGAACTGGTGGCGGATCCTCATCTTAAAACCCTTCCAACCTCATAACCCTGCGTTTTTGATGCGCCAAAGTTTACCAAGGTGGTCTACCGGGCTCATTCATGAAATTGAGCCTGAAAAAAGGAAAGGGATTTCCAGGGCGAAGGATGACTCCAAAATGAAGTGAGAATAAACTCCCTCAAATAAGCAATTGGATGTACAATACCGCTCGTAGAATTTGATCAGGAGGCAAGAGTGGACGAATTTTCGCGTCCTTATCATTTTTCAAATAACTCCTTTGAAATTTAATGTATTTCGGATATGAAAAATTATTTAGGATCGTGATGAGAAGACCTATTCAACGGTCTATTAATTTCAAGGATTTAAGTTCAAACAAAATTTTTTTCTCTGAATTGCTTCTAGTACGCCTTACAGTATCCAAATACTGTAGATATGCGGCTGCACAGCGCTACGTTCACTGTAAAACTATCTGCAAATCACTTCCCGACCCTTTTCGTTCTAATCCTAACCCTAACAAGCATTATATTGCTGGGAAGCCCTACTCACCTAGATCCTGAATAACCTCTCAGATCTGAAAAAGTTGACTCTGTAAAAAATTAATTCCTAAAAAATGACGCGTCCCTGACGCGTCTGACCAAGTCCCACGAGCGCTAAGGTAGCTGATGTGCCTTTCTTTTGAGAATACGAATCGTCTTTCGAGTTTTCCCCGACAATTTTTCACGTCTAAAGTGAGGCATAATTGCTGTGACTTAATCATTTCGACAAAATTTACTGATAATCTATAAATTGTGGGGCATTAGAAAGCAATTAGACCTCTTCCATGGTAACGTTAACAAGAGTTTCCCAGTCAATTACTTATAGTTTATGGTCCCCCTACAAAAAAGGACGAGTTAACCCGTATTTTGCCCTCTGGAACATCAGGCTATTCCACTCGGGACCACATTGCTTGCTTGTAGCGTGTCATGTTTTCAACTGCAAATGACGTTTAGGCACGTCCGTTTTCGTGCATTGGTTCCACAATCCATTTTCTATGACTTAGAGTATTCAAAATTAAGAAGAATTGTTATTCAGAAAAAAATAATAAAATACAGGTACCTGAATATAATCGAACTCGACTATGATAGCCAAAATTTGAAACCTCAAAATTATGTATCACGTTTCAATACGTTTTTGGAAAACCAATAATTGAAAAAATAGGGTTTCAAAGCTTTGTATAATCGAAATGGGTCGAATATCCGAACATCCCGATATTCTACATAATTCTTCGAATAGCAGTTGACTGTACCAGTCTTAATTTACTCAAAATTTCTGCCTATTGCGGTTATTCGGTTTATCACGAAAACAGAAGCGATCCAGAAATATTCGATTTTCAGATATCGTGTTCTCTTCAAATGTTACATTATTCGATATTTTTTTCCAAAGAATCGGTTTGGTTGGAACTTCGAGTTTCGATTACTCAGCGAATTTCGAACGGTAACATTCAATTACATATTTAGCCACTCCAACCAGTTATCGAATGTATTCAACAAATATCTAAAAATTCAACTCTTCACTGAAGTAAGCGGATAAATTTCCGACTATCGCTATATATGTACAGGACCAATTTTCGAATTAGGTGTTTTTTTAGAAAATTTAAAAGACCGTACGAATTCTAGTTGTACACGAACGAAATTTTCGAAAAATTTTCAAACGATTTTTCGAAAATTTTTTCGTTCGTTTTCGTTCGTTCGAAATTTTTTCAAACGAAAATTTTTCAATTTTCGTTCGTTCAAAATCCGATTTTACGAAATTCGTTCGTTCGGAATACTTTCGAACAAATTTAGAAAAAAAAATTCGAAATTTTCAACGAATTTCGAAAAAATTTCGAAAAAAAAAATCGAAATTTTGATTAGTTTCGAATTTCGTTCGTTCGACCTCCGGAATTTCGAAAGTTTTTCGAAATTCGTTCGTTCGAAATTTTCTCGAGCGAAATTTTTTCACTTTTCGTTCGTTCGAAAATATTTCGACCGAAAAAATTCGATTTTCGTTCGTTCGACATTTTTTTCGAAGTTGTACAACTGTAGTGCGAATATATATTAATTCACTTTTAAATCTTCAACATCCGAAATTCCAAGAACTCATTCCATTTGTAATCATTAAACAGCCGTATTTTGGAAAAAAAAACACTCATGATTTTTAAAAAGGATCGAATAAACCGCATTACATTGTTTTGACAAAAAATTTTCATATGAGATTTTCTCAAATGTTTACACGCCCTCATAACCACATTCCTGAACCACATATCAGTTTCCCCGAAATTCTTTCTCTCACGTACAAAATCTCAGAGTGGCACCTCGTATTTGCTTACGGTACCATTACAGTATCCCGCTCCTGAAACTTCATTTGGTTTGATCACATAATAAGAAAGAATATGGCTCATAAAGGCGATATGGGAACAAAAAAGGCACCGGGGACAGAATGAAGCGAATATGGATTCAAGTTGACCATAATTCCCTGGGAGGATCCATAGATTCTTGTGAAGAGCACATCCCTTATGTACATAATGATACTAGACATAAACAATTTCCGAAAAATATTTTTTTAGCACGGATGTTGATATCCAATGCATATTGGTTCACTTATAATGCTCAAGGAACTAGAAGCTCATTCGCGAAAAACTTCAACTGCTGGTGCGCGGTGGCGCAGCGGAGTGTTGGTCAGACTATGGGCACAGTCAACGCAGGTTCGAGTCCTAGCAATGCATTTTTTCGCACCCATTCGAAATTGCTGTAACCTCTTTATCTTACACATATCCTTCACTTATGCTCACCCAAAAGAAACGATTTCCAAAGTTCTGGGGTTATTTTTAGGACTTTTCTTCACACTGTATTGAATTTTATAACGAATATTGAAAAAAAAAACGTTTCTCAAAGTCTTGGTGGACGCATTGTTCCAGCTAGTCAGAGGTTACAGGAAGAAAAAACAATGAAAAGAGATCAGCGAATTAGGGGAACACTTTCCTTCTAATTAGGGTCCAGAAACTTGTCCAAAATGGTATGTCCCAGGGTTTCCTCCCTGGAGTGTAACCTGGGGTTTCCTCACATTTCTGGCTTATTTGATCACACATTTGGCCCACGCGTTGCTCGAAAGGGTCTACTCAAAATTATTCAAGTCAATCATCTATTGAGTAATTCTGAGCACGGCGGTTTCACCCCCAATCATGTCACCATAATTACGCCTCACAGTCTTTCTATCATGATGATCAATGCCTGCATACTGTCGGCATCCTCAAGCCAGTCAAGAGTAGTCATCTAAGCATTCCAATCATTCAGTCGGACACCCACATCTAAACCCCCGTCACCATGATTCACCCAATGCCACCCACCAGCATGGCTGATTCAATTCCACAGCTTCTTCCATCAAACATTACTATGCGCAAAAACTTTGCACTCTGGTAAGTGAAATATAACGCCCATACCTTGGGAAAACATCTCAGCACCGCCACGGGACACTTTCGGGACATTCAACAAAGAGCAGGAAAGGCCCAACTGTGAAGTTAATCCTCACAAAGCGAATATCTACCATACAACAACATCCCTCGGGAATCACCACAGTTATGGGACAACCCTGGAGGAAACCATAGAACAGTTGGGACATCTTTAGGACAGTCAAGTGTGCCATCTCGCCCCAGGCCTAGGAAGAGGTAATATCTGTCCGAATGAGACTGTCCGCTCAAGCGGTCAGCGTGCGTGTGGAGCGGCCGTCGCGAAGGGATTTCTCAAACCTGTAAATCGATTAGTATGATTCTAGGACGCACACTGAATAATATCCCAGTCAGCTGTGTGCAGTTCTAAAAATGCCCGGACGAAAAATGTCTCCGCGGCGGCGAGTGGACAAGCACGCCAACCGCGTGGGAAGACAGTCCTATTCGGAGTAACATTAAGGACCCTCTCCCACAACTCCCACGGTGGCGATTTTTTTTCATGTTAGAGAGGTTCTCGTTTCTTCTTTTCATGGTTCCTTGCATGATCACAACTTTCTGATTTTTTTTGCCTTTGCGGAAGTCATTTTTACCACTTATTGTGGTCCATGTCTTTTGTTTAGTGAACCGCGGCGCAGTTGCCATGCGGCACGCGTGGAGGCAGTGACTATCGATCGGATGATTTTGCGCAGCAAAATCGCATTTCCAAGGCCAAATGATTTCAAAAAATAGAATACCTATGAAACTTTTCTATATTTTTGCCAAAAAACACCAATCCCAACTACATGAATATACTCTGTTAGCTTGTGGGACAACCCAGCACAACACTGACCGGGAAACATGGGATAATTCCCAAACAACATTGGGGAATAATTGGGACAATGTGGGACAAACTGAGTGGAACAAAGACAAGCTTTGAATATCCTTAATGCCCTCAAAAATCTTCAAGGAATTGTTTGTAAATTTTGGACGAAAACAACTGAACGCCTTGCAACCCCATCGGGACACTTGGGGAAACCTTGAAGGATCTTGGGGGAACTGAGAAGATGGAAAGGTTTCTGGCAGTTCAACCTGGGCACATGAGAAATCAGGAAAACACAGGGAAGCTTGGGCCCAAGTTATGCTTCGGCGTTTCGCTGCCGCTGACTTTTGCGTTTCGTCTGCAATTGGAGAGGTTCCGAAATTGACAAATAGCAGACCTAACCCTGGGATACGCGAATTGCACAAAATCCTCCCACTAGGGATGCTCTCTTGGATCACGCAGCCGTTCGCAACAGAATAATTCTGATTTGGTTTATTTCCGAAAGTATTTCCAAATCCAAGTTTGAAGCTGCTCGGATATCTCCGAACCGGCTCATGGCGGGTTTTCTCAATTGGGCGAAAAGGTGAGGGAAGAGCATCAGGCAATTTTGGGGGTGTTCAGAAAAAAATTTCGCCTTTGCTCAAAACATTTTAGTTAGAGTAAATCGGATCTAGGATCATTTTCAAGAGTCTAAGGATTACTGTAGGTAACGGTAGATATAATGCCGTTTAGCAGACGTAACCCACCTTAGTACTTCGGAAATCGTTGACAGGATCTCAGATTCGTGCTCAGCATACAAAAAAAACCCACCAGGAAGGTCCCAGCTAGACCTGAGACTTGGATCTCACTACCGTACACCCACAGTAACCTGCATATGTATTCTCTCGACAATCAATGAACGGACCTCAGACTCGTGTTCAGCACCCCATACAAGCTCTACAGCAGAATTTTGAGCCGAATCTGTCCTAGCGTCGCAAATCTGCCCGGGTTGGTTGCTTCGAACCAAACCTGTCGGAGTTGATCGAAAATCGACAAATAAACCCCAGATTTGTATTCAGGACCCCGAATAAGTCCTAAAAATAAATTTCGAGCAAAATACGAATTTTCTGACCACATTTTTTTCTCCTGATCCCTAGTAAATAACCTGAGCCTTAAGAGAAAACCCCATCGTAACCCGGCTAGAAGATCTCCGTAGCAGCTACAAACTTAGATTTAGAAACACTTCTTGAAGTATATCCAACTAGAAATAAATTCCACTGAAGCTGCACTGCTTCCCTTGTTAGAAAGGCTATAAACACCTTTGGAGACATACCCAGACCACGACCTCTCTCAGAAATAGGGATAACCTATTGATCACAAAATTGAGCGATTTCTGAAACATTCTCACTGTGAAAGAGCTAAACTCAGACTCGTAGTACATTTTCAGGTTTTATGGAAAACTTGCGGCTGGCTACGGTACTAAAACTTTTGCATGTCGATTTCCAGATTCTGGCTGAAACTTTGTACAAAGGGCAGTTTCTTTTGAGAGCTGATTTAAATACAATACTTTATTATTTCGGAACAAGTACGGTAGTTTATTTTAGCATAAATGCATTTACCTAGCTACCGTGACCTATACTGGTCCAACGAAAAACTGGAAAACGGACTACGGATTCATGGTCAGCGCAAAAACCCTTATGGGCCATGTTGCAGGCGAAACTGAGACCTTGGCCAAGCTACAGTAGCCCTGCCGTAGTGCGAAAACTTGAAGTTATTCGATTTTTCATCGAGAAGTCAATATATTCGATTATCTCCGATAATCCCATAATTTTCAATGATTTTTGAATCTTTTTTGTTTCCAATAATAATCCATTTGGAAAAAACCAAAATATTCAGTTCTTCAAAGAAGTTATTCGATTTTTCCCCGAAAAGTCAATCTGTTCGACTATCTTTGATTATCTTAAAATTTTCAATAATTTAAACATTTTTTTCGTTCGAATAATAATCCATTCCGGAAAGAAAAACCAAAATATTTAGTTCTTCGAAGAATCAGCCGATGTCGGGCCCCACACCACCTCCGAATATTCTTTTCACATAAAAAACCCTTAACTTGCGTTCTGCGTGTCATTCTAAAACTCAAATAATATTCGATAAATCTTCGAATATTCTCGGATCGAAAAGATTCTCGAAGCCGTGCAAAAATTTCCAAAATTCCACATTCTAATGATTTCAACTCTTCAAAAGATTAAGGTATAGTGCTTTCTGAGTCAAATTCCGGTCCGCAATTGCGTCTCGACACGCTTTGCGGCCGCACGCGCTCGAGTCAATCGAGTTTCCAGCTCCAAAGCCGACTCGATATGGCTTTTTTATACAGTTTTCTCCAATTTTGTTTAGTTTCCAGTTTCTAAAACCCTCCTAGAGTCAACAGATCGTCAGCTGCTGCGCTGGAAACTCTTCCGACTCTGAAGCGCGCGGCCGCAAAGCGTGTCGAGACGCAATTGCGGACCGGAATATGACCCAGATAAGCACAGTAGATAATGGTTCGATTACGGTAGATAATGGTCCGCATACAGCAAAAGGCGAATGTCTCAGACTTTTCCAAAAAACTGTAAATAAATTTTCGGAGATGCTTTTCAAAAATTCGATACTTTTTAATTTGTAGAACGATTAGGAAAACGGACATCGGAAATGTGATTCGTAACGCCGGGGTCTAGCAGAACGCCCTGACCGACCTTCGCGGAACTAAGACTTCCTTCCTTGGTGACCGAAATTTTCGGGAAAGGGTCACAATTTTCTTACGAACAGCCACCGCCCTTTTTAGATAGAATAGAATTCGTTTTTTTTCATGACCTCCACTTTTACATAATTTACAGATTTCACTTCTTAAAATTTTTTTTCCACCCTCTCCCGTCTCCACCCCCCCCCTGACTTCGATCACATTCCCGCTGGATCCTGAGTACCCCAAAAGTGGCCTTGCCAAAACGTCAACCAAATCAAGAACTCTTCCATACTCAGTGTTATCTAGCCGAAAAAAAAAACTGAAAATGAATCTCATATTCGTGTTGAGAACCTCCAAAACAGCTTTTGCATTAGTTCGGGTGATGAAAAAAAATTTTCCGACCTCTACAGCATTGATCTTTCTTCTAACCTGTTTACCTTGTGCAGCGTATTAAATAAATAAATAAATAAATAAATAAAATATAAAATAAAGCCGGGTTAGCGCTCAAAACTGAACCACATTTCAGGGTTAATTAGTCTTCCTGAAAAAATCATATAACTTTTTTCTGCTACGGTATTTTGAGGCGCTCTCACACCTATATTGTGCTTCTCTGAGCCAAATTCCGGTCCGCGATTGCGTCTCGACACGCTTCGCTGCCGCACGCGCTCGAGCCGGTCGATTTTCCAGCGCCAAAGCCGACCCGATGTGGCTTTTTTATTCAGTTTTCTCCAACATTCTTCAGTTTCCAGTTTCCAAAACCTACCTTGAGTCAACAGATCGGCGGCTGTGGCGCTGGAAACTCTGACGGCTTGAAAGCGCACGGCCGCGAAGCGTGTCGAGAGGCAATTGCGGACCGGAATTTGGTCAAGAGAAGAACAGTACATG
The DNA here is from genome assembly GCA_029168955.1 of Aplectana chamaeleonis. NCBI lineage: Eukaryota > Metazoa > Nematoda > Chromadorea > Rhabditida > Cosmocercidae > Aplectana > Aplectana chamaeleonis. Next base: position 222,967 of record JAPDOI010000562.1, read on the forward strand.
AATTTCTCCCAATTCGGAATTTGACCCGCTTGCCCCGAACGAGCGCGGGGCTTCTAAATATCTCTTGCACTGACTTCGTGAAAACTACTGTATCCCAACCGTAATATATGAAAAAAAAACTGATGAGTCACCCCCAAGAACTTCTCTAGCAAATCTCAGTGAAGCAGATTTTTCCCGATATCTGAAGCCTCAAAGTTGACCAGAATTCAGGATTTATTTATCCTTCGGGATTATAAAACGTTTTCGGCTATAAAATATTTTTGGGCACTCTCACACCCTAGAATGTTGTCCAATCAGGAGTTTGAACCCTTTACCCCGAATAGGGGCGGGCTTTGAATGCCTTGTTTCGGCTCACAAGGGAAGTATACAAAGCGTAGGTCGGATCTGACAAAACGATTACTATCGTTAGTATCTCTTGTGGCTCAATAGTAAAACTGCGCAATATCCCGCCCCGAACCGCAGGTTCCAAGAAGTTACAAGCTTAAAAAGCTCATTTTTTGTGCTTTTTATACCTTCCAAAAAGCGCGTTAGTCTTCGGAAAGTCCGGAAACGGACCTCATAAATGTATTCAGCGCCCAAAACTACCCTCCTGAGTGAAGTTTGGGTGAAGGCACATTTTCCATACTTTGTCCAGACTGACAGCGTTTTGGACTTGTACGGATTTTCGGTTGGACGAATATTTATACCATTCAGAGGACTCTGAAAGCGTTTTAGAAAAATGTTCCTGATTTGACTTAAAAGTCTCCCAGGAGGTTTTTTTGAGGCGCTGATCACAAATCTGTGGTTCATTAGTCGATTTTCCAAAGTTTTCGGCTAATTTCGCTTGAAGCTTCGAAACCGGGAAAATTTTCGAGGGAAAAACGCCACTTTCGAGATTCCCGGTTCTCTAAGATAGATATGTCTCAGAATCATTCTCTGAGGGTTATTTGGAGTGCTGAACATGAATGTGGAGCCGGTTTATCGATTTTTTGCAGATTACGGTAGATCATGGTGGGTATACGGTAGTTTGGTCGAAATCTCAGATTTTACTCAAAATTTGTATACGGGGTTATTCGTCGGGGTGGAGAATACGAATTTAATGTCCGTTTGTCGATTTTCAAAACACTAAGGTGGGTCTTGACCCCTAACTGACATGTTACCCACCGTAACCTACAGCAAACCTAATAATTCCGGCAAATGGACTCCAGATTCGTGTTCACCACCCTACGTTACCCCTGCATACAAGTTTTCAGCAAAATCCGAGAAAATGTTTTGAAACTTCCAAAAAAATGCCTGATGGGTACCTTGCCTTTTCGAGAGGCTTGAAAAATGCTTATTACTTTCTTGAACCTGTGCGGCTCGGGGCGGGATACTGCCCATTTTTACTATTGAGCCAGTAAAGATACTAACGATTTTAGTCGTTTTGGCAGATCCGACCTACGCTTTTTACACTTCCCTTGTCAGGGTCTCGCAGGAGTTACGGCACCCCTGCTAGCGCCTTTTATCGAAAAAATGAATTTTTTCTTGTGATTTTCTTCACCTAAACAAAAAATTGTAAATTAATATGTCGTTACCTTGAGAAAATTTTCGTAATGATTTTTATGCTGGAATTTTGAATTAGAAACTAGTCCACCACTTTCGGGTCAAGGTCTGCCCCCAATTGTTTATTTTTACGTACAAAAATGCACGACTCGTCTCCAACTATGCTTTGTCCAGCTTTCAAATCGGGCTCGACCCTTCTCCGGCTGGGTAGGGGATTTCAACCCCTTCCCCTAGTTTTGTAACCACTGTGCCGCAACTTTGTCACCACTTTTGGATGCTCTGGGAACTTCTGTATAAGCCCCATTGCTCTTACTGAAATCCAACCCTATTAGTCACCCCGTCAAGTGTGTCCGAGACGATAACTGTAACAAAAAAACATATCTCTCACCCACCAACTCGATCAGCGGAGCAGGCAAATGCTGTGTGAATGCTTCTGGAGGAATCTGGCGGCGTCGGATGAAGGGCAGGCAGACGTGATAATGCGGGGCGCGCTGGCAGTAGGGTAGGGAGAGGGGAGAGAATCGGGTGGATGGAATGGCTGTGAGTGCATGTGCGTGTGTGTGTATGGGGGATGACGAACCAATTCTGAGTGCGTTGTGTGTGCAGCAGCACGTAGAGGGCATGATGAGGACTGAGCACGATGAACTAACTTGTGGGGGGCGTCAGCGGCTGCGATGCGGGCGGGGCCGAGATGAGATGAGGTGCCGGCAGGCGCTGGCCGGCGGCAGCATGGCGCCGTCGCACAAAGTGCAGTACCGGGCCGCACCGCACCGCGACGCCACTGGGGTGACTGGCGGTGCCGGCCGTTTTTTTCTGGCTACATGGCTGGTAGGCAGAGACAGACACAAGCCACGGCGCCATTTTTTGCTTCTGGCGAAACGGCGTCCTCGCGAATCGTTCAGTGCACCGGCCGATGTGGCAGAAGAAAACTATGGATTGATCAGGGAATTCTCCTCTCCGTCGTCGTCGTCGCCACATTTATTCGCCACAGTTCGATTGATTTCACACAAAGGTTGTTCGTTGGAATGTTCTTTCCCCGAATTTGGACTTGAATTTCGAAACGATGGACGACTGCTGTGCAAAGGCTTTCGTCGACGAAAAGGAAAAAAAGACGCCGTGCACCGTGGAGGACGGAGGCGAAATCGCGATGGAAACAGGCGGGGGTCGTACAGTTGTGATCGAATAATGATAAAAATGCATTTCAACTATATTGGCTTTCCAGCATGGATGTGCGAAAAAAATTTCGGAAACAGAAAACAGAAAAAAAACCTCTGAAAACGGTCAGAAAACATAAAATTTTCCAAAAATCAATGAAGAGTGTTCAGCTTACAATATTCGAGATTTTGTTACAGCATTAAACTTTTTACATACTTTTCCGTGATAAATGGTTCTTTTGCACTACATATATCCGAAAGCTAACAGTTGGCCAGAGAAAGAAATGTAAAGAAGTATAGACTTCCGAGAGACGCGGAATATAACTCAAATATCTCTCTAGACACCCTTTTCCTGACAAGGGAACTACTTTTAGTCAGCATGGCGATTCCGGATGAAATGCACTTTTCTAGAACCGTTTTTAGCGCAGAACCCGATTATGGTCTTCACAGTTGCCGAAAACCACTCTGAAAACGTTTTTCGTCAGATTTCCGTACCTTCACGCCCCTCGAAAACGCGCATCAGTCTTTGGAAAATTCAGAGACGGACCTCATAATTGGGTTTAGAGCCCGAAACTACCACAATGATAAGGGAAGTATACAAAGCGTTGGTCGGACCTGCGAAAACGACTAGTATCGTTAGTATCTATTCTGGCTCAGTAGTAAAAATGCGCAGTATCCCGCCCCGAGCTGCAGGTTCAAAAAAGTTATGAGCATTTTTCAAGCCTCGCGAAAAGGCAAGGGTACCCCGAACGGGCTTTGGAGTTTCAAAAAATTTTCTCGGATTTGGCTCAAAAGTTGTATGTAGGGGTAATCTAGGGGGGTGAATACGAATTTGTAGTCCATTTGTCGAAATTTTGAGGTTTACTGTAGGTTACGGTAAGTAGCATGGCATTTAGGGAGCAAAACCCACCTTGGTACTTTCACAATCAACAAACGGACGCTAAATTCCTATTCTTCACCCCGGATAACTGCCGTATACAAATTTTTAGTGAAATCTGAAATTTTGACCAAACTACCGTATACCCACCGTAATCTACCGTAATCTGCAAAAAATCGATAAATGGACTTCGGCGCATCAAAAACGTAGGGTTATGAGGTTGGAAGGGTTTTAAGATGAGGATCCGCCACCAGTTCTAACCAGTGATCTAGCACAAGGAACAGAAGCGCCATGTCAGGCGTAGAAGATACAGTATTGCAAACCTTTATGTCGGAAAATCGTATCATCCAAACTTGCACAGTGAAAGCTTTTAATTTTTGAGTGATTTTGGTGGAAGAAAGGCGAAATAAATCTTCTCGCCTAGGAAGTTCAAAGCGTAAAACCACTGCAGACGTTCAGAAAAACTTCGGACGTATTGCACTGGACACACCGAAATCGACGGATGGAGCGGGAAATGATTTTCTTCCAGAAGGTTTTTGAACGCGTTTATTCTTCAAAGCTGAGGGTTTCGCGGGATTTCTTTGCTGTTATCACTTACCTCAAGAGCTTGCCTACTCAAAAACATAAAAAAACAAGACACGCCTTTTTTTCGCGTACGATGCCTTTGACTTGGTATCAAAAGTTTGTTTAACGTTTACTTCATCTGACTGCCCTGCGGCAGCATTCGATCACTTTTATAGTCGATTATAAGTTTCTAACAAGGGAAGTATGCGTAGGTCGGATTTGCCAAAACGACTAGTATGGTTACTATCCCTTCTGGCTCATTAGTAAAAATGCGCAGTATCCCGCCCCGAGCCGCACGTCCAAAAAAGTTATGAACATTTTTTAAGCCTCGCGAAAAGGCAAGGGTCCCCAGATTCAGCTCAAAAGTTGTATGTAGGGGTAATCTAGGGTGTTGATCACGAATCTGGAGTCCATTTGTCGAAATTTTCAGGTTTACTGTAGGTTACGGTAAGTAGCATGGCATTTAGGGAGCAAAACCCACCTTGGTATTTTCACAATCAACAAACGGACGCTAAGTTCCTATTCTTCACCCCGGATAACTGCCGTATACAAATTTTTAGTGAAATCTGAAATTTTGACCAAACTACCGTATACCCACCGTAATCTACCGTAATCTGCAAAAAATCGATAAACGGACTCCAGATTCGTGTTTAGCACTCCAAAAAACTCTCAGAGGATGATTTTAAGACATATGTAACTATAGTAAAAATCCGGAAATCTCAAAAGTAGCGTTTTCCCCTCGAAATTTTCCCCAGTTGGGAAAGCTTCGAATGAAATTAGCCGAAAACTTTGGAAAACCGACTAGTAAACCACAGCTTCGTAATCAGCGCCCCCCCCCCAAAAAAAAAACCCTGGAAGAATTTTAGGTCAAATCTGGAACATTTTTCAAAACGCTTCCAGTGCCCTCTAATCGGTATAAATAAACGCCTAACCGAAAATCTGTACAAGTCCAAAACGCTGTCAGTCTGGACAAGGTATGGAAAATGTGCCTTCACCCAAACTTTGCTCAAGGAGGCAGTTTCGGGCGCTGAACACATTTATGAGGTCCGTTTCCGGAGTTTTCCGAAGACTAATGCGCTTTTTGGAAGATACAAAAAGCACAAAAAAAGAGCTTTTTAAGCTTGTAACTTCTTGGAACCAGCTGCTCGGGCCGGGATAGTGCGCAGTTTTAGATATTCTCTATTTCGAAGCCAAGTTTGCTCTGGTCCTCCGTGTGCATGGGCACACGCACGCGAGGAACGGAAACAAATTTCACTCCGAAATAGAAGATACACTTTGATGTTTTCGAATATTTTATGCCTTTCGATGGCATGATGTATGAGTTTGTGTTCATTTCGGCCACCTAATGAAAGAATACATTGATAGTAGCCTGAGGGCATATATATTAGCCTGAGGGCAATAGTAAAACTGCGTTCCATCCCATCCTGAGAATACATTGATAGTAGCCTGAGGGCATATATATTAGCCTGAGGGCAATAGTAAAACTGCGTTCCATCCCATCCTGAGCTGCTGGTTACAAGGAGGTTAGGTATAAGCTGAAGACAGACGTTTTCTGTGGTTCCGCAATAACACGTTTGTGAGGTCCCTTTATCGATTTTTGACAGATTTCAGTAGATTACGGTATACGGTATAGCTTGGCCAAAGTCTCAGATCCGTCCCAAAATTTCTCTCCGGGGGTCATCCGGGGTGGTGAATACGAATTTAGCGTCCATTTGTCCGAAAAAAATTGAATGCATTTCTTGGGAAAACACCTTATTTTAGAGGGGATTTCTGGAAGCTGCACAATATGTATGTGATTCAGAGGAATCACGTCCAGTATTTTTTTTTAAATTAAAACGAGTTTCTCTTGGAGGAAGGCGCAAATCATTGCGAAAAAATCTTCAAATTACACTATTTTGTTTCAAGTCATTTTTTTCAATTTCCTGAGAAATTTTTTCGTTTTTCAATAGAAATTTACCTCATTGAATATGGAAGATTCCATAAATCCACCATTTTGGATACGGGTAATTTGTTTTCGTTTTCCTAATTCGTAAAAAAAAAATAAAACAGATAGCAATCTCAGATGAAAATCGGTAATAAACACAGGGATTTAATTCAGTTTCCTAGGACAGGTACCCATTTTTGAGAAAGGTACACTTCGATGAGGAAATTTTCTGTATTTTAATTATTGTCCAAGTAGGTTAGTTTTTGTTTTCCAGAAATTTCATTTGTTTATTACTCAGTTTTTCAAAGTACAATTTGGTGGGAAGTCTCAGAATCACTTGTACCACTATGTATATATAGCGGAATTTTGATTAAATTTTATTTAAAAAAAAGATGTTTGAGCAAAGTGTAAAATGCTGAAGGAAGATTCCACATATCTTATGACGGTCTTTGGAAATTTATTAATTTTTCAAACAAAGCTTATATTTCATTCAATGAAACTTCCGAATTATACCATTCCGCTTCAAGATTCCCTTAAATTCATCTCAGCTATTTTAATTCACAGTATTTTTTTTCATTTGCTCAAGCGCGGGATTGCTTAAAAAAACTGATTGCAATAGGGGGAAAAACCAAATTGAAATTACAAGTTCGTGGCATTTTCACGAAAAAAAAACTTTTTCCGATAAAGAAAAGTACAATAAGGTAAGAATAATCTCAAGCTTCAATGCGTTCATGCACTATCGTTCTCGGAGCCAAATTCATGGTCCGCAGTTGCGGACTACGGCTGTTGAATCTTGAGAGACGTGATAATCGTGCTGGAACATAGGTGAATCCTGTCGAGACCAAGTGGTCCCAGCACGATTATCAGGTGTCGCATGATGAATCAGTCGCAGACCGCAAATGAGGACGGGAATTTGGCCCCTAGAACGACAGTGAAATTGTTTCAATCTTCAAGAAACTCTACTAAACATATAAAGGAATTTTTGGAGAAATGTAGTCCGCCGCTACTTAAAACATCGAAATTATATCAATTTTTTAAGTGAAATTTTTTTGTAATTTTTCAATTTTTTACTATCTTTTGGAATATTTTCACCTACTGCAATGCACGGGTTCATTATTTAGTTCGTGATCACTAACAGAAATAAAAACAATTATTTTACGAAAGAATTTTTCTGCAACTCTTTGCACAACTTGATATCTCTTTCTGCGCGTAGTGCGTGACATTTCGTTTTTCTTTTCTGGATTTCGGGTAAGGGACATCCATTGAAACTAAAAATGAATCAGCCCGAATAGAATCAGAATTAAGATGTTCTTTGAAAAAATCTTCAATAATCATAATAATTTTCATTCCTGCCATATTTTTTTGAGTGCTTGTTCAAACCAAATCGAGAATATTCTCAAACAGACTTTTCAAGTCCAAACCAAATAGAAGATAATCTCACATAAACTAAGCTCCCCCAGGATAAGTTAAATCTTCGTCTAAAAAAATTCATATTGAAAAAGTTCTTAAGGATTATAAATTGCGGATAGCGTTTTCCGAATGTTAATTATTTTTATATCATCGAGGCAAGAGAAATGCTCAACACAGAAAACGATTAACCTTATTCAATGATAAAAATTCTAAATCCATTTACTCATTAAAAAATCAGTTAAAAATGTAAATCAGTCCCAATCAATAGGCAATAAATAGGCAGGACGCAGAAAAAACATCTGATTTATCCTTCAAACAAGAAGATCCTTGACTATGTAGCCTACAGTCGCCACGAAAAATCTAGTCCGGCGTGGCGCGGCTCTCGGCTGCGCCACATCCTCTAAACTCGTTCGCCAGTGGTGATAACGACGAGCCAACGCCGTTCATATGCCTGCAGCAGCCGCACTGCGCTGGACTAGAAATTTCAACGCTTGCGTACATTTGCAATCTATAGATATTTGAAAGATAAATTCACTCTAAAGATTAAGCAAATTTAAATAGCGTCAATCTGACCGTGACAGTCCGTTTCTCCTCCAACAAACTGTTTATTTAAAATTTTCCGTTGGCATCCACTTAAGAAATTTCATTTCAGAAACTCCATATTGACGAGAAAAAAACGCTCACTCATGCTGTTTTATTTGGGATTAGTCATTCTCCTAAGAAAACCAAATGACGATTTTCATGAACATTCTACGAACAAAATTTCCAACTGAACCAGAATTCAGATCAATTAGGGAAAAAAATCTCGAGAAAATCGAATTGAAAAAAATCAATCCAATATTTGATTTTTCATTTTTTTTTGAAATGTAAAACTAATGCTACGTATCAATAAGAATTCTTTTGGCGATATTGATTATATGAAGAACATCGAGCCAGTTGTAACATCGGCATGGATCGTGAAGAGACGTTGCGTTCACTGTTGAAGGTTGGCGCAAACTCGGTGCCCCTATGCTATAGCATATGGCACCGAGGGTGCGCCAACCTTGAACAGTGAACGCGAAGTCTCTTCACGATCCATGCCGACGTTATATAGTCCATTCGCCAATTTTAGCGACAGAACAATCATTTGTGGCCGTCGTATGCCAACCGCAACACCACCGTTGAACGAGGCTTTGATCGCCAGCAACAATCTACTGCCGCAGATTCGTCCAATCGCTCGACTAAATTTTGCGAAAGGTCTGTACATAAAGGTGTGAAAGCGGCCAGATCGTAGCTTTCCCGCGCATTTTCCGGGCTCGGTACGCGCTCAGCCAGCGTGAAACCTGATCTACCTAGACAACCAAAAATCTGAGCACCGAGTTCCCGCGTTTTTGAAGCCATTTTATGCTTGGTTCAGCAAAGAGCTGCGTTGCGATCAGTAAGCGTCGCGCGCGACGAGATGTGCGGCGACGCGACTTCCCCGCTTCTAGGTGAAACGAAATACATTGACATGTACTGGGGCATAGCTTACTTTCCTGCATTCATTTCTTGTTAAAGGCGATAGCCGTTAACTCGTATAAAGCGCTGAAGACTACTCTAAACGGTAAAGGGTTTTTAGTGTTCGTCGCGCGCGCGACACTCACCGGACTGTAACGCGTACGCACGCTGGTGAGCAATGTCATGGAGCCATTTGTCACCCCATCTGATGCTCCCTATCGCTCCCAGTGAGCTCGATCGCTACGAATACCCTATTCGAATGTTGTCATCTGATTTAGTCCTGGCTTTTCGTTCAACGATATTCACTTTGCAGATTACCGACTTTCTCACAAATTAAAAAAAGGCCTTAGAGAATCCGTCATCCGCAAAATAATTTGTTGAATACAATTCTGAAAAGAAAACGGCAGCCTGTGCCAAAAAAAAGTGTCACCCGAACAAATTGTGAACAAGTTACTCGAAAGCTGCGTGCAACTTACAGCTTAAAGTTGAATTCCATATAATTGTAACTTGCACGTAAGTTCAATATTCGCATGGAACGACTAAAGCTGGAGAGACAAGTAACACAGAAGTACAAAAATTTGAACAAGTCACTAGTGACATTGGCGCAAGTTTCTCGAAGGTTCCACTCAAGTTACCGCTTTAATCTCACAAGCGACTTCATTCCCCCCATTTTCTTACGTTACACGCTAATTTTGAACTTGCACACAACATACAATGATGAAGTGAAAATAGTTTATAGCCAGACAACCGCGATAAGATGCATTAAAGACACAGTCCAACTTCAGAGGTAATTTTTGATATTTTGGCCCGATCGCCGTCTATAGCAACCCTGCCGAGCGCGAAATCTCAATTCGCTCAAAAAAGCGAGAAAAAGCGAGGAAAATGTAGACCACGCCCCTTTGAAAGAAAGAATGGGCAACGCCCTCTGGCAGGTTTCCGACCTCAATAGGGAAGAGACGAGCGAATGATTTTATTCGAACTCTATGTTCTTCATTTTGCTTTCAGTCTGGCTTTATATTGTGACCTGCTTCAGAAATATGGCTGCGAATAACGAGAAAATACAGGCTCGAGACAACTCGTCCGCGATCTTCTACCAGTTCAAATTCGAAATTTTTGGAGAAGCCGTAACTCAGTTCGTAGTGAGTTATGAGCGATTTCGAAGACACCATTGCGATCAGCGTCAAATTTTCTCTAAGATGGGCAGAAAAATGGAAAATTGATTCTGAGCTTGGACTGTGGCTTTAACTCTCCAAGTAACTTGTTGAAGAATCCCTCAGTACGTGTATGAAGTATGATGCATGAAGCTTAGGGTTAACTTGTACTAAAAAAAGACAGATGTCTTCTTACAGCAATATATCTACTCATGGACTTTTAAAGAAATGCTTGAAGGCTTCCCATCACCTAATGAACAAATTTGTTCTCTTCCTTAATTGTATGTTGAATTGCATGTGACCCAAGACACTGTACTGACAAGGAAACTCCCTTTGGTCAAACTGGTCATTCCAAATTAAATGTACTTTTCTAGTACCATTTTCAAACGTAAAATCCGAATGTGCACGTCGCAGCTACGTGGACTCACCCTGAAAGAAGTTATGAGCGTTTTTAAAGTTTCGCGGCTAGGTAAGGGTACATCAGGCAACTTTTAGGGTGTTTTGAACAAAAAAAAAATTACGGATTTTGCTAAAAACATGTATGTAAGGGTAATCTGGGGTGCTGAACACGAATCCGGGGTTTGCTTGTCGGAATTCTGATGTTTACTGTAGGTTACGGTAAGTACCATGCTATTTAGGGAGCAAAATGTGCCTTAATAATTCGAAAATCGACAAATTGACAACGAATTCGTATTAAGCACCCTAAATAACCCCGCATAGAAGTTTTGAATCAGATCTGAGACTTTGACCAAACTCCCGTATACCCACCGTAATCTACCGTAAGTCAGCGAGAATAGGGACCTCGGTTTTCTTATCAAGGACGATCTTAGTTTGGATGATCACAGCCTCCAGATCGCGTCCATGGCTAACAGGATGATGCACAGCGCGTTTAGAGCTCTTTCCGAGCGAACTCCAGATTCGTGTTCAGCACCCCAGGTTACTCCTATATGTTTTCAGGAAAATCCGGAGAAAAAAATTCGAAAATACCCTAACAATTCCATGGGGGTACCCTTACCTTGCCGCAAAGCTCTAGAAACGCTCATAACTTCTTTCAGAGTGAGTCTAGGCTTCTGCAATGGACATTTTCGGACTTTACGTGCGAAAATGATTCTAGAAAAGTACACTTAAACTGGAATGGTTAGTATGACTCATAGTAGTTCCCTTGTCAGGTGCCAGAATTACTTGTGTTCATAAATTAAAATAATAGTAGGACACCAAACTAAGCTCCACTCATTATTCCAAAAAAAAAATTGTCCTTATCAGAGCAAACTTCTGGTCGAACCGTTCTTGCCGACAAGAACGCTCGCATGGATCAAATGGAACACAGGGCTACCGTAATCCTGCGCGTAAAATAAATAGCGCCGGCTGCATGGCTGCGGACTTTGTCACATATCTTACGGCGACCCCAGTTTTTCTCTCCAGCATTACGTTACAAATAGCCGTCCGCATAGTAATAATGGTTTTGTGATTTATATGCATCTGTGAACCTATAGTTATGTTCTCCGTATTCACATCACACTCTTTAAGATTTGTAATGGTATCGTCCCAAGTTCGATCTGTTGACTATTTGCTGGTGATAATTTACTGATCTACCTGTTATTTTTTCGGTTTAGGATTTTTAAAGAATCGCAGTACTAGGATTTGCTCGCAAGTACTAGGATTCGCTCGCACTTTGAAACCATGCAGGTTTTTCCTTACAGTCACTTGACGGGTGCAGTTCCTATACAAGTGCATGAATTTAATCATACAATCTTAAAACCTTAGTAACATACTTTTTTCACAGCAGAAAAAAAGGTTTCCACAGGAATAAAGCACCGCCTACAAATTTCGTCAATTACCTCCTTACAGCTGTATACGACGGTGACCCCCCCCCCCTCTCCTAATTTATACCCTCTATAAAACGTCGAAATTCACATCATTCGAGGCGCGAGCGCCACCTTGGTCTCCGTCTGCCCTACGCTCTCTCACTGTCTCTAACCTCCTCTCCGCACCAGCGCGCGTAAGAACCAAGTGAATTTCGCCGTTTTATAGCCTATACCTGCGCCAAAAACAGTTTCCAACATTTCTATGAGAACACGGCGTCTTCTGGTTGAAATTTACATCGACGGAAAGTCAGTCATACGCCAAAAAATAGGGGCCGCCGTAATATATGTGACAAAGTCCGCAGCTATAGTTCACTTCCGCACTGCCGTTCAGTCCGCAAAGTGCGCGCTGTAAGCGAAAGCGTGCTGCGGCGCGGTTGCGAGTATCCTCAGACAGGGATGTGGGATCACCCGGGCGGTTTTTGCCTTTGGTGCCCGGGTGATCCCACTGCCCGTGTGATCCCACATCTCTGTCTGAGGATACTCGCAACCGCGCCGCATCACGATTTCGCAATCAGCGTGCACTTTGCGGACTGAAAGGCAGTGCGGAAGTGAACTGTATGTAACCGGCGCAATTTATTTTACGCGCAGGATTACGGTAGCCCTGCGTTCCTTTTGATCGGTACCAGCGTTTTTTTCTCTTGCAGTACGCAACGCGAATTCACATTTTCGGTTCAGTTTGAGATATGAATTTCGGATTTTTTTTTCCCAGAGAAATTCACTCAAGCTAGGTTTGCAATTATGCCATTTTTGCATTACTCCGTCTTTTGAAAAAGTCGAAATGATCAGATTTCTGAGATATGCGAACTTCACGTTACGAATCCTGAATAATCGATCAAGTCAATGGCTCAATGGCATTCAAGAACTACTCGAAAAGTTTTTTAAAACTTTTTTTTATTGGAATATCGGCTTTTCTTCAAATAATTAATTGTATATTCATCAAAGTCGAGTCCACAGCAGTTCCTTTTGTCTCATTCCAGACGTTTTGCGCTGGGTTTTATCTCACTTAGTTTCAGTAAATGATTCGAAAACTCCAGGGGGGAGACAAGCTCGAAAATGGAACTTCCAAATGCGTCCAAATTGAAAGAACGATTTCCCTCGAGCGCCTCGCTATTATCGACAGAGGGATTCCATTTAGGACCCCAGCACGCAGTGGCACTGGAGCACGCCAGTCACCGATCGTGTCTAAAAATCACCCATCCCTTGCGGGCGGTCGCGTCGCGGCGTCGCATTGCAGCACGCTTTCTCTTCACTGCAAAGTATTTTCTCGCCTGTATTCGATATTGCCTCAACTACTCATAGTATAGTGCATATTTTCTATACGCGAGTACGCTTACGAACACCGCTGAACTAGCACAGAAACATGATCGTTGCATGGAATTGGTGTGAAGACATTTTGCTTTCGAGAAAATAATAGCCACTGGAACCACAGTTTTTTTCTGAAAATGAAGGCAACCTTCGAACTTTCAAGCCAGATCAAGCGGTTGCAGTCCCGCAGGACAATGGCAGGGATCTAAAATCCCAAAAAAATCATTGTTTGAGGGACGTGAAAAAAGTCTAAGCAAAATTGAAAATGTCGGGTATGACCTTGAATGTAGAGAGTAAGTCCAATCTCTTGAGTTTTCCAGTCAGGAGAGTAGTGATAAATGCAAAAACTACAAAAACAAAGGCAAAACTTACAAAAGTTGAAACTGTTTCTTTGAAGTGCGGCTTTCAAAATGGTAAAGAAAATTCACTGATGGTAGGACGTAAAATTCTTCTGTCCTTTACTCGAAAACTTCGGTTATCTAGGTAGGAACGTAGCTGTTCGGACGAATAGGACAACAGCCTGCTGGATATACTTAGTATCCGAGTCAATGCTTTTCGTACCATTGGAAAAATAGCATTATCTGAATTGATCAATTATCCGAAAATTTCATGAAACGCATTATCTGAATCCAACCAATTTCCGGAACATTTAAAATCGGCATTATCCGAATCGATCCATTGTCCGAAAAATTAGCTTCGGATAACAAGTACACAGCTGGACCCTGTGTTTAAGTATATCATCACATCTACAGTATAGTATTATATATTATACCACTATTGTTATCAAATCAACTGGGCACTATACTATAGCCTTTTGCACCCTAAATCTGAATTCTTAGGGAGAAAGCTAAATTCTTTGCGTGAATATTGTGATTCAGCAAACCTGTAAGTATACATCACAATCGAGGAGGCCAAGAATGCCTATCAGAACCATCGTATTCCGCTTTCCTTTCGCACTAAACCAAAGAGCGTAAAGATGGTCACACTAAGCTATGGTACATCGTAATAATCTAGGTAAGATGACTAATCGCCGATGGAATTCGCATGACAAGGTAAGAGGTATCGCTGGGCGGAAGACAGATTCTTGAAATTCTCAGTGCTCTTATTCCTCAAGTTCACCAATTCATCCAGTCGTTTACAGTTTCTTATATAAAGGAACAAGAATCGTGTGATTTAAGCTCTTGTCCACCGATAGATTGAGAAAAGGCAAGAGAAAGCACTGCAGCGACGAGAAAGCGCGCTGCAATGTCACGACGCGCCGCGACCGCCCGCACGGGATGGGTGATTTTTAGACACGTTCCCAGTCGCCTCCATCAATATTTTTACTGCTATGACTTGTCGCAAACTGCCTTCAGAAGAATTTGAAGCTCTAGAATCAAAATGTCTGGATTCCGAATGGTCGTTGGCAGACGACAGCAAGGTGAGTGCCTATTTCATATAAATATATTCCTTGAAAACTTTATTTATGCTCATAATATTAATTATTCCAAGACAATGTTGCGTTGGATTTCAAATTAAAAAGCGAAGAAATGTAGTAGAAAGAAGGATCATTGTTTTGCGAATCACTGCTGTCGATTTTTTTCGGCGTCTGCGGGCGTGTCTGCTTTGTATCGAACTAGTAGATCAAAGCACAGCTGATCGCTCGTAATTTTGCCCCTGTTTCCGCATGACCGCAATTTTACTGAAAATTGAGGAGGCAGATGCTCAGAACTTCTAGTCAATGTATTCATGAATTAGTGAACCCCTCAAATGTTCTGAATTCTAAATTCCTTACAACAAGAAGTTTAAGAAGAAATAATGAAATGAGGAAAGAAAGAGTTCTCTCTCAACAGATTCTTTTCCAGTTTTTTTTAAACGGATTTTTTTTTTAAAAAATAAAAAATTCTGATTGTGTGGAATTCGGGAGATATCTGACTTTTCTTCCCAAAAATAATAGAAATATGCAAAATTCCAATCACTTCCAAATGATGGCGTTTCATTTCTCTGTCTCTATGTGCTTACAAGAAACCTACATATATACATACTGTGCTTATCCGGGCCAAATTCCGGTCCGCAATTGCGTCTCGACACGCTTTGCGGCCGCATGCTACCGAGTCAGAAGAGCTTCCATCGCCGCAGCCGCCGATCTGCTGACTCTAGGTGGGTTTTGGAAACTGGAAACTAAGAAAAATTGGAAAAAGTTATATAGAAAGCCACATCGAGTCAGCTTGGGCGCTGGAAACCCGACTGACTCGAGCGCGTGCGGCCGCAAAGCGTGTCGAGACGCAAGTGCGGACCGGACTTTGGCCCAGATAAGCACAGTATATAACAAACCCTTTGATTATCGAGTGAGATACGTTCAATTTGTTCACTTTCAGCTATGCCAACTTATGGAAAACTGTCGAAATCATCTCGGTGATCAGGTGAAAGAGCTGAGTTCTGAAATTGCCAGAATTGCTCAGCTGTCTTCGATACTGAATGCCGGAATCGGAAATCTGAATGGTGCAATCACACATATTGCAAACTCAAGATTTATTGAACAGGTCACTTATCACACCAGTCATCAATTTCTTTATTCTGAAGAAATTCGTCAGATTTCAGCGTCTTGATGAGGATGACAGTACGAGAGTTCCTACAGGAAGTAGAGCTTCGGTGAGATTTTTTTCGGTCCAGTTTATACATTGTCGGGGCGACAACCACATCGCAGCGCGGCGTGAGTGCGGCTGCGTCCAGGTATAGCCTAGATAGCTTTTTTTCAGAATAACCCCTGCGATGGCAGAGCAGACACAATCGCCACTCTTACCGCTGCAATACGTCAAGGGATTGCTGACATTGGAAATTCTCGAAGCGTGAGTATTCCTTCAAAACACATTGTATACAAGTTTAGAGAAATACGACCCCCTCGGTCCTAATTCTGACGTTGAGTATATCCTTATGTTGTGGTACATGCTTCCACATTTCCCTTGGATGACACTCAGTGGTGTTAGCTATCCCCTTACGACACTTCGGTCTTCAGCTACTGTCGTTCTCTGGGTCAAATTCCGGTCCGCAGTTGCGGACTACGGCTATTGCATCATGCGAAACGTGATAATCGTGCTAGGATCACTTGTCACCGGCACGATTTACCTTTCTTCCATCACGATGATCACGTGTCGCATGTAGCAATACCCGTAGTCCGCAAATGCGGACCGGAATTCGGCTCAGAAAACGATATTATATCATTATGGCGTTATTTAGTTCATTATGACCCCTTCGGAATAGTAGTAGACGATTCCGACCTCAGGTATCGGCAATCAAATAGAATCAAGCTTCTTCTGGCTTTCATATATGCCATCGTAGGGTAGGATTGCCTTCTACGACCCCTTTGACCCTAGTCGTCAAGTTGTACTCTCGTGGGGGTGGTGGTACTCATTACTGCCTTTTTGGATTGGAAGTTGAAAATATTTGAGACCTCTTGACATTCATGACATATGTACCATGATGGTATTGGGTAGCAATCATGGTCCTATCAGAGCGACCCTTTGAAAGAAATGCGACCTCTCGGGGTATACCTGCACAATCACCGTGTTGGCTGACCTACGACCCCCTTGGTGTTTAGTTGAATCATTATGGCGTGCTACAGGCACGTGATTGTAGGGTTATTAACATTTTATGGTAGTCTCTTAGGGGTCGTTTACACTCCCGCCGCCGAGCGGCGCGGGATAGTGCTCTTCTGTAATATTGATCACGCGGCGCGGCGCAATCGATATGATAGGATTGCACTTCGCCGCGCCGCTCAGCGGCGGAAGTGGAAACGATTACTTAGGGGAGTCGTAAAGGACCACTCGACCTTTGCAACACTGCTCGTTTGCACCAGACAAACATGTACGACCCCTCGCTGCAAGTAACCCTGTGTGCTTACTTCTCATTCGTTCTTAACAAGATGTAGTAATAAATACGGTTTTTCTTACATATTTGTTCAGATAAACGATGTCTGCTCAACTCGTCCTATAATTGGATCTCAGGAGTTCAAGGATCTCTTCGTGACCCAAATCCCAGTAATCAAGGAAAAATCACTGCCCCAAAGGAAGAGTCCCAGCACGTCTTCGCTTTCGAATCCTCCTCTTAGCTCTCGATCGTTAACCCCCGCTTCCTCAGGTCAGGAAGGGGTAAGGCACCTGCCGGATCCATTCCTGAAGGCTGAAGCAATCACTGCCGTCCTGAACGAGAGCCCTGACATATTCCGACCCCTCTCGCCTGTACCAATTCCACGGTATGTTCTTTTGGGTTTAGCAAACCTACCAGCTGAATTTTACTTTCTAGGGAGTCGCTGTATAAGCCGAAGTCGGACTTGGAAGATGCCTCTACTTCTGATAGTTCGGAACGAGCAGCTGTTAGCAGGAAACCACTGGATCCTGTGAAACCTACCATATCCAAGCCCCAGAATGATGATTTCGTTCGTACTAGTAAAGTTCCAGATAGCAAACCATCCATTCTCAAGAGCGAAAGTGCAGCCAGGTGAGCTTTTTAAAGATCAAATCGTACGCTCGCCACGTGCCGCCAAGACCACGAAGCTTATAGTCGACGCGATATTGTTCGTCTGGTCTGTGTATTCCCCCGCTGTCTGCGTCTCCATACCTCTATGCCTGTGGCACGCAGTGTATATAGAGTTCACGTAGTAAATTCAGTTAAGATTAATGAATCAGCATTGACTATATCATAAAACCTGAGGCCAGATTACCCAACGATTATACCCCGGGTTTAAGGGCGCAGCAGGGTATAGTCGCCCGCACTTTCCTAGGGAATGCGGAGGATTATACCCTGGTTCGCCCTTATACCCGTGAGTAGCTCACTCTACTGGCCTGTGGCACAGGGCGTAAGGGGGTTTTTAGAGTTCGACCGCGGCGTGGCACGACGTCATGTTTTCGGTGTCGTTTATACTTCCGTCGCCGAGCGGCGCGGTGAAGTGCAACCAAACAATATCGATCGTGCCGCACCTCATGATCAATATTACAGAAATGCACTGTGCCGCGCCGCTCGGCGGCGGGAGTTTAAACGACCCCTTATATGTGAATCGACAAGCGGCGCGTTATCGATCAATGTCCGTAGATATCATATAATCGCGCCGAGCTGCGACTGTACTCTAAAATAGGTCTAATGGAATTTTTCTTTACAGAGCCAGCACCCTCTTTGACGACGATGTGCCTAGTACCTCGAGCTCACAGCGAGTGACTACCCCAGAAATTGTAAGTTTGCGCTTCATGTGAACCTTTTGGGGCATTTCGGGACAATTTTCGGACAAACATTTGGATTTATTTGCTAAGTCAGGTACGAAGAAATCTAGAGGAAGTCTATTGTTAGCCGTGTAGCTGTCCCAGAACGCATTCTGGATTTTTTTGCGGTTTTTGGCCCATTAAGGAAACCCAGATTCCTTTTGTAACAGAATAGAGCGGGTTTGGGACACTTAAGCTCACCTGGTGGTACGCTATAGCCAGTGAACAAACCTCCGAAAGTGTACCGGAAGTCGTTCCCAGACAATCAGTGGTCTCAGGTAGGGTGGAGAGGTCCAAACTGTTAGTCCGCAATCAGCCGAAACCTTGTGGGACATTTTTTTGGCGAGATGTGGGTCCATTTGGTTAACTTAAAGTAAGGCAAGTAAATCATGAATAGCCTCAGGAAGGGTGTAGAGGTCCAAACTGTTGGTCCGCAATCAGCCGAAACCTTGTGGGACATTTTTTTGGCGAGATGTGGGTCCATTTGGTTAACTTAAAGTAAGGCAAGTAAATCATGAATAATGTTCTTAATCTGTTACGTGCTCATTTGGGACTATTTTGCGCCGTCTGACCCGCTAGAGAAACTTTGATCCGTTTTGAAAGCAACATGAGATGAGTTGGGACAAGATCGAGCCTCTTGTGGGACGCCGTAAGTAGTAAAGTAAGTGTACGCCTTGACAAAGTGTCCCAAGAGTTGTCCTCAGGCAACTAGTGGCTGTAGGAATGGACTCGTTGTACGTTTAACTTCACAGTTAATGGAGGCCTCAGGGGAGATTTGGGGACTTTTTATGGGGATAATCTGTTTTCAATGAGTAGCCTTCGGGCAAAGATACGTTGAAGAATGCCATTTTTACCGAGTAGATGCTCATTTGGGACTAGTTGTCGTTGCATCGTGCTCGTCGGAGAAGCCATGAACCGTTCCAAAGGCAAGATGGGCTGAGTGTGGGACAATTTCGAGCGTTTGGTGGGACGCCGTTTTTTTTGCGACGTTTTGGCTATAAGGAAAACCTAGAACTGTTTTCGGAGCAAAATAGGGCAAGTCTGGGCCAAAGTCGAGCGTCCTCTGGGACATCGTGGCTATGAACATGTGGAGAAACCCTCCCAAAGCCCCCCCCCCCATACCAATTTCTGTGTTTCAACCTGCAAGTTGGCATTAGTGGAAACCTCGTGGGACATTTTGTTACTCTTAATGGGCTAAAATATTCCAAGAAAGTTCATTTCTAACGTTGTATCCTCTAGTTCGGAGCCAAATTCAATTTGTTCCTAAGCGTGCTTGCGCGGAGCGAGGGGAGAGACAGCGAGAAAGCGTGGGGTAGGGTGAAACGCAGCACACGCGCGCTGACGCACGTGTTCGACGGAACTAATTTTCACGCCGAAACAGGGGATAGATGCCTCAGAACGTGTTTTGGAATTCTTTTTTTGCGGTATTCGGGTTTCAGGAAAAATTGGAGTCGTCTTCGTAGCGTTTTGAGGTGAGTTTTGGACGAATTTGAGCGTTTTTGAGGACGTATAAGGTTGTAAGCATAAGCCCCTCAAGGCTTTCTAGAGGTTGTTCCAAGACATTCCGTGGCTACAGAAAAATAGCGAGCATATTGCTTCGCAATTTGCGAAAACCTAGGGAGAGGTTTAGAAAATTTTATAGAAGGGCATTGTGTTATTTTCCAGAGAAATCTTCGACAAATGTCGTGTTAAAGTCATGAGTTTTGGTGAACCACGAGAGGCACCTTAGACAATTCTTGGGCAACTCTGGGGCTACATATGGAAGAGTTCCTGCAATTTACACTAATGAAAATTCCGCTTTTTCAGGTCGCAAATGAACCGCGCAAAGACAGTTCTCCAATTTCAATCTGGGATGATATAGGTTGGTTTTTAGGTTATTGCCTCAGTTTGTTTCCGATTTTTTAGGGACAGGTGCAGTTCTAACATCGTCGCATCGTCAATCGCAGCGTTAAAAGGCACGAGTTAGTCTGTGAGACGCAGAAGCTCAGCTTTGCGACCCTTTTACCCTCTTAATCAAACCATTTTGAGCCCGAAGGTGACCCTGTTCCGACTCAAACCCAGTGTTGGGCTGAGTCGCGACTCGACGCCACGGGGGTCGTTTTCTTCTTGGGAAAATTCCTGTGAAAAAATGAAAATTTGAGGTAGTTCGTAGAGATTCAGGTAAAAAGGGATTTCCCCAGAGCATTTGGTAAACCAAAATGAAGTAGTATTTGCGGGTTTTCTAAATTTGTAACACAAAAAAGCTGAAGCAATTTTCATCTCGGTGATATCGTAAAAAAATTGGGAAAAAACGAGTTTGCCCCAAAAATTCGGATCCACAAGCGGGGGGGGGTCGTAGCTCCGCCAAATCAGCCCCAAGGTCTGCTCAATTTTGCTCAAACCACTATTTCATGTTGGTCGGAGACATTTTACGACCCCTGTTGGAAGAGGGTTCAACGTTGATTCTGTGGAGGACTCCCTTACGACCCCCTTCTCACTCTTGTAGCCGCCATATAAGATTTGATAGACCCTTGGAAGAACTTTAAAATTACTTCTTTTTCTATGAAAATGCGCTTAATCTTCTGTAAGGCCAGGATCATACTTCCAGCGACGAGCGACGCGACGCAATGTTTACTATTCATATCGACCGAAAATCGATATGCCTGATATGCACTGTCGCCGTCGTTGGTCGCAGGAAGTATGATCAAGTTGTCAAAGAAACTCTTGCAACCCCCCCCCCCTCCCTCCCTGATTTTCCTTGTGGTTTCAGTATCTAGCCTGAGCCTCTTTACCCCCCCCCCCTCCCTTTCGCACTCAATTGAACATTTACTAGATTTTCATGATGTTGGGGGAACACCCGCGACGCTTGGAAGGCAACAATTACTCTATATGATGTCTTTCAACCCCTTACGACCACCCTTTCGGAAGGGGGGGGGACTAGTTGAATTCCAGGGAAGTTAGCCTTTATGGTAGACTTATGAGATAACAGCTGACCTATCTTCTGTACGAATTGACGAATCGGAGTTCGACAGCAGGCCAATTCGCGTACCATGAATCATCTCCAGGCAACATGCAAGCTCCTGGCGGGCGCAAGCCGGCTTATAGACCTGTTGTTGACAACTGAGATTGCCAAATGTATAGATTAGAAGTGCAAATTATACAGTTCAGAATCTCGTCTCGAACCGAAATCCACTAGTACGTCGAGCAGAGCTGGTAACGAGAACACTATGCAGAAGTATGGAGTTGCAACCCAAAGTGTGAGCTCCATCTTGAAGTCTCTAAGTTCAAATCATTAGGAGTAACTTTTTTGTTCAGATTGCGAGGAAGTATGCTAGCATATTCGATTCTGACAGCGATGATGAGCCCCTTTTCGCTGACATGCAAAAGTCCTTGAGCAAGAGCAGTGCTTCGGTAAGTGGCTTTTTTTTTCGTTTCAGGCTTAGTTCAACGTCAGACGCTGCGACTATACGCGGCTCTGCCTGTTGTCGTTTCGACACAGTATTAAAGCGGTCGCAAACCCGGACGTTCGCATTAGCACATAGTCAGCCGAAACGTCTTCATTGGTCTTGTTAAACGCTGCGATTAGATGCGACATTGCTATGGTGGAAGTCGCAGCGGCGAGTCTATACATATATGTGCTCAGACTTTGCGACTGTAGGCAACTACTCCGTGATGGAAGCGTGTCTTCAAGTCACAGCGGAGGGTCGGAAGTCGTATTTAGACGCTGCGATTAAGTATCGCGCCGCCGTTCGGAAGCGTTTTGTGGGGTCGCAGCGAAGTCTGTAGCCATCTTGAGACGCCGCACTCAGAATGCGCGGCTTTTATGAAAGCGCTTTTTTAATTCGTTCTGTTATTTAACGAATTTTCTTCTTTCAGAACGTCCCTACTGCGCCAAAAGCCAACATTCCTACTGCAGTACCCGCAGTGAAATCGGACATTGTCGTCAAACCGAGCAGTCAACAGAAAAGCTCCAGAAGTCTATTAAACTCTGATGATGACGACGATTTCTTCAAGAGTTTGAATGAAGTGTTCAAGAATCGGAAAAGTGAGAAGAGCTCCGAAAAGAGTCCTAAAGATATGCCTAAGGCTGATGAAAAAGAAAGCGATCCGCAGAAGGTGGAAGAGGCAGAGACGAAATCGGGTTATGTTCCGAAAGATGATGAAGGTGGAGAAGTTTTGAAAGTTGAAGAGGCTCTGAGGACGTCACACATGGTGGAGACTGAAAAGGACCCGATCCGCGTCGACAGTGTGCCGGCGTCGGAAGAAACTGGCGAAGGCCTGAAGAACCCAGAGGTTGAGGAGTTGGAAGCAAAGAGTTCAGAGGTAAATATTTTCATCTTTCGCAAAAATTTGTGAAAATTATCAAGCAGGAAAGGAGTCTTTTCGGGATGACGATTGGTCTCTCTATCAGGGATACGACCCCCTTACCCTAGAGCGACCCTCTTTCTTGAAACCATAAGAAATGTCCTTCATTGTGCCGATTCCTTACGACCACCTCGAAAGACCTGCACGACCCCCATATTCAGTTTGAGACGGCATGCTATTCGCGAACGACCCCTTCTAACGTCGGCATGGATCGTGAAGAGACTTTGCGTTAACTGTTGAAGGTTGGCGCAAATTTGGTGCCATACGCTATAACATAGGTGCACCGAGTTTGCGCCAAGCCTCAGCAGTGAACGCGAAGTCTCTTCACGATCCATGCCGGTGTTACAATAGTCGACAAACATTTTATAATAGACCCAAAATACGACAACTCAACTCTTGAAACTACCCAGTTAGAGTTCCTTCAACGACAATAATGTCACGGCCCTCCGTAAATCAAGGGGGACGACCCCCGTAGGACGATCGTCGCCTCTCCCACGATGTTTTGCCGTAATAGACGCCTTCTTGTCACACAAAAACGCTCTTAGTGTGCTTGCGGATAGTAGTTACCGTAATAGTTGCCGTGAGATTAGATGCTTAGCCCCTGTTTTTAGCAGACTAAACAACTGATTTGACGGCAGCTGATTATTGTGGTGCTATCCTTGCGTGGGGGGCACTATGTCGCGATGCACTTGACCACGCCTATTTTATCGTGCCGCACTGAATTTGAGCACATAGCCGGGGCTTCCTTCGCGTGCCAAAATCAGGAGAGTTGTTGCGGCACGGTGAAATGGGCGTGCCCAAGTGCATCGTGCCATAGTGCCCCCCCCCCCGCTGCGATAGCACCATGATTTTTCCTCTTTATTGCTGCATGTATTTTTTATGAAGATGGAGGGACAGACCGTTATATTCTAATGAACTGGGGTATTACAGTGTCCGAAACACAGTTTAGGATTCGGTGCTATCGCATTATGGGGGGTGGGAGGGACACTTGGCTGTTGCTTATGATCATGCCCATTTTCCTGTGCCGCAACTGCTGTCCTGATTATAGAAGGAGGAGGGAAACCTGAGGTTGGTGTTATAAATGCGTTTCGGCACTGAAAAATGGGCGCGGCCAAGTGCGACAACCTAGTGACGGCAACTGATAATTTTGGTGCTATTTTAGCTTGGGGGGCACTATGTCGCAATGCACTTGACCACGCCTATTTTATCGTGCCGCACTGAATTTGAGCACATAGCCGGGGCTTCCTTCGCGTGCCAAAATCAGGAGAGTTGTTGCGGCACGGTGAAATGGGCGTGGCCAAGTGCATCGTGCCATAGTGCCCCCCCCCCGCTGCGATAGCACCATGATTTTTCCTCTTTATTGCTGCATGTATTTTTTATGAAGATGGAGGGACAGACCGTTATATTCTAATGAACTGGGGTATTACAGTGTCCGAAACACAGTTTAGGATTCGGTGCTATCGCATTATGGGGGGTGGGAGGGACACTTGGCTGTTGCTTATGATCATGCCCATTTTCCTGTGCCGCAACAGGAGGAGGAAAACTTCAGGTTGGTGTTATAAATGCGTTTCGGCACGAAAAAATGGGCGTGTCCAAGTGCGACAATTAAGTGCCCCCCCCCTGCTGCGATAGCACTCGGCCTGTTTTTGAACCTCTTCAAAAAGCTCATGAGAGTTGATGAGCGTTTCAAAATTATTAGTCGCCGTCAAATCACTTGTTTTGCCCGCAGCCAACATTTCCAATGCATTTAATTTCACGGCAACGATTACGGTATCTAACCTCCGCTAGCACACGAAAAGCGTTCTTGTTCTGGTCACACATTAAAATCGTCAAATGTTATTTCCTACGCTCCCTCTAACGGGAATGGGTTCTTTTCGGTTTAATTGAACTCTGTTGTTCCGAAGCGACCCTACCTATAGTCACTCGGGGTCTTTCTTGATATTGTTCAAAGGACCCCCCCCCCTTCTCCTCCCATTCAGGGCTACGCAGACGGCTCTCCGGAATCCCGATGGAGTCATGTCCCTTCCTCCTTGGTGACGAAAGTTCCTGAATAAGGTCAAAAATTTTCATGCCCTTGTTTTCGACAAACACAAGACTTGAAATGAAAAAAACGCGATTGTTTGTTATTCTCGATCTATAATTCGTCTGCATCTTTTGCAATTTGATCTCCCATTCCTGACCTACATATCCTTTGGTTTGGACTTAACTTTACTCTTTTCCATCGCGCGCTTGTACGGATCGAGGACAGAGAGAAGGAGAAAGTGTGGGGGAGAAGGAGTTGCAAACGCGCGTAGACGCACGCGACGAGCGGAAATAAATTTCACTCCGAAACAGATTATACGAGCCTAGGGGAGTGTTTCTAAGTTTTGGCTCAAATTTCATACGTCCTTCCCCTACCAGTTTCCCTATTTTTGAGAAGTTCTACGTCCTCCTCCGTTGTCATGCAGGATAGTAACTATGGGACAGTGAAGCGGGCTATTGTAGAAAGCCTTCTCGGAGGTGCGACCACCTACTAAGGAGGCAGTCGTGGTTGAGAAAAAAGTGATAAATTTTTTAGGGTCATTGAAATTTCTAGGATTTTCAACATTTTTGAAATCTACGTACAATAGTACAGTGCAAATTTTAGGTACCTTTCGTTTTGACCGAAAATTCCCACGACCCTCCCTATTTTTTTTTTGGAATTTTCACGGGTGGTTGGTACAATAGATACAATCGGATGCGCCTTCTCAGAAAAATGGAAACAATTTACTCGTGAATTAAAAGACCGAAAACAAGTTACTTGTAACATATATAAGCCTATGTAAGTTACTCGCGACCTATCTCAGGCGACTTAGGTTACATGTAACATATCGACGGTGGAGCGCCTCCGATATGTTGCATGTAACTTACCTGGCCAAGATAATTCGCGAGTACCTTGAATCGGCTAAGAAGGTGTTTTCTAGGGGAGTACACGACGCACTCCTAATGTCAGCCCCAGAACAGGCGTTTTCGTCGATTCAATTACCCAAGTTCGAGGTACTGAACCCCGAAATCGCAGATAAGGCCCCGCAGAGCGCTTTCCGCTTTGCGTGGCCGCATGCGGGCGCGTTGTCTGCGTCGCGTGTCGTACGCGTTGGAGTTTGGAGCAGTTGGTTGGCGCACGCGATAGCAAGTCGTCGATGGAACGCCGCACGCGACGCTTTGTTCCTGCCGAACTGCTCCTAGACGCTTCCCAATCTGTGTATTCGAGCGACAAGCCAGTTTTTGATCTTCGTTTGCAGCTTTTTATAGAAGCGTTAGTGACCCCAAAATTTTTTGAAAAAATTCGTGATACTGGAAGTTCATTTTCCGTTTATGTTATCCAACGTTTTCGTGTACTCGATGAGCAATATTCTTGTGAGTGGAAAAAACGGGTTAAAGGGGGGGGGGTCGCATTTTGTGAGTGAAAGTTGCGTTTCGTTTTGTTTGCGCACAGGCTACCTCTTCTTCAACTATTATTAGTAGTTCCCGTCGGATTGGGGGCGTTCTTCCAAATTCTAATCCCCAATGGGGTGTAATTATGGGGTTATAGGGAGTTGAACTCGGTGTTACCTCCGGTTTGCGCCGCCCGCTGTCTTTGTCGGCCCACGCCTATTTAGACTTTCACGATTGGAGATGATTTTTATCGATTCTGTTCTTAGGAAATCCATAACACTATTGAAATATATTCATCCGATTTTCCGAGCGTCACCGACATTTAGAAGTTTTGCTGGGGTTTGTTAGGGTCTTTTTATGGTCTTAGATGGTTCTTAGGGGATCTTAAGAGTGAATACAAGTCTTAGAACCAATTGGAATATTTAGTCGAATTTTGCGTCCATTTGGGAGCTCAGTTTGTTTTTCAATTTTATTGGAATTTTGGGTTTGTTTGGTAATTCAAATTGCAAGTTATTTTATTTGATTGTACGATCCTTCTTTCAAATTACCGCTTTTTTGAAACATCTAAATTTGATTAATTTTCCCTTATTTTACTTATTTTTCAAAAATTCATCCGTGCATTATATTTATTCAGTTTCTATGGGAAATGCGAAAGGAGTATCTCGGAAAGTTCTGACATTTTCAGGAATGGATATTTCATGCATTAGTAGGACCATTTTAATATTCGGGCAAAAATAATGCGCGTTTTTCAAAATAGAAAATCCGTGCGTTACCTTGAAAAATCACTAGGTTTTCACATATATCCTCTCGAATCATATGGAGAGTAGATGAATAAAGAAATGATTCCATTGGTGAACTTTGAGTTTCATCTCGGATTTTCCGACCATATTTCTATTAAAATGGGATCTGTGCAGAAACCAGACGCCTCGTTTCTACTGCTTCGGCTCCGGTCCGGCACCAAGGCGGCAGGTTCAAGGTAAAATCTCGGCGATTCCTACCATAGACTAGCCCGTAGGGCGCAGCAGGCCGTTGCGCCTATTTTCTGCGGGAGTTACCTCCCTGTTGACCGAAATTTTGGAGAAACTTGGTAATTTATTACGATCTTTCCTCCGGGTTGAAAATCTGCGTTGGCCTTCCTTGAGTGTGAGATAAAGATTAGGAAAAAACTCAAACTTTTGTGAAAGACAATTTTTATTTTTTCACGACAAATAGATATAAAAATTGTATTTCACCTTTTTCCCATGGATGGCTGAGGCTGTCTTAAAGGCAGTATCCACGATAAAAAACAATGTCTGATTTTTTGGTGGAGATCGGCAGCTGCTGGGCATAGCGGAACCCTAACTAACGTTGAAGAAACTGAGAAAAATAAGCTCGGAACGGTCCCCTACGGCCCCAAAGTTGGACACCCGTCAGCTCGTCACACCCCAGATGCACTTTCCACGCCCACCGACGTGAACAATTGAATGCTCGAGATTGTGAGATGAGCGATGGTTTCCGATCAATAGTCCCGTTCTTCCCTTCATTCTCAACTTCTCTCTCTACTCAGGTCGGCTCGCATACATCGGCTGCAAAAGACGGAAGTTACAAGCCTCGGACAACTCGTCCACCATATTTCCTTAGCTCAATATTTGAGGGACCATAACTCCGTTCCCTGAAGGTCTTGTGCGATTTCAGAGATATCATTGGCATCAGCATAGGACCGTTTTCAAGATAGGCGGGAAAACAAAAAAACGATTCCTATCGTGAACACTGCCTTTAAAGTCATCCTTTGAAAAGTACCTCATTCATACGTGCCCCTACACTTGATCATGGGTAAAGGGTAGGTAAATAATTTTCAAAAATGTGCTCAAAACACATGGAAAACATTCATCAAGGTGTGGCAGAGTTGATTGCTGTGTTTCGTGGATAATGCTTGTTTACTCCCCCGCGTGCGGCCTGATTGTCTCGAATGTGTAAAGTCGCAACAAAGCAGCGAAAAATCTAATATTGAACCACAATCCGTGTGGTCGTCTATTGTCAGCTTCCGGATTTCCCTCTTATAACAGTGTTTATATTTAAGCTTATCTACAACGCATCCGAGTTTTTCAGCTGTCAGAATATGTTTTTCTTCCACAATTCTATTTTCAGGAGACTATGAAGAAGATTCAAGCGCCGCGAAAACTGGAAAACGCAAACTTTGCAAAGTCACTGGCGGAAAAATTGGCCAAAGGACCTGCTCCGGTTTGTAACTTTTTTCGGTCTATCATTTTCCATTTATTCTAGTGGGTGTGTTTCAGCAGTTTCAACTGGTGTTTTTTTTTGAAAATTGTCGCAATTGTTCTCCAATAAATTTTTTCCTCTTTGTTACGTTTTATTTCTTATCTATTATTTGGAGTGTTATTATATTAAAAGCTTTATTCTGGAAAGTTTCCTCATTTTTCAATTATTTAGATCTCATTTTTGCCACAGTTTTTCGATTTTTCACTCATTTTTCTTTTTATTAAACTTTTCAATCTTTCGTCGAGTCTCTTCCGGTTTTTGGTATTAAAAGATTCCCTCAGTTTTCATGGAGAGAATTTTGCATTTTCCAATTTTTTTTTACATTTCCTCTCACTTTTGTTACAGTTTTTACCAATGCCGACCGTAGAGCTCTTATGTCATCTTTTTTTAATTATTTTTTATTATTCTCCAATAGAGAAAGTTTTCTTTCCGACTGAGTTTTAGAAAATTTGGATTTTTTCGGAAATATTTTTCTCTGGGGTTGTCCATTGAGATTTTATTTGAATACTCGACTAATTTCAAGTTTATCCGTTTATCGAATATTTGTTCTATTTGGATTTATTATCATTCCATTTTTATAGAATCAGATTTTTTGAAAAATTGAAATATGCTATTTTTTGAGTATTTGATTGCAAAATATGGTTCTATCGTTTCCTAGTATCGTTCGAAAACTATTCGAAAATCTCGAAAGTCTGTGTATGGTTCAGAAAAATAGATCTAAAATTCGGGGAACAAAAGTCATCAGAATATTTATTTAGAGCAGCAGTTTTCGCAATCATTTTGTAATGTATGAAACTAAAAATTTGGATAAGTCCATACGTAATTTGAGAAATTCATTAATTCGAAAATATTAAATGCGTCAGTCGAATCGATTATTGATTTTTCTATCCAGCTCCTAAAATTGATTTTCGAATCATCAATTCTTTTCAGTAAAATGTCAGTTCGACTTGATTTTCAATTTAAGTTTTCTCAATCGACAAAACTTTCTAGGAAGTCTCTTCTTTTTTATTTGGAATATTGGAAAAACCTCCAAATAATCTATCCTCTCTCTTGGAGGCAAATTTAGTTTGTTCCTTCGCGTGCTTGTGCAAAGCGAGGGGTGAAACAGCTTGAAAGTACGGAGGAGAAGGAGACGCAACAAACACGCGCACACGCACGCGATCGGCAGCAGTAAATTTCTTTGCGAAATAGAGTATGCAGTCTCCAATTTGTGCGGAATGCGAAAGGAGCACGAAGCCTGGGTCTGGGCCCGAAGCGCGCCTGTTGCGTTGCGTCCTGCTAAATTTGTGATCTCGTGTAACGACGCGACGCAGTAGGCGCGCAATATGCGGCTACTGTAATAGCACTGGTGGAGCACCGCTGACCGTGTATTTTCCTCCCGAATTGAAGGGTTCAGGTGTTCGCTGTACATATAGGAGCTTCAAAATTTCAGATCTAGTCTAGTCAATGAGCCATGTGCGTGCGGTTCTTGCGACGTAGATGAAACGCCCGCAGTTCATTGAGTAGACTAGGAGTTCTGAAGCGACTGTACGGCGACCTTTCCGACTGATATTGATAGATCTGTTTTAGATAAAGCCCACAACTCAACCTGTCACGGATACGAAGGTACATCTGATACGCAGAAAATGCGCCTTATATTGATATACGTATCTGTTCCAGATAAAGCCCGCGATCCAACCTGCCACGGATACGAAGGTGCCGGTCAAAAACGCGGCTGGCAGTGGAGATGCTCCGACGACGTGGCCACTTCCGTCTGTTGCAAAGGTTGGATCTCTTTCTGACATTTTGGGCCGCTCTCTCCCATGGAATTCTTTCAGACGCGTACTAGAGGGCCACCTCGTCGACCGCCGACAAATAGGAATCGACAAAATCCCACTCTGGATCCAGCTGACCATCCCAAACCGCAAGCTGGTGATGCGGTTGTTGATCAGGAGAACAGAAGTCCTGTCAATATCAGTACGGAAACAAAAGTTCCTCAAAAGAGTCAATCCGATGAAAAAACGGCGAAAACGAGGCAAGTTTCGCCGGGTGGGTGGTCGGCAAGTGCCGGGCGTATCTCAATATCAATTTATTTCAGTGAGAAAGTGAGCACTGCCGCGGCTCGTCCGAATCCATCGAAAACTGTGCGTTCGTTTTTCGACTCGGAAAGCGATGAAGAAAGCGGTACGAAGCCTACATATGCCTTTTTGTGAAGCTGTGGTTTCCAATGATTGAAGTTATCTTCTCAGATGAAAGCAAGGATGCTGGTCACGGCCAGTCAGTCACTGCACCGCCTACTGCCAAGGATTCCTCTAGTCGTCAACCTGCTGGCAA
The DNA here is from genome assembly GCA_029168955.1 of Aplectana chamaeleonis. Classification (NCBI taxonomy): domain Eukaryota; kingdom Metazoa; phylum Nematoda; class Chromadorea; order Rhabditida; family Cosmocercidae; genus Aplectana; species Aplectana chamaeleonis. The sequence goes on from JAPDOI010000562.1 coordinate 253,754, forward strand.
AGAATCGTCATCATCCACTGAGAAGTCCACTAAACCAGTCTCGACGAAGGCTAAAGAAGTAGTCGTGGAGCAGACTAAACCTGCAAAGTCACTGTTCTCGAAAGGTCTTTTCGATGATGATGAGGAAGATGATGATCTGTCCATGTTCAGGGCCAAACCAAAGTAGAGCGGGAGTTTTTGGGAATATATTTGCTCATTTTCTTCGGTGATTTCATATCATACTTACGGTGTTATCAGTTGTGCTGTGCATCCCACTGCTGCTGATCTCAGCAGCGGGCGCGCTCGTCGCGTGCGCCGTGTGAAGCCCGGCTATTGATCGACGCGCTGGCTGCTTAGTGGTACGCAGCGAGATCAGAAGTAGTAGGACGGTTTGTACGTGTGCCTTTTTAGAGGAGTTTTATGGTGTTTTAATACACAATTCTTTTCTCTGCTAGTATTTCATAGTGTTTCTGTAGGCTTTTCCGAGTGTGAAAGAGAAATTGAAAATTAAAGAATATGCGTAAGTAACATTTCTATATACAAATATCTATGCCTGTAATAAATTAACCTTACGAAGCGAGCCTTGTATTGCTAGTTGCTGATTTGAAAAGACAAAATGAGAGGAGTGATATTCATGCAATTGGATAATTTACGTAGAGCCGTCGAGTGAGTTGCGCTAAAGTTGCGGGTAACTTGTTCGAAAGCTGCTAGAACGCCACCACGTGTACGCTTCCGAGAAGCTTTTCGACTTCTTCAATTACGAAGCATCGGCGGCGAAAATTAGTTTAGCATTGGAGCGCATTTTTCCTCCGTCCCCTTAAGATTAGCGCAGGTTTCGCTGAGTCAGCCTCGATCTGCATGCACGTAGTGAATGTTTTTTCAGAGGAATGGCAGATTTTTCAATTAAAAAATCGATTGTGCCGCATTTCATGTAACAGGTAAAAATGATATTATTGATCAGTAATATTCGATTTTTTTGTGATGAGTATAATTAGTAGAATTCCACAATCAAGAGACCCGCACCCATCAACTATCACCACTCAGTGTCGCATTTTGAGCAATAAGCGCGGAAATCTATAATATAGATTATCGATCGATTGCGTGTCATGAGAACGAATTCTGAAGAACTTAACACTCACTAGGGCTTGCCGCATATTTCCGGTGGGCTTTTAAAGAACCGTGTTTAGATAGTTGTTGGTATGTGACACAGCACCGTTTTCCAAATTCCCTAAATACCTTAGAGCTTTGCAGGAGATTTCCAAAAGTGGGCATTTTCATAGCTTTGTGTAGTGAAAAGGAATACACGAATGGCAATTTTCAGGATGTTCGAAAAAAATTGTCTCGGATAGAGCTAAAACGTTTTTCTAGGGGTTGCTTTGGGTGCTGATTACGAATCTGAGACCCATTTGTCAATATTTCAAAAATTCCATCTGATTTGGTCCGAAGCTCCAAAGTGGGGGAAATTTTGCTGGCAAAACGCCACTTTTGACGATATTGAAATCGCTACGGTCAACTCGTCTTGAAACTTGTACATAGGGGTTAATCGTGCTGCTTAACACGAATCTGGAACTCGTTTATCGATTTTTGATGGATTACGGTAGGTTGCGCTGGGTACACGGTAGCTCGGTCATCAAAGTCTGAGATTTGACTAAAAACTCACTGCGGGTGTTATTTGGGACGCTGAACACGAATTTGAGGTCCATTTTTCGATTTTCGAAATGTTAAGGTAAGGCCTGTTGAAGGGCCCTATGCCTACCGTAACCTACAGTAAACCTAAGTCTGGCGAGGAATGGAATCCAGACTCGGGTTCAGCGCCTTAAATAACTATTTGAAAGTTTTGAGTCGAATCTGAAATTTTTTCATCTGATCACCCCAAAAATTTCCTGATAGGGTACCCTTAGCTTTTTGTGAAGCAATGAAAATGCCATTTTTTGAAGTCCCCGTAGCCATTTAGGGAATTCCAAGCACGGATCATTTATGCACTCTCACAGACCTACAGCAACGTCTACATGGTTTTCCAAATCTCCACGGGAAGTTCAAAGCAGTCCCTAAATAGTCGAGCGACCTGTGTTGGTTGACAGCAGATCCGCCCACGCACCCTGCTCTCCACAGCCGTAGCATGCTCACGCAGATTTCGTGCTCCGCGGCTAATGTATTATGTAAACCCACGATTTTTTAGGAACCTTCAGAGTTAAGTTATCAAGTTCGAATTGGAATAAGACCTAGCTGCATCTATTTTTAGCCACCTATTCAAATATGAGCTTTCTGATTCAACGGCAAGTGTTCAAACGAGATCGTGAGCGCCGTCCCAGAATAAAACGAGATCAACGGTTTTTCAATCAAAGCCGAGCGATTTTTTTTTCATTTTTCGAGCCTCAGGAAATCACTTAAGACCAAATCTGGCTGATGATACCACCTTTTCGCGCTCTTCTCAATGGGGGAAAACCACAGATTCGGGTTTTTTATGAGTGCAGAACGCTACCTGGCTAGGTTCTCCTGTTTTTTGGCTTTTTTCGCCTCGCGAAAAATTCGCGTTTGGCAACATTTCTTCTGCCACATTCAATGTTGCGCTTTATAGATTCGTGAAAAAATGAAAAAATTTGTGGTAACGCGAGGGGTGACTTTTACTTAAAGGCAGTGTCCACGATGAAAACCGTTTTCCAGTTTTTGCGTTTAATCGGACTAGTGGGTCTTCACAAGGTCATTCACAAACTTTGGAGTTCTGAAATTGCCTCCGAATGAAGTTCTCGCCACCTCAAAACGGCTTCCTGGGTTTGGAGGCTGGCCTCTGGGTCGATCCTTTGTTACAATTGAGAAAGGAAAACAAGCGGTTATCAAAAGAATTTATCACGTTTAACACATTTATTACATTGAACAGTTCACTCCTCCGAACCGGTCAATCCTTCTAATGTCAGAAATGAAACGTCACAAAAGCGATCCTGTTTTGGTAGAGAAAAGCGGTTTCCGGGCATTTTTCGCTGCTCTTTCTGGCACGAGTGTCTCAGTAGGGTCTGACCTCCCATATTCAACGGAAAACTCGACAACCATATTTCATCGTGGACGATGCCTTTAAGCGCGCCTACAAAAAATGAATTTCGGGTCAGATTATATGGCCTGTTGATCGAATCCACAGCTCAAAATGTGTGGCTGCCCTCTCAGCACTGCGGCGCGCCTTACAGCGGGGGTCCATGCCGCCGTAAGCTGTGATTCGATCAACAAGCCAGACTATATTCCTACTCCAAGAAAGGGTTACCATGTCTTGAAAGTTGGGAGCTACCCGATGTGGGAACTGTACTACTCCGATTACCATCAGCAGCACTATTATCCCTTGGGTGGGTGATTACGGTGTAATGAGGAAAGTTGTTTTGTCAGGTTGCTTTAGATTAAAGGCATCGTGCGCACAGAAAACCATATTGTATTTTTTAAATATTTTGAGTGGGTATATCTCTCCGGGGAGCGAGAATTGCGAAAGACCCTTCAGGAGAGCACAACTTTAAAGGGAAACCAGGGCTGCAAGTAGTCGACCATGATGTTTGAATTTGGGTTTCTGGACAGTTGTGCTGGATCGCAATGAATTCCTTCATTATACGATAGCTGGCAACAAATTCTCCCAGATGAATGACGCAGGGCCGGGTTTTTTCTCTGAAAAGATTTGAGGCATTTGATCTCCTAAGTTCACAATATTGCGTCGGTAATCCAACTATGTATCTTCTTACTATGTTCTGAGCCAAATTTACTCTGTTCCCTCGCGCGCTTGTGCGGAGCGAGGGTAGAGACAGCGAGAAAGTGTGGGAAGAAGGAGACGCAGCGTACGCGCGCAGACGCACGCGATGAACGGAAATAAATTTCACTCGGAAACAGAGGATACCAGGTTGTTCGATAAGTTTTGTCGTTCGATAAGAAAAACGCAATTTTATGGTTCACAATACACTTGTATGTATTAATGTTCAGGGCGAATATACTGAATAAACTTTATTCAGTATGTTCGCCCTGAACATTAATACACTTGTTCCAACGATCCTTCAATCTGTGGATCCCATCCCTGAAGCGAGAATCTGGAAGGTTTGCAAAACACGCTTCAACAGCCGTTATGACCTCTTCAATTGATGAAAAACGCTTGCCACGCATAAATTTTTTGAGTTCAGGAAACAAATGGAAGTCGCTGAGGGGGCAAATCTGGTGAATACGGTGGATGCTCCAGCAATTCGAACTTTAATTCATGGATTTTAGCCATTGTCAAAATGTTCTTGTGACACGGTGCATTGTCCTGATAGAAAAGGATTTTTTTCTTCTGCAAACCGGGTCTTTTTTCACGATTTTTTCCTTCAACTGGTCCAAACGTTTGCAATAATATTCAGAATTGATTGTTTTACCACTCTGCATATAATCCACAAACAAAAATTCTTTCGCATCCCAAAAAAACTTATGCCATAACCTTCTTGGCCGATTCCGGGCACGAACTCGTTTCGAAACCGAACAACCAGGTTCACACCACTCTTTAGCCTCTTGTTTTGATTCAGGATCATGGTTATAGACCCGGGCCTCATCCATAGTGATGAATCAACGCACAAAATCCACTTTATTCTTTTTAAAACGCTCCAAATGTTGCTGAGAAAGTCGCATTCGAATGTGTTTTTGTTCCATTGTTAGCGAATGCGGCACCCATTGTGCACACAGCTTTCTAAAACCAAAAATTTCACCTAAAGTATAGCTCACACTACTTAATCAGATGTGAAGAGCCTTTACTAAATCCCTCTCAGTCAATCGACGATCTTCCAAAACCATATCCTGTATTTTGGCTATGATTTCTGGTGTTGATGCGCTTTTTAGACGTCCTTCACGTGGATCGTCTTCAAGGCTTGTACGACCACGTTCAAATTCAGCAACCCATCTTTCTACTGTTCTAATTGTAGATGAACAATCATTATACACTTTGACATTCGTTCGTGATTTTCTTTTGGTGGTACACCTTTCAAAAATAAGAATTTTATCACTGCAACATATTCAATCTTTTCCATTGATGTGACACGGCGACACTAAATGGCTTGTAAACAAAGAATGAATGGACAGATGGAAATGAAACTTCACATACGTTCATATGAAGAGTGCCCCGACATAACAAAACATATTTTGGGCTAGTAGCAACGCCCTCTCTTATCGAACGACAAATCTTATTGAACAACCTGGTATACTGGGTCCCAGGTACATCCACTGTATCTGCCTCTTTGTGCAAGGCTATAGTGTTCCTAATGGAGCCCCTCTGACAGCTGGTTGCTGCTACTTTTAGTCGAAGCGATCAACGATGCTGTTGCGACCTCAAATTGCGAATCCGCTTCGTCCAATGATTTGAGATCGCTCGTGGGGACGCAATTCTGCGTGCAAAAGACGGACATTTGAGGTAATAATGCTGCAAGGGTAAAAAAAGCATTCAACTAAACATTGGCATATCCTTGACAAGTCAAATAAAAAAAAGGTCCGAATTATTTTGGTAAAACGCTCCGTTTGTGTAATGATGTCATATCAATGCTTTGAAGTATATGGCATCAAGAAGTTCTACTAAGACTACCTGCCGTGCTAAAGAAAACAGCAAAGTTTTAGAGAACTCAGAATCTGAACAGTATCCAGCAGGCTTGTGAACGGGCACAACGGGGGTTGATAGGAGGTTACTCAAGTTTTAACACAGAAAATGAAATGTTTTCACAAGGTGATGAGTTGATCGCAAAACGTTTGGCTCCGGGCGAGATTGAACCAGCTTATTCCCTTTCCGGGAGAGCGCCTTATCGCAGTTTCATCCCGTTATGCGGGTGAAAGGATCATTGCTTCGGTGAAGATTTACCGAGCAGTTGAGTGAGAGCGGCGCTGGGGCTTCGGTGGTGCAGTGCGATAAGGCGCTCCCCCGGAAAGGGAATATGCTGGTTCAATCTCGCCCGGAGCCAAGCGTTTTGCGATCAACTCAACACCTTGTGTACACATACCATAACGTGCACTGCGACGTTAAACTGCAGTTACGGCAAAAAACTTACAAAAATCGTGTAAGACAGAAAATGAAAGTCTGAAATAATCGAAAATTATTCAAAACCGCTTTTCACAGATTATTTTAATTTCGAATATTATTTGAGAACCAAAATTTTTGAACATTTATTGATTCGAAAACTCCGTATAAGCCGACTAACCCCGTATCTAGAGGCCTACATTAAGAATCAAATGCGTTTTCAAAGGCCCCATCACGAGTCAGATGTGATCGCTACTCAGAGGATCGCGGGGTCGTAATGGAGCACAATAGGCTTTCACCTCGACGAGGATAGCTAGGGCAGCACGAGGGGAAGAGCTGCTGCTCGAGCAGCACGTGCTGCCTTTGTGCTGCTCTTAGCAGCACGTGCTGCCCTCGTCCTCCATTTGTCGCCTCAGCTGCTGCTCTTTTTTGTGGCAATTGTAGTGTGGTAGCATTGCTCAAAGTGGTCCGTTTGGACAGCTACGAGCATATTTACAATCAGCATGGGGACTTCTTTGTTTTGAGCATGCACATATAGACATCTGATTAGCTATATGCCAATTCACCATTTCTCTTTTCTCCCCCAAACAAGGTGTATGGAATTGAAGCAATCGATTGATTATCCTCTCAGACGATCGTGAGCTGTCAAGGAGCACAACTAGCTCTCACTTTTACTGGAATAGCGAGAGCAGCACAAGGGGACGAGCTGCTGCTCGAGGAGCACGTGCTGCCCTCGTTCTTCAAAATGGAGAATACATTTTCTCACGAAAAGCACCATGCTCACAGAATTCAAAGCCGACAGTTCTCAAAAACAACTTTCCAATGAAACTAATAATTTGAACCCTTCCAAAAAATGTTCACGACAATAATTTAGAAATAAGAAAAATTTTTCAATAAATTCTAAAATTGTTGTTTTTTGAAAGAGAAGAAATCACCATTTACAGGGAGATCAATAAATGAGGAAAACTCTGATATTTGAATTCCGTTTAACCCTGGACATTCATCTAAACAGTGCGAATTTCAGCGACTTAAGAATATTTTGAGGATAGCTTTATTCTTGGAATATGTGGATATAAATTTTTGTACAAAGAAAGTCATAATTCCTCTTTCGAAACGAAAGAAACACATTATCACTCCTGACTCACATCTCTACAGTCACGAAACCTGAGTGAAAATCAATTCTTGATCAAGCTATAGGGAAATTCTGTGTCAAGAAATGTTTTTGGAGACTCACAATCACTACTGACCGAGGCCTGTGTTGAACGGCTCTCGCAAACTCGTGCCAGATACGAGGCCGCCTAGGGTGGCCATGAGACAGCCGGCATCATTTCCTTCAACTGTGGCGAAGATCAATGGATATAAGGAAGGGGTGAATCAATCGATGTAGATATGAAAGAGCCTCAATGAGGTCTAAATTTTTGATAGGTCGACCCAGCGCTGCTGCTGCTGAGCTCGACATATTTCTGCGGGAGAAGGGTTATGAGAAAGAAAGGAAAGTTCATAAAAATGAAGAGCAACAATTTGGGAAAGAACAGCGGCAGTTGGGGCCACAATGAAGAGCAGCAGTTGGGGCGACGACTGGAGCAGTTGGGGCGACTGTAGCAGTAGGTGGGGCAACTACACGAGCAGCAGTTGGGGCAGTGAGCGGAGCAAGAGGACACAATGTGCTGCCCTGGGCAGCAGTTGGGGGAACGAAAGGGGCTTACACCTCGACGAGTAAATGCGTTAGTAATCCCCTCGTGCTGCCTTACTAAGCCGCGAGTATCTGAGTATGAGTTTCATTTTGAAGGGGAATCACGACCAGTTGTCGATCCCTAGTTACATAGCTAGTTAACACTGATTCTGGTAATGAATGAAATACAAGATCGAGGACTTTCACATTGACTTCTTATGAAACATCAAATTAGCACAAGATACCTGGCTGTGAGGTAATTTTCTGCCAACACATAGCTGAAGGAACACGGAAACTTTCCAGCGAGGACATCTCGAAGAATCCCAGTCCTTCCTGTATTATTCTTTGAGGAACAATGAACTAAAGTCACCCATTTTCTCATATCAACACAATATCTACTAGAAAAAAAGGAACCAAGGAATTCACTGCTGAACTAATAGCAGACGATCACAACACAGATCCACAACACACATTAATGATACAAGCGTTTATTGAAAGTTAAAAATAGAATTATGAAGGAGATCTTTTCTGATTTTGTGAACGAAGAACGTAGACGATGATCCCATCATAGAGGCGTCATTCGGGACGTCCAGACAGCTTCCACTTGCTGAACTTTCTCTTCATTTTTTGGAACGCGCCATCCTTCTTCTGTCTGAAATGTGGAAATTTTCAAAAAAACTGTAAATGAATTGGCAAAAAAAGCTTGGAAGGTAGCATGGATAATCTGGAGTTGTAGGTGGCATGTAGCATTACCCCATGTGATACGCCCTAGCCATCTGCGGGACAAGCTAATCCCAATACCTAACTACTTATAGGAGATTACTCGTACTCTACACTAGTTACCGTTTAGAATTTGGAAGGAAGAAGACGTTGGGTAAGTTTTAGTTTGGCGAATTGTTGAGCCTTCTTCAATGGGCCTAAGGGTTGAATCGCAGCAAAGACCATAACTTCGGGTTCGGCCTGAGGGTTGAGTTGCAGCAGCGACCAAAATATCACGAAAACCTCACTTGTCTGCTGGTCCTGTGACCTGATCAAACCATTGATCGGGGTCCAAACTGATGCTCCGCCTTCTCTCTTCCATATTGTTTAGGCCTTCGTCATATCCATGCTCGAGGTTGTATTTCTAAAACCAATTGTTGGTTACTAAACCTGGACAACACCACAAAGTTGGGCACGCTTTTCTAAACTGCCTTTCTAGAGTTCTAGCATAAGATCATCTCTCTGCGTGCCACAGGCTACTTCACCAATCAGCGGTCTTCGTTGCTGAGAACATCTTCCTTACCTGTCAAAAATATAATCGTGTCTTAAGGATCACCATAGCTCTAATTGCAGCCTAGTTTGTATTGTTGAGGGAACTACCGCAACTTAAAGGCAAAGTCCGGTCAGATTTTGACACCACCGAAATTCGGATTAGATAGATTGGGCTGGTCTAGCTGGACACCTTCCCAAATTTTCACAAACTCTAAGTTCGTATTTCTGGAGAAAACAGCCTGAAAGTCAGGGATTACGGTATTCACAGCATGATAATCATGGCCGGAATGACCGATAATTACACAGCACTTTTGAAAAATGCGTGGACAACCGCTAAAATATGGACGATGGCCACACCATTCTGACTTTTCTGGATCATCGGCTCACGGAAGTGGCTGGAATAACTTGGAGAAGACCGGTTTTACGCAGTTTCCGCATGTTCCTTCGGACTACCTGTACCATGAGCCCGGATTCAGCGGAAAATGCCAGAATCGAAATTCTGCCCGGACCCTGCCTTTCACACGCGGCGCTACCGCACGTAACTGAGGGCGCTCGTCTCTCCTAACCCACTAATGTTGCCACAAAGATCAGATTAGGTGGAAGGCCTCTACAGCCTTTGATAATCTCGATTTCAGCTACAACATGTTTGCACCTCTCAAGAACTTTCTGTGAGACAAGCAGTTCGAAGAGCAAAGTCACATTAAACACGAGGCCGAACAGCTTTCCGCTCTACAGTCCCCTCAGTTCTGGATGGATGAGTTTGGCGGTGTACTTAGGAATCTGTAAAGGATGCTAATAGATAACAATGGCGAGTATCTAGTTGGATCAGCCGGTGTAGGTCAGCGGCATGAGGCGCCACTGTCACGCACATGGTCGAGTGATGGATCCTCGTCCAGAGCCAGCCAAGTCTTCTACCGTTTTGGGGTAGGTGAATTGGTATCGGACTTGTCTGGGACGATGACAACACTGAGTCGCACATTGGCTAGCTCCCGCACGCCATTGTATCGGCCCGATGCGCGTTCTGAAGTCTATGATTCTGAATGGAAGTTGAATGTGTGGCGCAGAGGGATTGACAAACGCCTAACTTCACTTCATCCTTCATCTAGTTGATTATCGTGTTTTCGGGTTGAAATAGAATAATTTTGAAAAAAGTTATCAAACTACTCAGGAATCTTAGGACCTCCCCCCACCCCCTCAAATGAAAAAGGTGAAGCTGTGTATGCTCGTTTTCCAACAAGTGCAGCGTCATTACCTGTATGAGACTCCTTTTAGCGAGAGCTCGCTTTTCCTCACTTCGTTTTCCACCACAAGCAGTGCCACCACTACTCAGTGTTTGACTGGTAGCTGACTGACAGATTGCCGGATGCGACGTCTTCCGTGGCGTGTCGCCATTATCGTCCCTATTTGACAGCTCGCCACAGCTGCAAAACGCTACGAATCCCGTCACAATTAGATGGTTGTGTGCGTGTGTGGAAAGAGAACGCAATTCGCCGTCGAAGTACAAGAAAAAACGTCATTTAGACGCATTTCGTGCTGCGGGATAGTGACGAAATAAGTATGAACCTCGTTTTGCTCCGATGCACTGGTCGATGACGAGGCGAGGAAATGGGCACATCCGATTGATTCGTTTGCAGATGCATTGGCACATTGCAAGACCTAAAAACGTTTCATTTAGATCGCCTTGAAACTAAACTAATTGCCCAGCGTTTTATGCTTGCTCGGAGTAGTTAACTGGGATGAGCTGGAATATAATAACAAAGTAGAACCTAATTGAATCAGCACACACAGCTGAGAGCTGGGTTGGACTTTGACGACTTATGGACCATTTTCGCCAAGAGCTCATGGTCTTACAGGAGATTCTTGACTTCTTAACTCTCACTCACGAGAGATTGACCAGACCGAGCTACCAGAACCTCCTATAGAGCCAAGTCTTTTGATCGAATACCTCCCGTGTAGTCATAAAAACCTCATCCTAATTGCCCGAGTGGTAGCGAAAAAGAGTGATGAACCAAAAATTAAATAGCTCCGTAGGTATAGTTTCATTGAGCTGCCGTTTTTCTCGTTTCTGTTCTGAAGGGAGAATAGGTGGATTCATTTTTCAACTGCTGGTACTCATGCGAATTTATCCCATGAATTTCAGCACAGGTTGCATGCATAATTTAATGACGGGCGTTCTAACGAGGAAATAAACGGAGGAGACGAAATCCCCTACTGGATAAGAACAGGAAGTAGCCAAAAGCCTCGAAAGAACAACCGAATAAATGTTTGTCTCAGTTTGACATAGCTTGAAACGCGTCAGCGACTTTTGGATTCGTTACGGATGGTTTTTCAGAACTTCAGAGCTTCAGGCGATTCTGATTGCGAGGACTGCTCAACACTCTTCGCTCTGATGGAACTTCAGGGAACTACATGTAATACGCTCTTTTGCCTACACATTGTTTTAAAAGCGTAACAGCAAGATGAAAAGCTGATATCTTGCCCTGAGGGCTGCTAATAAAGTCGCAGTTAGTGTGCTCCCGATGCTCCGACAGCACACAAGGATGGGGATTAGAAGGGGTTCTTCTCGGCCGAGAAACCCACTAGCCTCTACCAACCACTCGGTGGGAGAAAGGTTAGCGACGACACGGTCATAGAACTTTAGGCCAAGGAGGGAGAGGGAGCCTCTGGACTTGGGGAGGGTGAAGGATTCTCCTGGTCGAAGCCCTCTGGCCCAGATAGAAGGAAAGAGCTTCTCGGCTTGGGTGAAAGGGGATGAGACTCCCACCTTTAAGACTGACAGCCTCTCTGCCTTCTTGCAGCAACATTGAAGCTACTCCCCGAGTTTGACAAGCCAGGTGGGGAAAGATGGCCAACCCTAAACAGTTTCGGCTGTCAGCTTATATGCGTTTATACGGAATGCGTCTTTCTCTGGTTATTCCTGTTCTAAATGTTTACTAGCTAGCGAATCGTCTCAGACTGTACAGCAATCCATCTCAGTCCTGCGCAACGCCTTCTTTTTTGTCCTTATCATCGTTCCGTTCATGACACGCGACCTTAATCGTTTCCATCTGTTTTTCTGAAGTCGTATCTCTGCGTCAATCATTTTGACAGAAAACCTTCTGTTACTTGGTTTACAGCTTGCCTAGCTGCCTCATTTCGAGCAGGTCGAGGCAAGGCTTATCGGGCAGCACATGAACGCTTTACACGAGGGAGGTGCCAGCATTTCCTTACGCGGTCTTAGCAGGCGATGAGAGATCGGTTTAGCGGTACTGGCATATACTAAGAGAATTGCCTTGTATGTAGAACACTCTCTTGGAAAACTTACAAACTCTTCCTGGAAACGGCCACCTGGACATAGGTGCAAGTTCTAGACGCATGCGGTGAGTGAGGACTAAATGCATCAAAAGATAGTTCAGTCGCGACGTTTCATTCCGTAAGAAGGATACAGCGACAGATGGATGGATTAAAATCAAGTTTTGACTGAAGTCGGTGACAAATGAACACGGCTTTCTACTAGGACGGCTCACTTTTGCAATGTTGCGAACTGACAGCGTCATGCAAAAGCTTGCAGACATACTTTTTTAGTTTTCGGCTATTACTCTCGCTTCTTAAGGACACGTGAACCTTCGGATAAAGCCATTAATCCAAGCACACTATGCTCTAAGGCGCGCCCGCAAGCGTTATTCGATCAACTACTCGTTAATCAATAACAACCAGCAGCGCGAGTATTGGGAAGGAAAGTATTTATTATGGTCTTGACACTGTAGGCACGTTTGGGTTATTATTTTCGCCACTCTTTTCTGATCGAGAATTTGTATGATTTTTCCTTGACTCCGATTTTTCGCTCAAACGATGGAGCTATCTCCCGCGTGATCAATTTAGGAAGCCACACTTGGCAGTGGGACGAGAAATCATCCAATCGATAATGGTCATCACTGTGTTCCCGCGCCATATTTCCCGCCGACCTGCATCTCGGCTTGACACTTTGAATTTCTTGTTGCGCGTTGGCGCAACGTCAGTGCATGTATGCTATCACATAGAATTCGCGTAATAATTTTAGCCTGATGAATAAGTGGGGCTGCGAATATAGATCACTGAATCGAAACCCCATTCTCCAGTGGGGCCGCCAACCCAGCACGGCCACACGCCTAGTCCATGCGTCAGACTTAATCGAGAACGGAAACCATACGTGGGCCGAGTTTGGGTTTTTACTGCGATCACCACTGAGGGCAAAATACCACTGATTTTCGTGCAGGGGCGGCATGCACGTACGCGGCGGGTCAGGTTGGAGTTGGGCGGGGTTTAGGGCGTCGGTGCGTTTGATGATAGCAGCGCGAGGGCCGAAAAGGGGTTGAGGTAGCCCTGAAAAATCGTTCCCTCGCCAACCCTACTTAGGAGGGTGGGCAGCCGAAACCCCGCTGAGATACCAGTTATTGATAATCTCCTGCACTCGCACAGCTATCATCAAACGCGCCGACGCCCCGAACCCTGCCCCACCCCAACTTAACCCGCCCCGTACGTCCATGCCGCTCCAGGGACCGAATGCATCAACAGGCCGGGTCCGGGCAGGGACAGGGCAGTCTGCGCCCTTGAAGGTCCCCGGTAATGACTTACTTGACTTGACTTAATCGGTTGGCTTTCGCCTGACGCGGTCATTCCGCATCTTCACCGAGGTGTGCCGTCCTAGTAGTCAGCCGTGTCCATTTTTCACGGTCTTCAGCCACAATTTGAACACATTCCATCCAGCTGTCACTATTCCATTTCCTGCGAAGCGAAACATCGCGCCTGAACTGTCTTTCGATGCCGAGTGACTTTAAATCCTCTTTAACCACATCCGTCCAGAACTTTCGCCTACGCCCAGGTGGCCGTTTCCAGACAGGATTTGGAAGCATTTTTAAAGCGTGTTGTACGAGACGATCCGGCGTTCTTCTTAGTATATGCCCGAGCAGTCGAAGTCGACTTTCCATTGCTGCTTGAGATGGCGTTAGGAGATGCTGGCACCTCCCTCGTGTCAAGCGTTGATGTACTGCGTCGATTTCCTTGTAAAGGTCTTCGTTATGGCATACACGCGGCCAGAAATATCCAAGCAAACGCCTAAAAAGCTTCCTCTCCGTGCAATCCAACCTTTCCATCTGCGTTTTCGGTGCTGCCCACGTCTCCGATCCGTACATCATGATAGGGCGAATAGCGGATAGGTAGACGCGCAACTTGACTTCCTTCGCGATGGTGGTAGACCACAAACACTTGGTTAGAGAATTGAATGCAGACGTAGCTTTCGCACATCGTTGTCGAATATCCGCTGCATAACTACCATCGTTCTTCAGCAAACAGCCCAATTAACAGAAATCGTCCACCAGTTCGATACGTTGTCCGTCCACACAAACTCCAGTTGAAGGCCTCTGAGAGACCCACATCTGCTTGCATTTGTCGGGACGAAGACGAAGTCCATAGGCTGCGGCATACTTCGAAACGAGGTTCACAATCCTTTGCAGTTTTGCGTTGTTTTCAGCGAATAACACAATGTCGTCGGCGTACTCCAGGTCGACAAGGGAGCGTCCTGATGGTGTTAGGATCACATCCGCAGGAAACTGTTCTGCAACTCTACGCATGATGTCATCAACGGCGAAGTTGAAAAGAAAAGGCCCTGCAACGGCTCCTTGCCTTACTCCTGTTTTCACCTCGAAAGCTGACGTAAATCCGACAGGTGTACGAACTGCTGCTGTTGTTCCTTTGTTCATGTCCTCGATTAACCGAACATACTTTTCCGGGACTCCATCTGCTCGCAGAGCATTGAGCAATCGATCACGATGAAGAGAGTCGAACGCGGCTTCAAAGTCCAAAAAAGCAAGCTGTAATGGCTTCGAAAACCGCTGCCACGATTCAATTACTCTTCTCACGACGAACACTTGGTCGATGGTCGATCTTCCAGGTCGAAAACCGGCTTGCTCATCTCTGGTCGTTCCTTCACGATGTTTGATAAGTCGCTCGAGAATGATACGTTCTAAAACCTTGTACATGACACGAAGTAGAGAGATTCCTCTGTAGTTCTTAGGATCCGTGACGGATAGCTTCTTGTGAAGAGGTACGATGATCGCATGTCTCCACGAATCGGGTATCCTTTCGCTCATCCATATGGCACGGATGGTGCTGGTCATTTCACGAATCCCAGACGGAGGAAGAGCTTTCAGCATTTCAGCAGTGATGTTGTCATCTCCACCTGCCTTCCATTCTTCATTTCCCGGACACAATCCAAAACTTCAGACTCAGTCGGCGGTTCCTCACTGACATCGTAATGTGCTCTCTGAACATGCGGGAGCTCAGGTACTGATGGCGCTGGACGATTCAGTAGTGAACTGAAGTAATCCTTCCATATTGGCAGCGTCGCATCACCAACTGCAACTCCATTGGTAGTGTTCAAGACAGGAGAACATCTCTTCATCTTCCCGCTATACTGTCGCAGCAACGTGCAGGCTTTCCTCGGATTCTTCTCCTCCCAAGCCTTCTCGAACTCCTTAGCTCTACACGTCCACTCTCGTTCGCGGTCACTTTAAGCTGCCGACGCAACTTCCTCCTCACACGCTTCTCCTCCACGAAGTTTCCTGCAGTTCGGAGAGCACATACTCTGTTGTAGGTAGATGTTGTTTCTTCTGAGACGTAGGCGAACTTCTTCTTAGGCTGTACAACCGGGAGTGCCTCTTTCGAAGCGTCCTGGATGCATTTGACAAAAGAATCCGCGTCGCAAAGTTTCTTCTTAGTCCGTACTCCGATGTGAATAGAAACGCGTTGTCGGAAATTCCTTCTGCACTCTTCATCTCTGAGACTTGTCATGTCAATCCTCTGGAGAGGCTGAGCCCGTCGCTTCCTCTTATGAATCCTCGCAGTGGAGTTCAACAGAACAGGACGGTGATCCGAATCGAATGCGACATCCCACACAGCTCTAGATCTTCGAATGTCCGATACTGGAATATTCCTCGTCAGGACATAGTCAAGCTGTAGTTTCAAAGTTGTCATCTTCCGCTTCCGCTGCTCTTCTGGAGATAGCCGGGTTGGTCCCTGCCACGTAAGCTGATGGCGGCGATGATTCCTCTTGAATGTCGATGCAATAATCAGACCACTGCGTTCACAAAAGTCGACAAGGCGGTAGCCATTGTCCGATGTTTGCTCCACTGGGTAGAACCATTTACCGAGTACTTCGGATTCCTGATCAAGTCCCATCTTCGCATTTGCGTCAATCCCCACGACAACAGCATGTTGACAAGGTATCCTGGCCAGCAACGTATTGAGTTCCTCATAAAACGCATCCTTCGAATTGTCTTCGGCGGTTTCAGTGGGCGCATGAGCACTCACTATCCACAGATTGAATCCTCTGTGATCCCGCAGTCGTACGAATGCATTCCGACACGACGTTGAGCCGAACTCCTTGACCATACCATTGAAATCCTTCCTTACAGCTATTGCACAGCCTCCCACTCTCCTATCGTCAGCGTTGCCGCAGTAGATGGTGTACTCTCCGACGCTGATGACGGGGCTATCTTGAGGCGGGTTTCCTGCAAAGCAGCAAACGGTGCATGGAAATAGCTCAGAAGTCTGGATAGCGCAGTTTTTTGGATATCACTCGACAGCGATCGACAGTTCAGGGTGGCGAAATTGTGGCTTGTGGCCAAAGACTCCATGACTCCCTAGGTACGTATCCTAAGGTGTTATGGACCAGAGGCCTTAGTGTGCCGGACGGCGACACCTTTATGCAATGTGCGGGATACTTTCGCGATATAGTTGTGCACGCTATATCGCTCGAACGTTCCCTGTGTACACTCAAACGTCTGCTGGGTTCAGTAGAAGCAGGGGCACCAACGAGCAGGTACCAACAGACTTGTATACACACCCCCATCCCGGTAATAAGAAAATCAATCGTGCCCCTGCCGCCCCAGCTCGGAGGCTGGGGCAGCTAGTGCAGCGAAAAATACTGCTGGGGCACGATTGATTAGATGATCTACTGCACTCGCACTGCGATCGTCTAAGATGCCGACTGCCGTGCCCCTGCCCCGACCCGGCGCGTTGATGTATCTAGTGCCAGAAGGGCGTCAAGGTGAACAGCTAAGACTATCTAGAAGACATCTTCATCGAAGCAGTACTACCATGGACTAAATCTCGCTTTGGGAATCGAAACTGGCTCCATCGGCAGGACTCTGCACCAGCCCATGAAGCGAAGGTCGTACAGAGGTGGTGCAAAAAGGACCTACCGGGGTTCGTCTCCTCGGAGAAGTGGCCGCCTTATAATCCGGACCTCATTCCATGGACTACTCTTTGAAGCCACTTCTTAAGTCGAAACAATGTGCTAAGCGTCACCCAAATTTGAACTCTACACGTCGTAGTTGGGAGGAAGCATGGGACGCTATTGAAGTCGACTATCTGCGTGCCGCAGTAGACGCGTTACCGAAGAGCTTCTTAGTCTTTATTCGAGCGAAAGGAGGACATTTGGAATCTAATGAGTGTTAATGATTCCTAATGGGCTCAATAGTATTTTGTGAAGATAGTTAACTTCTATGTCCAAAACGATCGTTTTTACGAAACATTATCTGCGTGCAAGAACTTTCGCTGCACCCTGTAATGATGCCAACCGTGATCACTGACGTTTTTCGTGATGGTGTCGCTTCGCGACTTGAGCTGCGCTTCCGTCCGTCTCTTGCTGATGCTGCTGGACTGTCATCCAAATATGATGAACAGGGCGGTGTGTGCTTCTTTCGCGGTTTTGATACTGGGTTATTCATTCGCTTGTTAACCGCATTTGCGTAAATTAATGCCATTCGTGCCGACGACGACGAGCACGATCGCCTGAAAACGAACACACGTTCTCAAGAGGAAGCAATAACCGACCAATAATGTCCAAATCTAATCATCATACGACACGGCACTGCGAGACGCGAGGATATCCCAGATCGAATATTGGAAGATGAATAGAAATGTTGCTGGCCCCAAAGGGCTAAGTACAGGTTGGTTGAAAGAGTATTGAAAGCAAAAATGAAAGAATGTAAACTTTTAAATGAAATTTATTTTTGCATTCACTATGATCTCCCTCAACTTCAATACACTTCTTCCAACGACTCTGCAATAATTTTATATCATCTCTGTAATGATAGTCTGGAAGCTCTGCAAAATACTGTTTAAGACTGATTTGCCTTCTTGATTGGATGAAAAACGCTTTCCACGAAGGAATTGTTTGAAGTTTCTGAAAAGCTAGTAGTCGTTAGGAGCCAGATCAGGTGAATACGGTGGATGTTCAGGAAATTCATACTTTAATTCATCCTATTTAGCCATCGTCAGAGCACTTGTGTGAACACGTGCATGTTAACGAATGCGGCACTAACTTTCCAAACAGCTTGTTCATACGTCATTCTTTATGCAAATATGGAGTACCCGTTCGTCTGAGATGCCTATGGTTTTACCAATTTCACGCTTAGTCAAACTTGGATCTTCACTAGCAATATTATGTACTTGCTCAATGATTTCTGCTGTTGTTGCAGTTTTGGGTCGTCCACTACGTGATTCGTCTTCAACGCTTCTACGACCACGTTCAAACTCTAAATCTCATCGATGCACAATTAGAAATCAAGCAGCAGATTCTTTTAACTAGCTCACTATTTTTGTAGGAATTTCTGTTGCTGATAAACCTTCCAAAACAAAGAATTTTATCTTTGCACAATACCCATTGTTGAAAATACACCGACACGTCGAATTCAAATGGCTTGCAAACAGTGAACGAATAGTCAGATTGGAATGAAATTTTTTTGTATGTATGTCAAAATGGCTTCTGAATTTTGAGAAAATGTGAGAAAGGCTATGTAAGAGTGAGAGAAATATAGAAGCGAGGTATTGAAAGATAGCGAATTCCAACACGATAAAAATAGAATTGATAAGGAAACTTTTTTAGATTTTCGATTCTGCTAATACCTTTTCGACTATAAATGCATTCCGTTGACTTCAAAGTTATCGTTGTGTTGTTGTTGTTGTTGTTGTTGTTGTTGTTGCTGTTGTTGTTGTTGCTGTTGTTGTTGTTGTTGTTATTGTTGCTGCTGTTGTTGTTGTTGTTGTTGTTGTTGCTGTTGTTGTTGTTGTTGTTGTTGTTGTTGTTGTGGCTGTTGTTGTTGCTGTTGCTGTTGTTGTTGTTGTTGTTGTTGTTGTTGTTGTTGTTGTTGTTGTTGTTGTTGTTGCTGTTGTTGTTGTTGCTGCTGTTGTTGTTGCTGTTGAGAAAGAAAGAAAGAAAGAAAGAAAGAAAGAAAGAAAGAAAGAAAGAAAGAAAGAAAGAAAGAAAGAAAGAAAGAAAGAAAGAAAGAAAGAAAGAAAGAGAAGAAAGAAAGAAAGAAAGAAAGAAAGAAAGAAAGAAAGAAAGAAAGAAAGAAAGAAAGAGAAAGAAAAGAAAGAAAGAAAGAAAGAAAGAAAGAAAGAAAGAGAAAATTTGCTAATATTTTCAGGCGAGATGCGATTCTGAGAGCGATCTCGGAGCGATGTGAATTTTCTACTAAACTTGTGATTGATCTTCGGATGATCTCAACTCTTCGATTTTAAACTGAGATCAACATTCTACAGAGAAAGAGAAACGTAGAGGGGGGTAGTGCGGGAGAGAGACACTGACAACGAGAGTAGATGTGAGAGAGCGAGATGACGCGAACGAGAGATTGTAGCAGAGAGAGAGTAACAACGAGACAGACACAGTCAGAGGGTGATAGTGGAAGAGAGAGTGGGAGTGCGAGTAGGAAAATGACTTCACTAATAAGATTATGAGAAGGTGCAAGCGACAAAGAGAGACTGAGAGATAGAAAGAAAAATAGAGAGAGACTGAGAGAGAAAGAGAGAAAGAAAGAGAGAGAGAATTCGCGAATGTTTCCAGAGAATCTTGCAAATGTTTCCAGGCGGGATCCGATTCTGTGAGCGATCTCAAAGCGATGTGAATTCTCTACTAAACTTATGATTGATCTTCAGATGATCTCAACTCTTTGATCCTGAACTGAGATCAGTATTCTACAGAGAAAGAAAAACGTATAGAGGGGTAGTGCGGGAGAGAGACACTGACAACGAGGGTAGATGTGAGAGAGCGAGGTGACGCGAACGAGAGATTGTAGCAGAGAGAGTAACATTGAGACAGACACAGTCAGAGGGTGATAGTGGAAGAGAGAGAGAGAGAGAGAGAGAGAGAGAGAGAGAGAGAGGGAAAGAGCCTTAAACACTAAACATAGAAAATGACATCTGAGTTAAAGGTGGTGGAATGTTAGAGTCATAGAAGGGAAGAGTAAAAGAGAGAGAGCGAAAGATCGCGATTTCCGGAGTGAGGACGAGAGTAAGGTAATTGCTATACTAAAAGTTTGCGACCGCGACAAGTGTGGTCAACTGTCACGGATCGTTTGGGGACCAGGTCCACATAGTCCAAATGTGATGTCGTAAGAACACTTGGCAATACCTGTCGCGGTCTCATTGACTCTACGAGGGATGTTATGTCTAAAATATAGAAAAATTCTGTAATTGGTCGCTGTCAGCGACAGCGACAGAGTGTCTAATTCAGCGTTGGGACGATTTTTTACTGGCCCTCAGCGACAGCAACATCGCAGTGTTCTGTTACCGGGACAAGTCGGATGTGAGGTATAACAGTGGCTCAACACTCAGAGGAACGGAGATAGTGTGAAAAAGATGGAGACAGGGAGTGGCAGTGAGAGCGAGATAGTGAGAAACAGAGGGTGAGAGCGAGAATCAAAGAGTAGGGAAGTGGGCAAGAGAACAAGAGATTGAGGTTCTGGGAGTGACAACTAGAGTAAAAATGAAAGGGAGTAATATAGAATGAGAGAACAAGAATGAGAAAGAGAGGGAGAGAAAGTGGGAGTAGACGAAGAAGAGAGGGGCAGAGAGAGGGAGAGAGAGAGAGAATGACGGAGAAAAGTGAGAGTGGCAAGTTACAGTAAGAGAGAGAGAGAGATAAAAAAAAGAAACAGAGAGAGAGAGAGGATGGAGAAAAAGGGTCTGATAAAAAGGCAAAAACAATTTCCCAAATCTGACTGTGATTTCCAAGAAAAATTTGGACAGCTTCTATTCGAGTATGTAAACAAACAATGGTACGTTTGACCACAAGTTTCTAAGAGGAGCAAGTTCAGTAACGCTGGAGGCACTGGAGAAGCACTTTCACCCTGATAGCGCCAATGTTCACTATAGAAGAATGTTGTACTAGAAAAAAGATAAATTCTCCTTGGATGCGAAGATGTCTCAAAATAAATCAAAATGAAGAATAGTCATTTTATAATAGAATTTCCTAAAATTGTCCTGGCGCATCTGTTCCTCGTGCTAGATGATCGATCGGGAGAACGCCTTTTGACGCCACAGAGCGATTTTCACGGAGCTATCACATTATGAATGCGTAACATTAAGGGCTCAAGCTCAAGCAGCTATTCCAACTATCTGCACTTAGTCCTTGCATTGGATTGAAAAGAAACAAACCAAATGTGGTCTTTAGCGCGGAAGCTGATTGAAGGCAGTGTTCACAACGAAAAAGTTGGCTGTTTTTTTTTCGCAAAGACGTAAGCTCTAAGCCCCTTTACGAAGAGTAAGAACGGAAGTACGGCAAAAATCGGCCATGAAGCGGGTGAAAATCTCGTGGACCAGCCAGCCCAGTGGATCACTCCGCCAATGTCATATAACAGATGTCCTGCGTTCGGTTCACCTGAGGAACATTTGCCGATATTTTTTTAATACTCTAAGTCACAGTTGTCAAATTCCGGATATCCCGAGTGATTATAACATCCGAGCATGTGTATTGAACCGTCTTGCTTCAGAAGAGTTTTCAATACAAGAGACAGATAACAGAGTCAGTTGATTTGATTCGATTTATTTGATTTATTACACGGTAGAACCGTGTGAAAGACAAACAACACACGAAACACCTAAACGGCAAGTTAGAGAGGCTAAAGGTAGTTGAACAATAGTAAAGCTTGGAGTGGATAAACTGACTACGAGGCACGCACCATCACCATGAAGGAATGAGATCTTATGAAGATCGCTTCCGGGAGAACAGATAACTCTCGAGCGCTTTGTTGAATTCAGTGAATTTCCCAACTACCGAATCTGACCCAAGTAATTTGTTGAATTCAGACCCCGCCCTATTGACAAAAAACTGCTGTCTTATAAACACAGAATAGTACTTATGAGAAACACCGCGCAAAATGCCTCTCCACGTAACCGGGCATGTGGATCGAATCCACACCACAGGTGTGGCTGAGGAGCAGTTCGGCTGGCACACCCGACGCGCGCGACAGAAACACGCTGCGCGCGTGCATCGTTCTTCTTCGCGTTAACCGAGGGTCCTCAAAAAAGTAGGCGTTGTTTCATTCTGGCCGTCTCTCTTCGTCATTTTTTTGCGTTTTGTTCATATTTTTTTTGTATATAATGCACTTTTTTAGACGCAATGCTTCTCATACCATCGCTTCAGTGGAATTCGCACTTTTTCACAAGTTTTTTTAAAAGTTTTTGTTTTGTTTGCTTCTCTGAGCGGAATGGTAGATGACGATATTGATTCCGACGCCGACCCTACGTCTGACACAACATATGCATGTACGAAAAGCAAAAAATGATAAAGGGGAACGGCTAAAATGGAACAACAACTACTTTTTTCTGAGGGCCCTCAATTAACGCGCGCCAAGGATGACGCGCGCGCTGCGTTTTTCCGTCGCGCGCATCGCGTGTGTCAGCCGAACTGCTCCTTAGCCACACTCGCGGTGTGGATTCGATCCAAACGCCACGTAACCGGCTCGCCTGTCGCGCCACCGATCGATAAAAGATCAATGGGTGACGCCACAATTGAACGTACTGCGAGCGGTCTTGCTGTGAGGTGACTACACACGGACAGAACGATATTTGAGAATTTCGAAGCTCAAAATCTTCTCCGAAGTTTGGATTGTCGAAAATCCGCAGTACGCCAGGCACACCAATCGGGCGCAATTTAAATAGATCCGATGTTAAAAAAACAGTTTTCTCGCTGTCTGAGAGTTAGGAGGGAACTTTTCCCTTTCATCCCCCACTTCGTGAACTTGCCAACTTGAAAACATCAAAAACTTGAACATGGCTTTCTTTGCATGATTACTGCCTTGAATGTTGGCTCACATTACCTTACTATATTTCATCCTTTACTGTGGTTGCTCTTTGAATTTTTATATTTGGCAGGCCCTGTAGGCTTATTAAAGGCAGTGTTGATAACAAAAGCGGCATTTGGGTTTTCATTGGATGTCGAATCTACCGTGATCAATTGCAACAATAATGGCGAAAGATCGTCTAGGAACGAACCATAAAAAGCCCTTCATACAGCTATTCAAATTGGGTGTGCTATGCCCGCCCCGCCCACTCTGTACACGGCCAACCAGGAGGTGGGCGGGTTGAGCATAGCGCATACAAACTCAAGGGCTGGACCATCTTCAGCTAGTTTTTAGCCGTTCTACCGCTATTATTGTTACAATAGAGCTCGGTACACTCGATTTCCAGCGGAAATTCGGAGACAGTTTTCATAGTGAACACTGCTTCTTAATAATTAGGTAATGGGATAAAACTTGTAGAAACAACACGAACTGAAAAAAAAACAGTGCAAAGGAACTGAATATTGCTTGCTCAGCAAGGAACAATGGCCAGGCAACGGAAATTTTTCGAGAAGCTTGATTCTGAACCTTCTTTCAGGACTGCAAGAGCATGCAGCTCATAAATTGGTAAATGGTGCCTAAACGAGCTCAGAAAAATCCCATTGCGGAAATATGTGCACAGAAAAGGGACACACATGTGAAGCG
Organism: Aplectana chamaeleonis; assembly: GCA_029168955.1. NCBI lineage: Eukaryota > Metazoa > Nematoda > Chromadorea > Rhabditida > Cosmocercidae > Aplectana > Aplectana chamaeleonis. Next base: position 277,434 of record JAPDOI010000562.1, read on the forward strand.
GCTACACTGGGACATGCTGCAGTATGTACTGATTGAATTAAGCTGAGCTGAATTTTTTTCTTCTTTTCCATAGGCGACAAGTTACATCGACCACCCCACTCTATCAGAGGACGACTAAAGTTACACTCTCACATTACTCAAAATCAATAGAAAAGCTGAGAAGAAACGATTTTCCACCTGATACAAATTTGAAATGTAGCATGTGGAGTAGACTAAAGCGAGGGGAAGCGGAGGCTCTACTGGTAAGAGATTAAGGCCAGGCAAAATGCGGGGCGAATAGATAGATCGTCTCAAAGCTCATGAACTTTTTCCAACTAATACCTCTGAAGCACGCGCGACCCAGTTATAGCTTCCGTTTCGAATGAACTGGCACAAATTCGTACTAGCAGACGAGAAATGGAGTACATCAGATATACAAAGGGCGCAAACCAGTTGTGTATTAAAATTTCTAGAGACTGGAATTTTGTGGAGTGTTCGAAGTACCAGGCCATCCAATAATTACTGTCCGAAAATTTTCAAAATTCTATTAATTTCCTTAGAAGTGTTATAATATCAGGCAAGTGTAAGAACCTTCTAGAAGGTTCTCCAAAGTTCTGCGCTAGGGGTATATAAGGCGCAGTCGCCGCGTCTAGCTACCATTACAAGCTAAAATGGACCAAGGTCGAATTCGTACGTTCGTGAACTACGAGTGGCTGCCGGGCAACGACACGGGCACCGCGGTCGCCAACATCTGCAGAGCGTGCAAGGAGGATGCAGTGTCCCAACGCACAGTCAGACGCTGATTCAATCGTTTCGGGAGCGGCGACACGAGCCTCGAGGACAGGGAGCACAGCGGGAGGCCTTCTACGGTGGATGATGACGAAGTCCGTCGCTGTATCAAGGAGAAGCCGGAAGCCACCACCCGTGAACTGGCGACGACGCTCGGCTGCAGCAAGTCCACCATCCACAATCGACTCGACTTACTCGGCTACCACAAAGTTCTGGCCCGTTGGATCCCCCACCGTCTGACGGAAGTCAACAAGTAGAGCCGCGTGACCGTCTGCCAGTCTCTCCTCCTTCGTCCGCATCGCAAGGAGTTTCTCGAGGACATGGTCACTGGGGATGAGAGCTGGGTCCTCTCCGACAACGTCGCCCGCCGTGCCGTCTGGATCCCGCGCGGAGAAGAGCCGCCGACGACGCCGAAAGCCGACCTGCACCCGCTGAAGATCATGCTCTGCTGCTCGTGGGACACCAAGGGCACGCTGTACTTTGAGCTGCTCCCGCAAGGCAGGACGGTCACCGCCTCCATCTACACCGATCAGCTTGAGAAACTAGCCGCCGCCATCCGAGAAAAGCGTCCCCGACAGGCCTCGGTCCACCTGCTGCACGACAACGCGCGCCCCCACGTGGCGAAGGAGACCCAGCAGAAGCTGGCGACGCTCGGCTGGGAGACGGTTGCCCATCCGCCGCATTCCCCGGACCTCGCCCCCCTCCGACTACCACTTGTTCCGCCCGCTGAAGCACCATTTGGCCGGAAGAAAATTCACCAACTACGACAACCTCAAATCCGACATCGCGGACTTCTTCGAGTCGCAGCCCCCGGAGTTCTGGGCGAAGGGCATCGGCGACCTGCCAAATCGATGGGCCACTGTTATGGATAACCGTGGTGATTATATTGTTGATTAGACTTGTTTTTCAATAAAGTTGAAAAAAATTAAAAATGGTGAAATTTTTGGACAAGAATTATTGGACAACCTGATAGTAGCACAACCTTCCTATAACCTCTATCAAAGTATAGGGAAGTGTCAGTTTGAGTGATAGCCCTTCTACTGTCGTTAACGGGGCCGAATTCCGGTCCACAAATGCGTATTCGAAGCTTTGCGGCCGCATGCGTCTCGGATCGGACGAGTTTTCAGCGCTGCAGTCGCCGATCAGCTGAGTAGGTTTGTTTTTTTCCGTGCTCTCTTCACTGCGTTTAGTTTTTACTGCGTTTTGACATGTTCCTTTTCACTTTTCAACGTTATACAATACCCGCGCTTAGTTTTGTAAAAACGGACAGCATCTGGCAAACTTGGCAAAAAAACGTCCGATGCATGTAACTTTTTTGAATGTAGACTTTTTTGAGTTCTGAAAGCGCTATCATATTCACAGATCAAGTTGCTACCTAATTATGTGACTTGTGTGCCGGAGTTCCCTGCAATCGCTCTGTTTTTGAAGGAAATAGTTTTTGCAATCGTCTATTAAAAACGTCGCGGGCGGCGAAGTGCGGCGAAACTTTGAGTAGTATTTGTGCAAGTAATCGAAGAACAATCTGTATGCTTTCTTCATAAACTAGCTGCAGGTGAGAGAATCTCAAGCTTTGTGCTGGTTGAGATTTCAAAGCCCTTTTTACTTACGAGTCCAGGGTTTTCGCAACGAAACTCCGACGTTTCAGGTAGTTCTCAAGCGCGTTTCATGAAGGGTTTTGAAATCTCAACCAGCACAAACCCTGATATTCTCTCACCTGCACCTAATTTTTGCCGCACTTCGCCGCGCGCGACGTTTTTGAGAAACGATTGCGAAAACTGCGAAAACTATTTCCTTCAAAAACAAAGCGGTTTCAGGGAACTTTGGCCTACAAGTCACATAGTTAGGTAGCCATTTTATCTGTGAATATGATAGCGTTCTCAGAATTCAAAAAAGTCTTCATTCAACAAAGTTACATGCATCGGACGTTTTTTTGCCAAGTTTGCCAGATGCTCCCCGTTTTTACAAAACTTAGCGCGGGTATTGTACCTTGTCAGATGTTGATGTCACGATGATTCTTCCTTTCTAGATGGATGCCTCCGGAACGTCATCTAAGGTAAGCGAAAGTTCTCGAAAAAAAGTATTCTACTTTATTTCCCGTTCATTCTCAAAGATCTTCTCTCTTTTTTCATCTTATTCGAAAGTTTCATGAGTTTGAAGTTCACATATTTGTGTGGCAGTGGGTGACTGCTTTTTATTGTGTCGTTATCGAATCCAAATTCCGGTTCGCAATTGCGGACTACGGCTGTTCCATTTTGCGACACGTGAATATCGTGCTGGGGGAAAGGTGAGTCGTGCTGGGACCAAGTGGTCCCAGCACGATTATCATTCTATTGCGTAATGCAACAGCCGTTGTCCGCAAACACGGACCGGGACTCGGATCCGAGAGCGACTATATAACTGCCCGAATCGATCGCGTCCGAGATGAAATCGCATATATCCAGAAAAAAAATTAGCAAGAACAAAATTAGCGCTTACTTCTGACAATCTTTTGAATGAGTGAAAGAGAGAAAAAGAGAAAACATCCTCGAATATGAGGAGGAATAGAAAGAACATGTTAAACACAGTAAAAGCTAACAGCAAAGAGGAAAACACTAAAAATTCTCGATAGTCTGCTGATCAGTGACTGCGGTGCTCGAAACTCGTCCGATTCAAAAAGCGTCGAGTACGCATTTGCGGACCGAAATTCGGCCCCGAGAACGATAGAAGAATAGAAGAAGTTTTTATAGCGTCCATCGAAGCGAGCTAGGAGAGAGCGCCTGACAAGCCGAGCACCTCTGATCGATCTGACTGAAAATTCAGAATAAGAGCTCTGTAAAGTGTTAGGTCTCTTTCGAAGTTCGACCGTCGGACGACGGGATTTGATGATAATTATGAGCATCGATCCAGATCGCGTCGCACGTCGATCCATATTCAAAACATGCCATCGCGGCAATCAGCGATGGAAGTGTGACGTAGGCCTTAAGCGATACATTTCGATCCGAAATCGCCACTGTCCATTTTTTCGAGCAAGGCTGAACTCCCATCACATCATGAATTTGATTCTGACTGTTTTTTTTTGTAGAAATCGCTCTGAAAGCGCATAATCCAATAATCATTCGAAATAACTTGACAACGTTGCCGCATTTAAAATTCGAAAAATATGTGCATGCAAGAATGAGGCATTTTAGAGGACGACTATTTTTTGTTATTTTTCCAAATTTTTTGGTCAAAGAACAAAAAATTTTAGCTCTTTGGTTTTTCCGCTTTATAAGTTTTTCGCACATACATATCTGATGTGGATAGCTGCAAAACAAGTCAGAAGCGACAGACTTGGGCGGGAATAGGCGGGCAACATGCGGTCCTTTCGGAGCCGCAGACAGATTTTTCGCCACAAATACGTATCCATCGTTTTGGGTGCAGACATGGGGCGATTTGTTAGATGAAATTCTATCGGTCTGCTGTCCACAATCTGGATTGACTGGGTCGGCTCCAAAACAGGTCAGGGTCTAGATAGTTAAAGACATCGTTCGCGTTGGAAAACCCCTTTTTCATGCTCAATTTCGTAAATGAGCCCGATAGACCACACCGGCAAACTTTGGCGAGTCAAAAACGTAGGGTTATGAGGTTGAATAGGGTTAAAGATGAGGATCCGCCACTAGTTCTCACCAGTCATCTAGCACAAGTAACAGAAGCGCCATCTCAGGGGCAAGAGATCCAGTATTGCAAACTCTTATCTGGGAAAGTCTTATAATCCGAATCCGCTAAGCAAAAGCTTTTTATTTTTAAATGATTCCGGTAGAAGAAAGGCCAGAGAAATCTATTCACCTAGAAAGTTTAAGGCGTAAAACCACTTCCGACGTTTAGAAAAACTTTGGACGTATTGCACTGGACACACCGAATTCGACGGAAGGGGCTGGAAATGAATTTTTCAGAAGATTTTTAGACGCATTCATCTGCTTCTTTGCTATCATCTTTTACCTAAGAAACATAGAAGAATAAAGCACCGTTTACGTTGCGCGTACGATGCCTTTAAAGTCGAAATTTTTTAACAAACGCGCACTGAAAACAGGTTAATTTATACATATGTAAGTGGTGACTTTTCGTAACCTTTGCGAGAAAATGTTTATTTTGCCGGGATTCCTTAGAAAAAAGTAATGCAAGGAATCCCAAATACTAGAATCTGCCTTGCTGCTCAGGCAGCCCAGCAAAATACTGAACCGATTAATTAACCAGTTCATTGACTACAGCGTTGGGGGAGGGAGGGTAATGAATGCGTCTTAGCGTTAACGAAGTGCGTAGCTGCGCCGGCCGATATGATGTCAGAACGGAAATAGATGGGGTGAGTAGCATTCCTGGATATCGCCACCTAGACATGTTCCAGGAAATGTATACATACATACATGTCGCGCAGGGGCGGTCATCAGATCCTAAATTACACTGAATCCGAACTGAACGTTTTCAAATATTCGAATTTCGCATCACGCAAGAAAAAAAAACGAACCGCACACTCTGGACCATTAGAAAAGGAAGAAAAAGTGGGTGACCGGGTTTCGGATCGGTCCGAGAATGAATGTTTTTCAGGGAACCGCTATTCGCTTGCTAAGTTTGGATAGTCGGCCGGAGAAAAAATACATGTACGGTCGGGCCGAATCTAATTGATATGTACCTTGCGTTCTTTATTGCGCGTTGGCACAAACTCTGTGCACGTAGGTTATAACATAAGCGCGTCTACTTGGAGCCAACGCTTCAGGTGCTGTTCATACTCCTCAATGCCAGCGCGGCACGCGCGTGACGCCCGCTCCGCCATTGCGGCGACAACCATAACGACTTCTTCATCATTTTCATTATGAATTCATCATCAATTTCATTCCGTTTCTCAATAAATAATTCCATTGCTATGTTCTGCTATCGTGATGCTGAATGTACAGAATCCGCTTGTTTAGAGAAGTTATGACCCACTTTTCCCGCTCCGCCATGGTGTCGCCGCCGGGATATTCATAGTCTCCGCAAGCGCGTGACGTGCGTGACGCGCGTAGGAAGTATTCATACTCTAACGCCGAACCCGCGCGTCACCAGAGTGCCTCGCTGGACTGAGGAGTATGAATAGCGCCTAATGAGGAGCGCAAAGAATCAAAGCGAACTGTGCTCAATCTATGTCATACGCCATGCTAATCAAAATAGTAGTCATAAAAAAAATTACGAGTACCCGTACATGTTTCGACCAGTCAGTTTTTAGCAATTCAGATTTTCCCGTAATATTATCTAAAAATTTGAGTTTCGAAATCTTTTTTTGATGAGCGGTTTCCAAATCGCTCGGATAACTTCAATTTCGATGCATTTTCAATAAATCGATCTTGATTCGATGCTGGAACGGCAGTTTTGCGGTGATTTGGATTCTTGAATCATTGGGATGTGGCATCAATTCGGGTAGACGATTTTTTCGGTCTCCCAGATTCCGTCTTTTTTTGTTTTTGAATACCGTATTTTCTCTTTTAGAAGTACATGTACTTCTAATACTCAGGCCCCCATTTTAAACGAACTTCCATTAGAGGTGTTCTTCAAATAGAAACTGTATTTCTTCTTCTCAGCCCTCTCTTTTTGGTGTACTTCATAAGAGGCGTACTTCTATTATTCGGCGCAATTTTAGGATTTCCACTGGTCAACTTTTCGCATTTCTGGCAGAGATTTCCAGTATAACACCAAAATTTTGTATTTTTTGAAATTTCAGACTGCAACCACGGAAACTAAGTCACCTAGGCTCAATCGAATTTAGGCTGTCACAGATACTGGTAACACATTTTCAAAACCGTTATTCACACCCTCCCCAAGTCAATTTCTTCCTAAAACTGCAAAGGTCCGGTATAGCTTTCGTTGATACCTGCTTTATGAGGAAGGTTGGGACCAATGGAAACAACTCGTTAGGCTCAAAAGCAATGGAACTGATCGTCTTGCGAGCCGTCCACTGATTTCCTCATCGTATAAACGATTCCTCGAAATGAATGTTCAAATTCTCATAATGCTGGGTATCTTGGTTTTTTGAGAACCGTCTCAGACATTGGGAGCAGCGGACTGCTGGCAAAATCTCGCCAGTTGCCTAACAGCTGCATGATAACTGACGTTTAGCTGGCAATCGGCAATTACGAGGACGACAGCTGGCTCATCCTTGACATCTCAATTAGAGCCAGCGGCGGACCGCTGGCGAAAATGTGCCAGCTGCCTGAAAGCTGCGTCATAACTTGCATTCAGCTGGCAAGGGCAATCAAACCTCGAAATTACCGAGCGCAAAAAAACGCAGTTATCCACCAATCGGCACTTGGCCGGCGCATAACCGCCCAGTGGCCTTCGCTTGGCACTAAGTCGTCACATGGCTGGCACTCGAGAGAGTTGACGACTACTCACGTTTTAACATGTTGTAGTTTGATCTCTGATTTCACTGATAAGCCAAGCCGGTATATAAGGCGAATGAGTCCAATGAGTGTTCACTCGGCACTTTGATGCCGGCCCTGGAAGGTGGCCTGAAGTCACTCGAAAGAGGCTAGCATATTTTTGGCAGCTGAGGGGAAAGTCCCTACGGCGTGGGGGGGTCCCCCACCTCAGACCGTTGCGTAGGCGATCTCCTACAATCTGCGGTGAGGGGCCCACCTCGACTCATCGGTCTGCCAAGAGACTGGCGGACCGCTGGCAAATGATTGCTCAACAGCGGGCTGCCAGGTGTTAGCCAAGAGACTGCCAGCGGTCGGCCAGCGTCCTGGCGGACCGCTGGCACGGTTTTGGCGTACTGCCGGCTAATGGCTGTCCGACACCGGGAATGGTTTTTGCTCGCCAAGCAAATGCCGGCGGTCCGCCAATCCCAAACTTCCAACAACGGGTGACGCGACGCAATATTTACCATCCACATGAACCAAAAATCAATATGCCTTTTATCCTCTCTGAAAATCGTAATTCTCATCATTCATGGCGCTAGCGGCGCGCGCGATGCTGCTCCCTCCGTCTGCCGTGCGCTCTCTCGCTGTCTCTAACCTTCGCTCCGCGTCAGCACGCGTAGAAACTATGAGAATCTCGCTGTTTGATAGCCTGTATGTACCGTCGCTGTCGCTGGTCGCAGTTAGTATGATCCCGGCTTTGAAGTCAACGTTTTGGGCAAGCCTAGCAAACTTTGAATGATTGAAACCTAATCAAATAAAAAATTCTTGTAAACTACCTTAAAGGCAGTGTCCACGATAAAAACCATGTCTGATTTTTTGGTGGAGATCGGCAGCTGCGGGGCCTAGCGGAACCCTAATATTGAAAAAAACTGAGAAAAATGAGCTCGGAACGTTCCCCTACGTCCCCAAAGTTGGACACCCATCAGCTCGTCACACCCCAGATGCACTTTCCACGCCCACCCACGTGAACAAATGAATGCTCGAGATTGTGAGATGAGCGATGGTTTCCGATCAATAGCCCCGTTCTTCACTTCATTCTCAACTTCTCTCTCTACTCAGGTCAGCTCGCATACATCGGCTGCAAAAGACGGAAGTTACAAGCCTCGGACAACTCGTCCACCATGTTTCCTTAGCTCAATATTTCAGGCACTATAACTCCGTTCCCTGAAGGTCTTGTGCGATTTCAGAGATATCATTGGAATCAGCATGGGGCCGTTTTCAAGATAGGCGAAAAAAACAGAAAAACGATTTCTATTGTGAACACTGCCTTCAATGAACTCCGGACTTTCGCTGTGAATAACAGCAATATCGAGTTTTAGCCCTGTGTTTTTCCTGTTCATTTAAAGTTTGCTAAAGTCCATCAGAAGTTGTCCCATACAAGCAATCTTTGATCGAAGAAGGGGTGACCGATAGTTTTTTTCTGAATTCCCAAGCCTCGCAATATTAAAAAAAAAACAACTTGTGCAAACCGGTCTCTCTCAAATGCCACATTCGTACCGGTGGTCCATTCTGAAAAGAGGCGTACTTTTAGAAGAGGTGTACTTCAAATAGAGAGTGTACTTCTAATACTTAGACTTCTAATTTATATGAACTTCTGATAGAGGTGTACTTAAAAAAGAGAGTGTACTTCTGATGCTCGCCTTTCCCTTTTAGGTGTACATACTTCTGTTAGAGGTGTATGTACTTTGAACAGAGGTGTACTTCTATGAGAGCAAATACGATGATTGATGTTTCAAAGCAGGAAAATGGGGAAAGGATCTTAACTCTTCCACTTGAACGGAGCCGAACTGATTTTATTGGGGAGATAAGAAGGATGAGGAAAAATCTGAATTTCGCAGAAGTTCGTGCTTGTCGCGGTGGCGGCCACGGCGAACTGAACGCCTCAAACAAACAGGACATGGAGGCTGTTGCTCGTCATTGTTGTAGCTGCTCTTTTGGTGGGCATGAAAAGAAGCATGATTATATAGTTCGATGCAAGCAACACCAGTAATGAGCTTGTGGAATCGTTGGGCCATCCGCCCGTCTTTCCCTTCTCTCTATGACGGGGAAAAAATGAACCAACCAACTCGCTGTGGGTGGAGAGACAGATAGAATAATCAACGGCGGGCTCTGCTACATAACGTCGGCATGGATCTTGAAGAGACTTCGCGTTCACTGTTGAAGGTTGGCGCACACTCGGTGCCATATGCTATAACATAGGTGCACCGAGTTTACGCCAACCTTCAACAGTGAACGCAAAGTCTCTTCACGATCCATGCCGATGTTACTTGCTCCGTTGATGCCGTCAATATTCACCCTGTAGAAGACATTCAGACGAGGAGGAGCTTGCCTCAGGCAATAATGAGGAATTGCACTTGAAAACATTTAGCCAATCACATTCGACGGGATTTATACAGTTGCCTATGTAAGTGGTCGAATTAGAAAATTTCCGTCTTATTTTTTTATTTATTTACAACCAATATATGTAGTAGGGATAAGAATCAACTGAATAGCCATAATAGTCATCCCAAAACTACATATATGCGTCGTAATTGAATTCCGATAAAAAACACCGAAAAAATTGCATCGAAAAGCTTGTTGTTCAGTGGAAAAAAATCGACGAATAATTTTTTTCTGCACTCACTCGAATGCAATGGAACGTGCTCATGCAAGGGCGATGAACTGGACTGGCAATGAGGCTAGTTTCATTACGCGCAATGGACATGAAAAAAAAGGTACCACGGATTTTCAGCGCGAAAATGCAATTTGAGGATATGACACTTCTGTCTCCCAGCTTAGTACACGAAATGATCAGAAAAAAAAAGTTTTGAAATTCACAGCAGCCTTATCCTCTCGAATAGTGTTTGTAAAAAAACTAATTACCACGTTTTTTTGTTTTTGAATTTTTTCGAACTTATTTATGTGCACGCTTCCGTAATTTTCAATTTTCAAAATAACCCAGTTTTGCTGTTGATGGCATTCTGGAACAATTCTAGCGTTTTCTTCCGACTACATAATGCATTAGGCGAATTTTAATGCAGTATACCACTAAAAAATTAGACGTCTCTCCACTGAAAGGCAGTATTAAAGATGAAGAACCATGTCGAGTTCCTGATGCTTTGAGTAGGCCAGTCCACAGAGTAAAGGATAATATGGGGAGGGTTTTTTGGACTCTGGAATACCCGAGAAATTTTTCTAAAAACCTTCATAATAGCTAAACACGCTTGTTCGGTGTGCTTGGTGCAATGCGGATTTTCGACAACCCAAACGTCCGAAATGGTTTTGCACTTCGAATTCCTTAGGTGAGAGTCCTTGTTTATGTATCCTGTACCGAATTTATTCAAAAATATGATGGTTTAATGCACATGCTCGAATGTCAGAATCTTTCGAGACAAGAAGTAATGGGGAAAATCGGCAACTGTTCCTATGGTGAAACAAACGGTGGACAGGTGTTACATGAGGTGGGCGGGATAATCCAATGGGCCGGCCGGTACACGAGATTTCCATCCACTTCTGTCTCTTACAGGCTGTAAAACCGCGAAACCTCATGGTTTCTACGCGTGCTGGTACGGAGCGGAGGTTAGAGACAGCAAGAGAGCGCGTGACAGACAGAGGGAGCAGTGCCCCATGAGTCACGAGAATTACAAGTTCTTTATAGAGGATAGCATAGTACACGATTTGGTCAGACGAAAAAAGTAGTTCCAAAACTCACATCAGCCTATTTCTCTTCAGAGATGAATACTATTTGTTGAAAGTAATCAGGACGTTTTTTTTTGTTCTTAGTAATTTCGAACCTATGTATAATCAGAACGTATACAACGCCCAACACAAACTTTTATGAAAACGCGTTCTCGTCGTTTTCCAACTCTCGAAAAAATTCATTTTTGCTCTTGGTGGGATTCTGGAACACTTGTAGCGATTTCTGCCGACTACATAGTGCATGAAGCAAATTTCGTTGCAGTATCCCACTTAAAATTAGATTTCTCTGCACTTAAGGAGAGCTTCGAACTTGAAGTCACTGCTTCCGTCTCACGAGAAAACTCATTTCAGTGATAGTGGCCAGTCCAACTGAATGGTACATCTCTAGAACCATTTTTGCACGTAGAATTCGAATATGTCCTGCGGAGCTAACTAGGCAGAATCTTGCAGACAAGAGAAATGCAACTGGATGATCCATCCTTCGCAATGAAAATTATACCCATCAATCTATCTTCGAAAACGCTTTTGAATCCGAGTTTGAAGCTGCATAAGAACTCACTAAACTGAGTCACAAAAAGGTTTTTCACGGCAGAACATCTACTAGGGATCGGGCAATTTTCAGTGTGGCCAAAGGAAAATATTTCGAATTGGGCTAAAAACTTTTTTTAGCGGTTGTTCAAGGTCCTAACTACTTATGAACCTGGGGTCCACGGGCCCGGGACTTAGTGCACCCAAAAGGGCTCGCCGCCGTTACCCGCGGTCAGGCTGCCAGCTGTCACTTCACTGGCCTCAGGCTTCGGATCTTGGAAGCTTTAATGAACATCAAATTTTTGAAATTTCACTTTCAGACTTGCATTTTCTAAAGATTCGCCAAATGCACCTGAATAACAAATCATTTTGAAATTTATGAAGTTGGAAATTTTAAATGTGATCTACGGAATTAAATTTTCGAATTTTCGTAGAACAGAATGCACCTGAAATTCCCAGATTTTTACATCAGTCAGGTTCTGATGCAACTGGGAAACTGCTGTGGTTCGAGTCGGGATCGCTCAATTTAAAAAATTCAAAAAGTGATCTACAAAATGAAATTTCCAGAAAATGCCCCTAAAATTCCCAGATTCTTACAACAGTGAGGATCGGTTGCTACTGGGGAGCCGCTGTGCTCCGTCTCGGAATCGCTCAATTCAAAAATTTTAAAAATGATTTACAGATTGAAATTTTCCAATTCACAGAAAATGCCCCTGAAATTTCCAGATTTTTACAATAGTGAGCATCATTGAAGCTTCCAAGATTCGAAGCCTGTGGCCAGTGAAGCTCCACGCACAATCTCAGCTTCTTTAATATCAAGGAAGCTCCATATTGGAGGCCCATGGCGGTCGGTTGCGGCTGCCGCAACTCTCACCGCGGGCGCGGCGAGGCGATCTAGAGGCGCGGCCGCAGTCAGCGGAGGGCGGGGCTGGGATACTGTAGTGACAGCTGGCAGCCTGTCCGCGGGTAACGGCCTTTTGGGTGCACTAACTCTGTACCCCGGAGTCCACTTGTCGATTTTCGGAAAACCTCGAAATGTTTGTTTCGAAGCCTCTCACCGAGGCAAACTTTCAGGGCAAAATATGAAATTCGGCGATCTCCAAAAGGCCACGATAGATTCACGTCGGAACTTCTCTGTAGCGTTTATTTGGAGTTCTGAATACGAGTCTGAAATCCATGCGCCGTTTTC
>JAPDOI010000562.1:295000-394317 GCA_029168955.1 Aplectana chamaeleonis
TGAGTGTGTAGTAGATCCAGAAGCTGGAATACTACGCAGTTTGCCATAGAGGCCCAAGAGACACTAACAATACCATTCGTTGTTGTCCCAGATGCGTTTAACGTCATAGACACTTCCCTTGTAAGCACATCGTCAACTTCGTAAAGGATCGCTCGGCTAGTCGAGATGGGAGCGGATGAACGGACTTACGAACGAACGAACGAACTAATGGACGATTGTGACGAGAATGACGAGAAATGTGAGTAAAATAGCTTTCTGCACGACGAAGGGTGCTCAGCTGCCTGATGGCGGCTTCCCCAGACCCAGCCTCCTCCAATCTAAGTCATCTGCTCTTCCTTATAAGCCATTTGCATTTTGAAAAATGACACAAACACGCCTCTCAGCTAATAGACACGCCGCGCGGTCATATAGGCCTCATTAGTGGTGGGGCTCAGAAAGACGGGCTATCTTATTAGCATCACTAAACATTACATTACAAGAATAACGAAGTGTTCGAGCATTAGAAAAAACCTTTTAGTGGGGCAATCTCAGTTTTCAACAGCAGTTCGACAGTATGTCATCTCATAGTGTTTGTGTAGAAAACCTGAATGAAGGATCTTTGCCGCGAGGGACCTTCTGATCGTCACGAAATACTCGCCTATCTTAGAAGAATCTACCATATATTTGCCTTACTCTGTGTGTGTGTCTGTGTGTCCGTGTGTGTATCCTCTGGTTCCGAGACAGATTTACCCTGTTCCATCGCGCGCTTGTGCGGAGCGAGGGTAGAGACAGCGAGGAAATGTGGGGAGAAGGAGACGCAGCGTGCGCACGCAGACGCACGCGACGAACGGATGTAAATCACACTCGGAAACAGAGGATATGCGCCTCCGTTAAAATGAACGGAAATCCTATCGGACACTTAGCACACCCAGCTGTACCGCTTCAAAAACCATGTTTTCGCTTTTGTAGGTCTGTGACAGTACATAAATAATTTGTGCCCGAAACTTCCTAATTGCCTTCGATGACTTCAAAAGATGACCTTTTTGTTGTTTAGGGGGTCTACAGAGTTTTAGGCGTTATTCATACTCCTCGACGCTCGCGCGGCGCGCGCCGGACGCGCGGGCGTGGCGTTAGAGTATGAATGGTTTCTATGAGCGTCACGCGCGTCACGCGTTTTTGTAGACTATGAATACTCCAGCGGCGACGCTATGGCGGAGCGGAATAAAAGGATCGTATCTTCTCCAAATAAGCAAACGCGTTCACTCTCACGATAGCAGAGGATAGTAATGGAATTCATTACCATGGAAAACAATGAAACTGATGGCGGATTGATAAGGAAAATGCTGAAAAACTCATTACGGCCGTCGCCGCCATGACGAAGCGGGCGTCACGAGCGTGCCGCGCGGACGTGGCGTCAGGCCATTCATACTCCAAGGCTACGCCCGCGCTTGATGCGCGTGTCGCGCTGGCGTTGATTAGTATGAATAGCGCCATAGCGACCGGCGAGTGGTCGCCGAGCGTCAGCCTTGACGCGGCGACCAAAATGTTTCCAAACGTTATTATCGTAGCGTCGATTGTTGTCCGCCGGAAGTGACGCATGGCAGTCGAGACGTGAGAACACTACGCGATGCCTCCTCGTCTCCCTTCGCGCCGCGTCGGCCGCCCCGTCGCCGAACGTAATCGATATTGCATCACACAGCGTTGTTCATCGCTACAAGCAACGCCGCGACTTGAACTCTGCAGACTCCTTTAGCGGAAAGGCAAGCATATACACAGGGTATTGAGCTGTGCAGTATACGAAAGAAACCAAGTTTTAGACCATTTGTGGTAAAAAAAATCAATCAATAGTTTTGAAACTTTTTTCCCGTTCCGCTTTCTGATAACCGCGTTAACACTCGTATTTGGGCGTTTCGCGTTCTACTCAGGCGATTCACGGCTCCGAGCGGCACCGAACAGGAATCGAAGCCGCCTGAAAGTTCGGCTCGTTCTCCCAATCTCCGGACCACTGCTGTTGCTGTTCGGGCCAACCGGAGCAGCCCGGACAGCAACAGCAGTGGCCCGGAGAGCAACAGCAGTGGCCCTGACAGCAACAGAAGCCGACTCGCAGATTGGGAGCACGAGCCAAACTGTCAGGTGGCTCCGGGCCGAGAATCGCCTGAGATACTGGATTCAGGATTTTTCTCCAAGCCGGCCGAAACCCGGAAGCACACTAGAAACCGCATACAACAAGTAGGCAATAGCTTCTTTTTTCCTGAAAATTGCCACAAATTCAAAACAGAAGCTGTCCCCTCAACATTCCAATCATGTATGCACGTGGCACCGATGTAATTAACGCATCCAGCACAGTTTTTTGGATGGTGGGTACGTGGAATTTCGAAGAATGCGACTAAGAAGGAAATGCCGGCTTTTAAGCTGCTGCGGTGGTTAAGTGCTGGCGCCGGGTAAAATATCCGAAGAAGATTAGGACAAAAAAAATTATATAATCAACATTCTAATGCTTAAAGTCTGATCGAATGAGACTGTCCGCCCACGCGGTCCGCGAGCCTGTTGATCGGCCGTCGCGGAGGCATTTTTTCGAACCTGTGAATCGATTAGCACAAAGATCAGATGAATGATGAATAGTATGCATGCCAGCTGTATCCGAATCGTAAAAAGGCTCGTCTGAAAAATGCCTCTGTGACGGCCGCCCGGCGCGCATGCCGACCTCATGAGCGCCCAGTCTCATTTGGACAGACTTGACATCCGCGTATATGTGGTCAAAAACAAAAGAAAGTTCCGTTTAGGGACAGACGGGCGCTTTCCAGCTGGACAATGGGAGGGGACGAAAAACTTTCGGATTTTATAGCTTTTTTTTAGGGGGGGGGCGGAAAAATTTCAAATCAAAACCAAACAAGAGCGGGAGCGTTTTCAATCGCGTTTCTCTTCCTGTGAGGAAAACAGGTCTCGGAACGTGAGATTCGGAAGCCGCTGTCTCACATATTCTAGTAGCAACTAAAAGATCAAAGAGAACAATAGTACAGCACCACAAACAGTACACGTGAGAAAAGCATCTATACAGAACGATGTAATAGCCGTATTTTAGGCAGTAGCCAAGTTTTCAGCACATAAGACTAACTTTTGGACGAGTTATATTCATTTATTGGGACTGTTACCGCTTTAGTCCTTTACTTCGAAAATTGGACATCGTACACCCGGCTTCCCCCATAAAGTTTCAGATTTTCACAACTCTGAAAAAAAAGATTCAGGAACTCTATGAAATTCCCTACAAGCTGATACCTATCATCCTCCAACTACCTCAGGATTACTAAGAAAATCCCCTAAAACCCGTTTTCTCGTTGTCCGATACCGTTGTCCAGAACCGCGCCTTCGGCCGCAATCGGACATAACATATGTTTCTTTTGAAAAGAGAATCCTGAGCCTCCAAAGGTACTATTTTCATGCTAGGCCTACCCTCCACAAACTCCGGTAAGATCGCTCGGTAAGTCCGCTGCTTGAGGGGTCGTTTATACTCCCGCCGCCGAGCGGCATGGTACAGTGCATTTCTGTGATATTGATTGTGCGGCGCGGCACGATCGATAGTCTAGGACTGCACTCCACCGCGCGCCGCGCCGTTCGGCGGTAGAAGTATAAACGACGCCTAAGACATTTGAGAGCAATATTCCAAATTGCACTGTCTCCAGCCGTCGAAAAATACCGCGCTCCAGAGCCAAACCGAGCTATGTGCCCAGATGAAATCGCTAAACCACCGCCGGTGATACCCCTAGCCTACCCGCGCTCACACCCCTTCTGGTTGAACAATACTAGTTGGGAATCGGACCTTTTTGATTCTGTGAAGGTTGACGCGCACACACAATGGCTCCACCCGCCCGTACGTCTCGATGCAAACCTAGTTGGATGTTTCTTATCGGTCAAAATGAAGACTTCTGCCGGCATGTGCTACTTGAAAGTGCTATCAGTCATTGTTTCAGCAGAAACTCCATCAAAATGTGTCGATTCTTGCGTCTTGTGAGGCGATTTGCGTCATAATTTTAACTACTTCTTTCTCAATACAGATGTTGCTGCTCTATATTGAAAAGCAAGTCAAAACTACACTCACCGAGGCTAATCAGACGGATAGGAAGTGCAGTAACTATTTTTTGAAAAAGTAAGTTTAAAGATAGCTCGTAAACGTATTTGAGATCACCACAGAAATAGAATCGTATGGCTCAGAACACATCGCCTATGCATTTTAAAGCGTCAAAAGCGACCCAGGATGCCGTTACAGCAGTAGCAAGTTTGGCCCCGCCCGTATTTTCACGCCCCCTGTATTTGCCCTTTTCGCAGGGTTACTGTGTCATTTTCGCCGTCAGTGACGTGTGTGACTCACTTGTAAGGCATTCCACTTACAGTACCGACGGTGAACATGACCCAGCAACCTTGCTTTGAGGGAAAAAGGCAAATACAGTGGGCGTTAAAATACGGGCGGGGCCAAACTTGCAACTCCTGTAACGGCATTGTGGGTCGTTTTTGACGCTTTAGAATGCATAGGCGTTGTGTTCTGAGCCATACTATGTATTCTATTTACGTAGTAATCCCAGATACGTTTACGAGCGTGTATGCTGCCTTAAAAAAACTTTTTTATGAAAAAATTTTCACTGCAAAAAGTGTAAAAATTCTTCTAGAACCTGGGCTGGACGTAAAAGTTTTAAAATTTCTTCCAAAACTCTGATCTCCAAGTGGGTGGACGTAGCTCCGTCGAGGTCGTGGACAACGGTCTGTCTGACCCTGGTTCCGTCGGAATGGTGAGAATTGTTTTGGGTAAAGCCTGTGGTTGGTATACTTGTATCGTGGATAAAGTATTTCTGGATACCCGACCGGATATCTGACGCTAGGATAATTCGAAATCCCGGAATCCGAACGAATGTATGTATCATCCGAATCGAAACATTATCCGAAATATCAATGATTCAGATGAATAGGATAACATTTCAGAATTGCCCTAAATTCCCGGTTAATTTTTAATTGTTCTACAACTGTTTTTTTTTCAAGGATTATCCGAATTTATCCGATATTACCAGGTCGGATATCTGTATCCTATTCATTGGAAATAGGCATTATGCGAATCAATCCATTACCCAGAAATTTCAAAAAAGGCATTATCCGAATTGATACATTATCCGAAGATTTACCGTCGAATAACAAGTATAGTAACTAGTGCTTACTTTTAGAGCCTGGAAAAACGACTGAAAAACGATTACCCGCTCAAGCGTGTGTCCAAATGCCTTAGCAAAAAAAAACGGCCGCTCATAGTGCAAGGAAACACAAGTGTGAATTACACGCCTGAGGCTAACTAGTAATGGGTTTTGTTTTAGGAGGACGAAAGTAGTAAGAGCTCCACAATTTGATGGTTTGCCGCTACAAAATTTGCAGGCAAACTCTGAGAAACTCATTCTGCAAACGCAGCTCCAATATTGCACGCATTTCTGCCACCTAATGGATATTCTATTTTCGTTCAATTTATTATGAGAAAAGCAATAGAGTAGGAAAAACTGTCGTCAGCATTCAACTGCCGGCTGTCCATAATGTGGAAATAAAGGGAATCATGAGCCTCACAACTGGTAGCTCATGCAAATTAGCATTGAAGCTGCAGAAAATATTCACTATCATACCACACGCCTTGAAATGTGAACATGTGGAATCGGGGTTCGCATTCCTCAAACAGATATTTAGATCTAAATGGCATATTATGGTAATGATTTAGTGTTCAAATCTCATACTCTGTCAGACAGCGTCCTTATGGTAGTGAAAATCCTGTTCGCATTTGCGGCAGCCGCTGTTGCAGCACGCAGCTCGACGATAATCGCGTTGGGACCTCAGGGTCAGAGCACGACCGCCCTTTGTATATCATCGTGCTCTGTGCTACAACTGCGCTTGTCCGCAACTGCGCACCGGACACTTGTTCCGATAAGGACACAAAACAGGCGTAATCGATTTTTTAGAGGGGTTCCAATAGTGTTTACCCTGAAAAAAAGAGAGCCCAAAAGACCTCGCCGCTACTACCCTTATTTTGCGGACTTACATAATGTGCTTCTCTGGGCAGAATTCCGGTCCGCAATTGCGTCTCGACACGCTTTGCGGCCGCGCGCTGGGTGAATTGGAAGTTTCCAGAGCCGCAGCGGCCGATCTGTTGACTCTGGGTGGGTTTTGAGAACTAAAAACTAAAAAAAAATTGGAGGAAACTGTATCAAAAAGCCACATCGAGTCGGCTTTGGCGCTGGAAAGTCGACTGGCTCGAGCGCGTGCGGCCGCAAAGCGTGTGGAGACGCAATTGCGGACCGAAAGTTAGCCCAGAGAAGCACAGTACCTAAGTAAGTTTTCGAATAGTCGGGGAAAGTTTCTGCATGTTTTTTGGTCCACTGATGGAGTTGTGTTCTGGAAATTACTTCCGCCAGGAAAGACTATAGATGCTGACTACGTCTGCCAAGAACTAGAGGAAATGGTCACCAACGCGGAGAAAAATGGACGAAAACGTGACCAGATCCTACTGCTCTGGGACAACTGCCGCCCACACATAGCGAAAAAAACTCAAGAAAAATCGAAGGAGCTGCAGTTGGAAACTCTCCCTCATCCAGCCTACAGTCCAGATATTGCTCCATCGGACTACCATTTATTCAGAAGGCTCGAACACTGGTTGAGGGGAAAGCAGCTTAAGACCGAAGAGCACTTGAGGACCGAGTTGGACGCTTTTTTTTTTGCATCGAAGCAGCGCTCATTTTACGACTACGGTATTCGAAGTCTCGCTCGTCGTTGGCAGAAAGTTGTTCGTTGTAATGGCTCTTACTTTGAATAAATTTGTTACCTTGTGTTTAAGAAAAAAATAAAAATAAAAAATTCTAAAAATTTATGACTCACCCTAATAATATCACTTGCATAACTAATTATCCAAATAGGCCCCAAGTCATTCAATAAATATACGCTTTCCGCGAATTCTAGTATACCGAATAGACAAGACGCGATCATCAGCGGCAGTGCGGGTTAGCAACACCCCCCTTGAGCCGGGTTTCAATCGCTTTTCAAATAATAAAAACAGTAATTTAGGTTTGTTTTTTTTTGAAAAATCTACAAGTTAGAAAAAAAACGTGGAGTGTTTCACATTCAAGAAATTGAGATATTAAAAAAGTTTCGAGCGCAAAAACGAAAACTAAAAAAAAACAAAAGTATAGGTAAACACAGGCCAATACTGATACATTACAAGAATTGACACTTCTTCTCTTTGTGCGCACACGCACGCGATTGGACAAAGCGAATTTCACCTCGGCATGGAGCGTACAGAAGCTTTAACACCTAATGGACCGCGTGTACACACCAGGGATGAGCGGAATAAGAATGAAAAAAAAAATTCGGAAATCGGTTTTCGGGTTTCGTAACAAAATTTTTTCTCGGGTTTCGAAAATCGGGCGCGAAACGCTTGAAAATGCGCGAAAATGCGGTTTTCGGAACGCGAAACGCGGAAAAATTCAGAAATCATCTTATGTTTTCTTACGTCCCTGGTGACCCAATATTTTCGCATTCCGCAGCGTTTTCTGTGGTTTTCGGAATGCGGAACGCGGAATGCCAAAAATGCGCGAAACTGCGGATCTCGGAACGCGAAACGCGGAACTCCGCTCATCCCTGGTCCACACTGCGCACCAACGCCAAAAACTCGATTTTTGTGTTTTACTTCGAGAGAAACAGATTCTTTCTGATTACTGCTTTTATATATATGCTTAATACAAATTCCATAACTGGCAAGCAGATAATAAGCCCCAAATATCTCCTTTTGTTATAGGCAATTACAACAAAAAATCAATTTAAAAACTCACTGAAAAGAATGGCCGTGGAGCGCGCGGTCCCTTAAGTGTTAAAATGAAAAGGCAGAATCAATAATTCAGATACATAAAAATAAACTAATAATTTTTAACAGTTGCACTGAAGTTCACCGAATTGTTACTTTAGTAGTTTGCATTTGTTATTATATTAATAAAATAATTCAATTTCAATCATTTAATTATTAAATATTAGATTTTTTGCCACCTTATATTTATTTTTGGATTTTCTTTGGTTTTTCAGATGTCATCTATGTCCTTTATGTGAGGAATATTAGCGGAAAAGTTTTTTTTTTTGAAAACTTTGGATCATCATGAAACATTTTCCTAAAATCACGTTCTGAAAACAGAAATGAAATGACTATAAACCATACTATTCTCACTGCGATCTCAAAATGTCCAGTTTCGAAAATCTGGTGTTCACATAAAGTTGCTGATGCCGGCAATAGCTGTTATTAAAACAAAGTTACCAACAAGTTTACTAACCATCATTCATCAACTGCTCAAACAATCTTTGCCGTCTCCCTTGACCTTCACAACTGTCTACTCCTCTGTCCTACTACCATCAACTTGCAATTATCCGCTTCAAAAATATTCTCTGGCAATACTAGTACGCGAAAAGTTGCCGACTAGAATGAATTTTGCTAAAAATACCACTTAACAATAATTATGCCACACAGTGTCCACGACAGAACTGCCTTTGATTTTTCAAAAAAAAAGAAGACAGAAAAAACAAGCCGTGAGTAGCCGTATACTGCGACCAGACTTGAAAGAGGCATGTTCGTGCCGCCCTTTTTCTCACTGACGATGAAGTGGGCGGGGCGGGCATGCCACTTCTAAGGTTTGGGGGCTCATGGGGCAATTCATGACTTGTTCT
Organism: Aplectana chamaeleonis; assembly: GCA_029168955.1. Lineage (NCBI taxonomy): Eukaryota > Metazoa > Nematoda > Chromadorea > Rhabditida > Cosmocercidae > Aplectana > Aplectana chamaeleonis. The sequence goes on from JAPDOI010000562.1 coordinate 303,701, forward strand.
CAGTTACTTTTTCCGACATTAGTGCTGCAATGAGCCCGGCGAATTCCCAATTTCTTTGTGAAAAAGCGAGAACAGTTTTTTTTGCCAACGCTGCCTCAAAATAGAAAGCAATCGTTAAAATCTTAAACGGATTCTCCATTTGCAAGAAAAGTATACATACATTGGCTGCATTGCACGTTGCACTATTGACACTAATGAAAACTTTCTTTAAAAAAACCCTGAGCAATGTCAGCTACGGTGCTGACACCTAATGCACACGACAGTTGTGAAACAATGCGAAACACGGAAATAAATCTCGCTGAACACCTGAGACTGACAACTGTTGAAAAAAGTGCCCGAGGCCTTGCGAACGTGTCAATTTCTAATTGTTCTCAGTTTTCATTTCTTTTCAGCATGTACATAACTGGCTCTAGAGCTAGAGAGAAGATATATTATCTTTCAGCAGAAAACTGGGCGTGGTCCAGAATGGATTAAACCAAAATGAGCTAGCTGACTTGTTACCGCAGGAAGGGGCTTACTGTGTAGCCCTCAGAAACGCTAAAAATCAAAGTGTAATGATGTCACAGTGGCTATAATTTGGTTAGTATCGATAGCGGGCGGGAAGGAACAGAAAGTGGAACAAAAACCTCAACCGAAAAGGAGCAGATTTTCGGATAGCCGAAATGAAGTAATCAAATTTGACAAATAGAACTTGTTTTTAATTGCCGGGAAAAATCTGTTGTGGGGTGAAAAGCAAGGCTTAGATGAATGAGAGAACAGGAAAATTCTTTTTCTTCCATCGGTATCAGCAACGATGCATTCACACGCCCGAACGATGAGTTTAATGCTCATACATACTGTGCTTCTCTGGGCTGAATTCCTGTCCGCAATTGCGTCTCGACACGCTTTGCGGCCGCACGCTCCCGAGTCGGAAGAGTTTCCAGCGCCGCAGCCGCCTATCTCTCTATTCTAGGTGGGTTTCGAAAACTAGAAGCTCGAAAAAAATTGGAGAAAACTGAATAAAAAAGCCACATCGAGTCGGCTTTGGCGCTGGAAACTCGACCGAGTCGAGCGCGTGCGGCCGCAAAGCGTGTCGATACGCAATTGCGGACCGGAATTTAGCACGGAGAAGCACAGTAGCTCTGCCTAACAAGTGAAGGTCACTTGGAGAAAGTGGCCATTCAGAACGACATGCAATTTTTTAGGATAAATTTTTGGAGAAAAAGCCAAATTTTTATCTTTGTAGCTACGCTCCGTTTCTCTGAGCAGATGGTCGACCAAGGTTGTTAAGGACTACTTGACAATTCCTCAATCGTTTGACACGGATTTCATTCCACTTCAGCCCTTTAACACGTCGTTGTCTAACGTTGATGGCCGTCCTGATCGATACGAGTCGGAAAGACCAAAATATCCCAATCTCAACTTGGAAAACAATCTTTGGGATCTACGAATGTCTAATGATCATATTTGCATAAAAATCGTAAAAGTTTTTGGAAGCAACTTTTGCGTTACTTCCCTCGCGAAACTCGAAAAGCATGCAATGCCCGGTGTGTATCTGGCTGGCCATTTTACTCAAAATCATAGAAAAATTATAACTCGTATTTCTATGAGTGGAGAAGTCACCATAACCTCACAATGTCTTTGACTGTGAACCAAACAATGGGCTGATAAATGACAATCAAGTATTGACATGCGCAGAAACGACATTACTTTCCGGTCCCCCCGATATAAGGGACAGGCTGAGGAGGGTAAATGACATTCCCGTACCGTAAACCCTCAACATAGACTTGAAATTGAAAAAGGCCTCATATTCGTGTTCAGTGCCCTAAATATTCTCTCTGAGCGATGTTTGAGCGAAAAATGTTGTTTCGACCTGTGCAGTCCCATCAAAGGAGTTTTTGTGAAACTTTAGAACTTTTTGGTGGAATTTTTTTTTGCCCAAAGTTGGTCAAGGGGATTATTTGTGGCGATGGAGACAATTATGAGGTCCATTTTTGACCCTAAGACATAAAAAGGTACAGGCTACGGTGGGCATAATGACAAGTAGCAATAGTAACCCCCAAACAAAATCTTATAATACAACTCCATTTCAAGAGATGGAGCGCCGCTGTGGAGGTGAAATTCGAATTTTCGTCAAAAATTGATCCTGAAATGTTGCAATTTGTTTGAAACGGCCACTTTCTCCGAATGACCTCCCTTGTAAGGACTCGGAAGTTAGTACGGCTAGAGAAAAGCTCCATCTAATAATCCGAGTTCACAGAAAAAGAAACTTTAGAACAAGTTCGGATCAGAGTGAAATCAATAAACGGGTATTTCAATACACATTTAAAATAAATATAACAAATCGATAAACACATGGACAAATAAAATAAACCAATCAAAAGAAAGAAAATGATTGAAACACCACTTATCACCGACAGGGTAACCATTCGCGTACAGCTCATGAAAGTGATCGGCCAAACTCCAAAGTTCACAATTGCAAAATTGAATAGAGCTAGAAAAAAAAAGATTTTCGGATCAATAAATAAAAGCTTTCATTTGTCCTTTCTAGTTATAAATTCGAAAATCAATAGGAAATAAATCGGGCTAAAAAAACGAGATCATCATCTACACCGCCGAGTTTCTGCATGTTCAAAGGCAGTGTTCGCGTTAAAAAAAACTTAGCTAGTTTTCTATGTTTTTGAGTAGGCAAATTTACGAACTTTACGAAAAGTCTTCATAAAACTCTCGAATATCGGAGTGAAAACTGTTCAAAAACCCCATCAAACCTTCATTTACATCTGCTGGCGCGTTTGGTACATACATATTTTGTGCACTGCGGACAAAACGTCAGACCACTCGCGACGACAATGTTTTGAGCTTCGAAAACCTTAGGTGAGTGATTTCCTTGCCTCCTGTTTCCTGTACCGAAATTTCCTAAGAATAAGATGGGTCAATGCATATGCTTGAGTGTTAGAATCTTTCACGACAAAGAGTATTGGACAATGTCTCCTGGCGTTAAGAACGCAGGACAACTGTTACATGACGTGGGCGGGGTGATCCAATGGGTTGGCCGAACCACGCGATTCTCACCAACTTCCTGGCCGTTCTTTGTCGTGCTCCCGCTTTTGCTGTTCTTAGAGGGACTTCAGGCTTTCATTTCCGCCTGAACGGACAACTTTCACATCGCGAACACTGCCTTTAGAGATGTGAAGATTGCCTATTTTTTTCCGCAGAAACGTAAGCTATGGGTCTCTCTGAAAACAGTAAGGACGGAAGTACGACGAAAACCGGCAAGGAAGTGGGTGAAAATCTTGTGGTCCAGCCAACCTATTGGGTCACCCCGCCCACGTCATGTAACAGTTGTCCTGCTCCGTTTCGAAACAGCTCGTGTTCGTCTCACCAAATGAACGTTAACCGAATTTCGAATACCCTTAATCCGGATAAATTCTGATATCCAAGCATGTGCATTGAACCATTCTATTTTTGAGAAGTTTTTAGGGTGCACGAAACAGAAAATAAAGTAACTTACCCAAGTATTCAAAAGCGCGAAAGAATTTCCGACGTATGGTTCGATGTTTTGTCCGCAGTGAGGAATACACGTGAACAGGCATGATTTAATATTCAAGGGTTCTTTTGAACAGTTTTTTCTCCAATATTTGCGAAGTTCATGGGGAATTTCACCTTTTATTCTCTACTTTCTGAACTTATGTACCTTCCCAAAAACATCGTAAATCAGAACACGGTTTTTTATCGCGAACACTGCCTTTAATATTTGGAAACCTGATCACTATCCGAATTACGGCACATTCCAATAAGGCAAATTGCAGACTGAACCAAAGAAGTTATTTAGATGAATCGGGTTCCGAACTCTTCAAATTTCATGTTTTTTTTTTGGTGAGTCAGATTACGGAATCGTTGCGTAAATGGCATTCTTCGGTGAATCCGCTTCTGAGTCGTCGGAAATTCAATTGATTCAGATAGACATTCAAAAAACATAGTTTGAAACCGATGTTGCTTCGCGTGCGTGTGCGCAGCGAGGGAACAAACAATGAGAGAGTGTCGGGTATGATGAGGAGCAGCATGCGCGCGCACACGCACGCCATGGACCCTAGTGAATTCGGCTCCGAAACAGCGGGTAAACACAGCAGTTTAGGTCAGGAAAAGGGTCTTGCGTTACTTTTCAACAATAAAACGATCATATAAGCAAATCTGGTTTTGAAAAAATAAAACCATATAGTTCACAAAGGTTCATATGTGCGTATTCAAGATGAAAGAAATCATGCAACTTTGTTAGCGTCTTGACACAAATAGGAATCTGAATTCAACTTGGCTAGACGTGTGGTTGCTGGAAGCGGTTTGGAAATGAAACATTCGAGGTGGGAGTAGCGAACTCTGCAAGTAAGCCGCCGTGGTAGATTACTGATGATCCCATAGGAAGCACGACCAGTCATGAAATGTTTTCGGCGGGGTCTCCTCTCATCTCATTCGCTGCGGCTGGCTGGCTGACTGGCTACTGCAGTCAGCCAGCCAGCCGGGCGGCGTCAATAGAATCAAATCAAATTCAGCGACTCTTCTTCATGATCGTCTCGTAAGCTTAAATATGACGAAAAACACATCCGTTCCACTGAGGAATCGGCTTGAAAAACGAAGCTTTTGTGATTGAATAGAGGTTCACAGTGGGTCAAAAAAGTCGTTACTAACGAAATTTTCACCACTTCATGTACTTCCGATGACGTGTCGAAGCTACAAATCTGGGGCAACTTTCTTTAGAGAACTTTTTTCTAAAACGAGTAATGTGGGAAGGGGTTGCTCAGCTGAGCAAAAAGGTACAGACAAGGGCAATGGAAAAAGGCTGAACTGCTGTTGCGTACTTTCACTAGGCCATGGTGGGCCTCTGAGGGTGCTGGCCGAGAAATAACCTACCAGGTTTAGCAGCGGCTCCCAAGAAATAACTAAAAACAACCGAGATGCGGCCGGCACACGGACACGCGACGCGACCCTTGTCGGCTCGCTGAGCCGCCATTCGGAGCCATCGTTGGTCGGACGAGCCTCCTGAGGCTAAGCGGAGTCCAAGTACCTCAAACATGGGTGACTGGATCGACCATGGTGTTGACATCAGAATAATGAATAAAGAATGCGTCGTGCTTTTCGCTCTGTAGAGCAATTTTTTACCTGGCTATTTTTTTGCTGCGGCAAGCATTAATTGGCGGTTTTTTCTAGGCTATTTCCCGGCGAATTCTAGGCTATTATGCGAAAAGCAGGCATTCCGCGGCTATTCCTCGATCTGAACTCTCACAAGGGACCTTTTCTAACTTAAATGGAGTTTTGAAAAACGGTTTTTTTGAGGGTTGTAGAGGAGTTAAAAAGTAACAACTTGAGATTTTAAAATTTCACTCAGTCCTCACGGGTAAATCAAGAACGATCAAAAAAAAAAGAAACCAGAACATTGGATTGGGAGGACGTAGCACAAATGTGAGCTATACAGTGGCTTTAAAATCATCTGAAAAGGTTCTCTTAAAAGTTTGAAGATGAAATCTAGCTAGGTTCTCGAGTTATGACTTGTTCATTGATCCCCTGAACAATGCTCGTTGCATTCAAACCACCGATCACTGCAATGTGATAGTCGAGGTGAACTAGCAGCACACCGTGGCTCAGTCGGTTAGGCGTTGGATTACGAAGCAATTGAAAGATGGTTCGAATACTGTGGGATCTTCACTGCATTATGGCTGGTAGTAATGACATTTCTATGTGTTCACCTCACTCGTTTTGAGTTTTACCAGTGTCTCTTGTTTTTTATACCTCTTTTCTTATATCGCAGAGGTAACGTGATATAAACGGAGAACGGTTCACATCAATGTTAGAAACTATAGAAATTCCGAGGTTTCGACAATTGCTAGAATATCAAGAATACCCTTACCCTTCTCCCCCACATATGCCACAGAAAAACCGTCCTTAATTCGGAGAAACACTTTAGGGCACTTACTTTGATATATGACACTGGAAAGAAGTTCGGACAAAATGAAACTTCGTGGACTTGTTCCTTGATCAATGATCAATCTTTTTAGAAATAATTGTTGTAAACAGAAGTGGGATGACCTAAACTACAAAATCCATTAAAGCAACCTAATACTTTAGCGCATGGCTCGAAGACTCAAGAAAAGTGTTTCGTTACCAATTCCAAAACTTGGAGTAGAACAGAACCACTCCTCTGAAAACGCATCTTACAAGATAACTACTTTTATTCAGCCTGGCCATTCTGGTTTAAATGTAATTTTCTGGTGCCATTTTGGACGTAGAATCCGAGTATGCTCTTCGTAGCTTCTCTGTAAAATAGAGAAGCTTTTATGAAAAGAAGTTATAGTCGTTTTTCCAAGTCTCGCGACAAGGCAAGGGTACTCATCAAGGAATTTTTAGGGTGGTTTAGAAAAAAATTTCGGATTCGGCTCAAAACTTGTATGTAGGGGTAATCTAGGGTGCTGAACACGAATATAGAGATCGTTTGCCGAAATTCTGAGGTTTACTGTAGTTTACGGTAGTTGGCATGACATAGAGGGCCTAAACCTACCTTAGTAATTTGAAATTTGACAAGTGAACATCAAATTCGTATTCAGCACCCCGAATAACCCCCGCTCAGAAATTTCGAGTCAATTCTGAGACTTTGACCCAACTACCGTATACCCACCGTAGTCTACCGTAATCTGTCGAAAATCGATAAACTGACCTCAGATTCGTTATGAGCACTTTAAATGACCTCCGAAAGCGAAGTTTGAGTCCTAAATTTTTTCTCGACCTTTGGAGCCCCATGAGGTAAGAAGCTCAAGGCCATTTTTGGGGGTTCTGGGATCGAATTTTTTTTTCGCCCAAACTCAGCCCAGGGGGTAATTTGGGACGCTGAACACGAATATGGGGTCCGTTTCCTGTTTTTTAGCGGATTTCGTCAGGTTAGGGTGCATTGAATGGCATTTTATCTACCGCAACCCATTGTTTTGGTGGTTTGTGATCTACCCGTGAGGACTGAGTGAAATTTCAAAATCTTAAATTGTTTATTTTTACGCCCTCTACAACTCTCAGAAAACCGTTTTCGAAACTCCATTTTTTTGTTCAAAGTGGTCCCTTGTTAGAGTCTCGAATCGAAGTTCGCCATTAACCAACAAAAAACAGCTGATAATTCTTCTCTGGGTTATGGTTTTCTCTGTTTCTTTGATTTTTCGTGTTATTTCAGGGTGTATCTGATGCGGGGACTTCAGGTGTTGGTAAAGTATGAGTGTGTGTGTATAGGGCCTACCGTTTATCAACATTCTAGGTCCTTTTTTTTCAAAAAAAGGGAACTTTTTGAAAGTTTGCCTAAGACTTGGTGTTTGCATGCGCTTCTGCAGAAATCCCGCAATGATCGACGACAATTTTTTTCGCTGAGAAACGCTAAGTTTCCCCTCCACACACAAAATAATAATTCACCTAGAGTCTTTACAATAAATGCGCGCATGAATAGCACACGAAAATGAAAGAAACAGAAAAAAAAGTCAGAAAGAGTCATCAGCTGTTCCTTATCGACAAATGACCAACTTGAAAGCGAGCCAGACTGTAAACGTATAACCTCATCTGGCAAGTTAAAGGTGTTCAGATAAAAAAAATGAAATTTGAAATATTCATTCTTTCAAAAACTAAGGCTGATTGTTTATGTCCAGTAAATATGATGCTACTAAGCTGGCTTCACCTACTCAACTATTTCAGAATTCGATTGGACACCTTCAAGTTTGGCTTCAGCATCCCAAACAATCCCCATGAAGAAGTTTTGAACAAAATCCGAGACTTTGAATAGGGTACCATACACCCACCATAACCCAGCATATTCTATCAAAAATCCGTTCATGTGCCTCAGATCCGTAGTGAGCAGTCCATATACCCTCTACTTGGAAGTTTCAAAGCAGATGTATCGTAGCGTTTAAGAAATAAATAAAGGTCGCATTTTGCCTCGAAAAATTTCCGCGGTGAGAAGATTGGGGAGCCAAACCTATGGAGAATTCCCGAAAGTCGACACAGGGACCTTGATATTGTGTTCAAAACTCTAACGATCCTCATTAAACAAAGTTTTGAGCCAAATCCGAGAGAATTTTTCTGAGCACCGTGAAGCTTGTCTCATGGGTACACCCTGACACACACGAAAAAATAATACATCCGAAACTCAGTTCATAGAAGACCTCAGCATCCAAAAAACCCAGGTATACAAATGTCTTTAAAAGCACATTAACTGGTACGAATTTCGTTGGGAACGGACTTCTTGACCTATTGTGCGAGTAGCCCAATAACCAGAAGGAAAATAAAAACGTGACATTGAGGTAAGTTGTACTGGTAGACAACGTGAATTCAGGAGGTGAGCCACGCCTAGTTGCACTACAACTGAACTGTTAAAACACCACCATTATATGCAATTCTGAGGCGTCCAACCTCTGCTATGTACTATGCCGGGGTGAGAGTAAACACCTTTTCCGTTACACAATGAAAAGTACGTACATATGTACCCAGCCTCAACTTCCCAGGGTGAGTTGGGGAAGTGACAAATAACAAACTTAATGCTTCGCTGTGGTCGTTCAATGAATTTGGACTAGGGAGACCTGAATTGTTATTAGTACCTTATTTAGAAGTCAATCAACAGTTAACACGGAAGTGACCAAACCGAGCAACCGGAAATGCCCGGAAGCCCATGTTTTTCGGATAGAGTACCTTCCGCGTTGTTGTAAGAGCACAGTACTAGCCGCCCGAGTAACAGTGGAAAAAAGTTAGCAGCTATTTGTTGAAGTAAGGTAGAAACGACGGAAATGTCGAGCGCTGTGTCATCGGTTCTTTCAATTACACCGCCCAGCCAAGTTGGCCGAGTGGTACAAGGCCCAAACTACCAGCCGGAGACTCTCGAGTTCGATCCCCGCTGCTTAGAAAAAAATTTGCCATGATGTTTTGGAGGCGAGCAAGGCAGAAATCAAAAAAGCTGTAGCATTGTGTATGTTATTACACACGTGCATCAAGTTTGCGCTAACGCATAAAAATGAACGCAAACTATCAGCACGATCCGCGCCGACTGTAGGCATAGCCGATTTTTTCCCGTATTTTCTGAGAATCATTGGAAATCGGATTTAAAAAAAAAACCGTCGGGAACCAGAATTACGCTCTTACTCGGCTTATATTCGGTGCATTGGTAGAACGAATCTCACGGGTATCTGACCCGACTCACAAGGGAAGTATACAAAGCGTAGGTCTGATCTGCCAAAACGTCTAGTGTCGTTAGTATCTCTTGTGGCTCAATAGTAAAACTGCGCAGTATCCCGCCCCGAGCCGCAGGTTCTAAGAAGTTACAAGCTTAAAAAGCTCATTTTTTGTGCTTTTTGTACCCTCCAAAAAGCGCGTTATTCTTCGGAAAATCCGGAAACGGACCTCATAAATGTGTTCAGCACCCAAAACTACCACCCTGAGCAAATTTTGGGCGAACGAACGTTTTCCGTACTTTGTCCAGACTGACAGCGTTTTGGACTTGTACGGATTTTCGGTTGGGCGCTTATTTCTACCAATTGAGGGCTTTGGAAGCGTTTTAGAAAAATGTTCCAGATTTGACTTAAAATTCTCCCAGGGTTTTTTTTTTGGGGCGCTGATCACGATTCTGTAATTTATTTGTCGATTTTCAAAAGTTTTCGGCTCATTTCGTTTGAAGCTTCCCAACCGGGGAAAATTTCGAGGGAAAAACGCCACTTTCGAGATTTCCGGTTTTCTACGATAGATATGTCTCAAAATCATTTGCTGAGGGTTATTTAGAGTGCTAAACCCGAATCTGGAGTCCGTTTATCGATTTTTTGCAGATTACGGTAGATTACGGTGGGTATACGGTAGTTTGGTCAAAATCTCAGATTTTACTCAAAATTTGTATACGGGAGTTATTCGGGGTGGAGAATACGAATATAACGTCCGTTTGTCGATTTTCAAAATACTAAGGTGGGTTTCGACCCCTAAATGACATGTTACCTACCGTAACCTACAGTAAACCTCAAAATTTCGACAAATGGACTCCAGATTCGTGTTCAACACCCTAGATTACCCCTGCATACAAGTTTTGGGCTAAATCCGAGGACCCTTGCCTTTTCTCCAGGCTTAAAAAATGCTCACAACTTTTTTAAACCTGCGGCTCGCGGCGGGATACTGTGCATTTTTACTATTGAGCCAGAAGAGATACTAACCATACTAGTCGTTTTGGCAGATCCGACCTACGCTTTTTATACTTCCCTTGTCAGAGATATACATATGAAAACTATCAGCACCGTGTGATTCGAATCGGTCATAGAGAGAGGCTAATCGGATAAATGGACTTCTATGTAAGGATAACTTTTTCTTCGCAGAATCAGATTCGGATTGATCTAAGTTGAAGATTTTTTCGGCCAGTTGTTATCCAGTTATCAGATTCGGGTATCCGGACGCATACAACAAAAGGTATGCGTCGCATTGCAGAATACATCGGATCTCGAACAGGGAATTTAAATTTAAAAAAAAACCGAAAATCTTCGTTATCGTTCGTTACTTCGTTGTGTGCTTCGCTACGGCTACGCTACTCTCTGTAAGAGTGCACCTTCTTGGTCTTTCAATTCTCCAGGTTCCTTCGCTTCTCGCGATTGGAATCAATGACAGAGAAATCTTTTTTTTTTAACTTTTCTGATTTCGACTGGTCTTCTCTGCAGCACAATACTTAAATCTTAGGCGAGAATGTTCCTTTCTCGGTTTCTCGTTTCCGAAAAAGTCGGCACACTCCTGATCCCAACCGGAAAAATTGCTTTCCAGACTATTGAGAAAACATAGGTGCCGGATATACGAGTTGATCGGATAGATTTGAAATACAAATCAACATCAGATATTTCAAATGGTTCATTCAGCCTCTCTAGGGTAAATGGACAACCGGATTCGGACCATCCTGAAATATGGACTTTTTTGGTGAATCGGAATCCGGACTCTACGAAAATGGCCCTTTTCGATGAGTCGGATTTTGGAAATGGACTCGAACCGATTTTTCTGGATAGTCTTTTTTCAATTCTTCAGAAAGCGTGGGTTGCAGGTGGTCCACGGTTGCATCCTATCAGATCCTTAAAGTCAGTGCCAGATTCTCCCGTAGATTCTTTCAGACTATCTACAAAACCTAAGCCTAGAGCGGCTAAATGGGCGATTTACCAAACGTCCTGTTTGCTGATGATGTTTCAGTATGGATCTGAACTAAAGACCCTAAAGAACTCGACCTTCTGGAGATTTAATACAATTTATCAAACACTAAACTTTTGCTATTAATTTAGTAAGTTTTCTTTTGATTCCAGAATTTTTGGATAGTTCGCACTTTTTATGGTACGGTAGATGATCCTAAGACATCACAAGTCTGAGTTGGACACAAAACTCAGAGGTGATGTGGGGCTGGTGCACTGGTAACGCTCTTGACCAAAAAGCGATGCGATGCAGGTTCGAGTCCTGCCTGACTACTTAGTTTTGTGTCCAACCTGTTAACGAACTCGTGGCACTTGTTTTCGTTCCATACTTTGCAGCGAAATTTTCGGTCAGTCTTTTTCACCTTCTTTACAGTTGGGCTCAGTAAATTTTGTTACCTGAAAAATAAAGTCGCGCTTTCCTAACGACCACCATGAGTTAATAGAGACACTAAAATCAGTATTCTGCATAATCCAAATGATAATTGCCTAACAATTCTAAGGCTCTTTTCTCGTATGGAAATATAAGACGTTCATATTCGGCCCATTCAGAACTGAAATACTTCATTTTTTCAATAAGAGGTTTCAGAATTGAACGCATTTTCGATTAATGTGCTAAAACCCTAAAGGTTAGAATAACAGATCCAATAAAACTAAAAAACTTTTATTGAAATATTCCCTGCAGAATTGAATCCATTAGCATTCAAGTTGTTTTGAGAATTCAACAACACACAAAAAATCAGCCTAGTCTCCGAATAAAAAAAAAGAGAATCAGAAATAAAATTCCATGCAGAGGTTTATAAGAGTACGGGTCGGGGTTATTCCTTCTGTACGCCCATCGTCAACGTTTCAAGGGGAGGACAAACCTCAGCCGATAAGCCGAAGAAGGAAATAACCCCGCCCCATACATCTATCTTCACATGTACCTGACAAGGGAACCACAATAAGTCATAGTGACCATTCCAAATGAAATGTACTTTTCTAGAACCATTTTTGGACGAAAAGTCCGAATATGCCCATCGCAGCTGCCTAGACCCACTCTGAAAAAAAGTTATGAGCTCTTTTTAAAGGTTCGCGGTAAGGTAAGGGTACTACCCCCATGGAATTTTTAAGGTGTTCTTAATTTTTTTTTCGGATTTTGCAAAAACATGTATGTAGGGGAAATCTGGGGTGCTGAACACCAATCTGGGGTTCGCTTGTGGAAATTTTAAGGTTTACTGTAGGTTACCGTAGGTAATATGCCGTTTAGGAGGCAAAACCTACCTCAATATTCCGATAATTGACAAATGGACGTCGAATTCGTATTCAGCACCCCAAATAACCCCCATATAGAAACTTTGAGACAAATCTGAGATTTTGACCAAACTACCGTATACCCACCGTGATCTACCGTAAGCTGTCAAAAAGCGATAAACTGACACCAGATTCGTGTTCAGCACTCTAAATAACCCCCAGAGAAATAATTTGAGCATGATATATGGTAGCACTCCGGAAATCGGCAAACGTCGCGATTTGCCATAAAATTCTCCCCCGATGGAAAACTGCGGAAAATCGATAAATGAACCTCAGATTCGTGATCAGCACCCCAAATAACCCATCAGAGCGATTTTTAGTCAAATCTGGAATATTTTTTTTCTAAAACGCTTCGACAGCCCTCTAATTGGTATAAATAAACGCCCAACTGAAAATCCGTACAAGTCCAAAACGCTGTCACTCTGCGCAAAGTATGGAAAATCTTCCTTCACCCAAACTTTGCCTAAGGAGGTAGTTTTTGGCACCTTATGAGGTCCGTTTCCGGATTTTCGTAAAATAATGCACTTTTTGGAGGGTACAATAGGTACGAAAATCGGAGAAAAAACGTCTATAACCTCTTTCAGAGTGCGTCTAGGCAGCTGCGATGGACATATTCGGACTTTTCGTCCGAAAATGGTCCTAGAAAAGTACATTCCATTTGGAATGGTTACTATGACTTATTGTGATTCCCTTGTTAGATTCTTGTGAATAATGAATGTTTTATTGATGTAGACACAGACCAATGTTCACATTTCTCAATCAGCTGATAGTTAACCAAAACGAATCAATAATTCCTCGAAAGGTTCAGAGATTTCAAGAAATGAAAATTATATGAGTACAGAAATAAAAGCAGAGAAATATTACGGCACTTTTCAGACACTAAAAAATACCGATGCAAAACAGGAATTAGTGTAAAGAACTCACCAAACCCATCGAAACGGGCCTGCAAGTGCACAAATGGGGGGTATCGATGGGGTAGGTGTGATTGGTTTGACCTGCCGGACTTTGCCTACCAAATCGTTAACAACCTGACAGTTACTCTATGCACATTGCACTAACTGCGCGCCCTCCCATCGCCTCTAACTACATATAGCATTATTTCCCCTCAAGGCCCCACTAAAGTTGTCACGAACAAATCACAGCATTAGCACTGCAGAGTATAACTTTTGAATTTTATTCATCTTCAATAGCCCGAAATCCATGTAAAACAGACAAATCCGTTCATTCCAGATATGTAAGTGATTTGAGTAAATATTATGGGAAATTTAATTGAAAATCTACCTTAGATCGTTATCATTCAGTTTGGTTTTTCATACAAGAATGGAAAAAAAGTTCGATTTGTATTAAACGCGATTATCCGAAATATGCCAAAATATGTCAAAATTACGACAACAATTTGAATACTGATAATGTCTCGTATTTGATCACAGTTTTAACGTTGCTCTCTTCAAAAAGGGAATACAACTTTATTGTCTCGTTGATCGAATACACGGAAACGGATGAGCCGCGGGCTCAGTTCGGCAGGCTACGGCGAAGCGGGTGACATAAGGCCATAGGTTCGTTGAGAAGGAGACAGCGGTCCGAGAGGTGAAGGTTGTTTTGTATACCTGAGTGAACTTCAGAATTTGACGTTTTCTCAATCCTCTTCTTTTTTTACATTCAGTATATTTTTTTAATCATTAATTTTGAAACATTTTTTTCCTTAGCTGACCTCCTTTTGAAATTCACTATTCCTAATGAAGTGATCTGCCTAGGTCATGAAAAATTTCATTCAAGCTGTCTTGGGGTCAAAAGTTTCCGGAAAATTTTCCCAAGCGGTTTTTTAAAAAACTACCTGTTCTTTGCTCATAACATGTTTGCCCTTTAAGGGGGATCTTTGAACAGAGCTGCTTCCGAAATCTTCATGAAATTTCGCGTCGAATAATATTTTTTATTCTAGAGAAAAACGTTGCCAATTTCTCAGCCGATTTCAATTTATGAAGTAACGTTGCTTTCAACAAAAGCAATCAGTTTTTCGTCCATAACTTTTTTACCCTAAAAGATAGTCCTTTGGTGAAGGTTGTTTCCGGAATCCCCATAAAATGTTGCATCGAATAGTAATTTTAGTTTCAAAAAATGCGTTACCCTTCTACCAGCCGATTTTTGTTTACAATGTGCATTTTTTTCGCCTGAACTTATCGGTTTTTTCGCCTATAACTTTTCTTGTGCTTGGAGATAGATCATTGATGAAGGTTGCATTCGGAATCTCGATGGAATTCTGCGTCGACTAGTGTTTCAAGTTTAGAAAAATATTTTCTCACTCCTTCAGCCTAATTCATTTTACGAAACACCGGTTTTTCGCCTATAACTCTCTAACCGTTGGAGAAAGAATTCTATAAAGGTTGTTTTTGAAATTTACGTAAAATTCTGCGTCGAAAGATATATCGGATTTCTAACTTTGCTGGCCCCATAAGTCAGCCCCGTCGGTGGAGCCGAGCCCCGTTGTTGGCTCCAGCAGAACTCTGCGTCTCCTACTTACACCACAGAGGCGAGAGCACCCTAAGCAGATAACTATGGAGCTCGGCTCCACCGATGTAGCAGGCTTATGGAGCAAGCAAAGTTAGGAACCCGATATTTTATTCGACGCAGAATTTTACGTAGATTTCAAAAACAAGATTTATAGGCGAAAACCCGGTGCTTCGTAAAACCAATTAGGCTGAGGGATTGAGAGAATATTTTTCCAACCTGGAAACACTAGTCGACACAGAGTTCCATCGAAATTCCTAAAACAACCCTCACTAAAGGTCTATCTTCAAGCATAAAAAAAGTTATGGACGAAAAACCGATAATTTCAGGCGAAAAAAATCACTTTATAAACTGAAATCGGCTGAAAGAAGGGGAACGTATTTTTCAAAACTGAAATTGCTATTCTATGCAGAATGTTACGGGGATTCCGGAAATAACCTTTCCAAAATGCTATCTTCTAGGGCAAAAAAGTTATGAACGAAAAACCGGCACTGACACCCACCCAATCTTGAAAATGACTTGCATAAGTGTTGGGTCACTTTCATTCTTTTTCCGGGCGTTTCACCGATCGTCAGCCGTTTTCCCGATGGTGGAAGTTCCCCACTTCACCTGCTCAGGGGTGAAGTTTGGTGGAGTACATGGCTCCATCCAACGAAGCTATGCATGAGGCCGAAATTACAGTGCTTCTCTGGGCTAAATTCCGATCCGCGATTGCGTCTCGACACGCTTTGCGGCCGCACGCTCTCAAGTCAGTCGAGCTTCCAGCGCCAAAGTCGTTTCGATGTAGCTTTTTGTACAGTTTTCTCCCATTTTGTTTAGTTTCCAGTTTCCAAAAGCCACCTAGAGTCGACAGATCGGCGGCTGCGGTGCTGGAAACTCTTCCGACTCGAAAGCGCGCGGCCGCAAAGCGTGTCGAAACGCGATTGCCTCCCACTGAAGGGGGCCAGATCGGTGCAGACGCCTGCTCGTCACGCGCCGCACATCCTGACTTGCCAGCGGCTTGCTACAGAAGGAGGCCAGGTCCTCTTCCAGTGGCAGAATTTGGCCCAGAGAAGCACAGTAAAGCCTAGTTTTGACTGCACCGCTGCTGTTTTCCATCGCAGCTATTTTGCACCCGCTGCTGCAGCGATGTAGCAGCGGCAGCGATTCTGTTCATAGTGCATAGGCCCACGGATGATCGAAGAAATTCAATCAATAAGTGAAATTAGTGACTGGTAGTTATCAATAACACGTTTCGATCCGTAAACACTGATCTTGTCATGTGAAAGGGTCAACGTTCATTAGACGAAACGTGTCATTCGCTGGCAGTCGCTCCATCGCTGCCGTTTTGGCCGCGATGGAGCGATGGCCAGCGACCATTGAGAATCGCTCTTCAAGCAGCGATGCAGTAAAACATGGGATTTCGTCGCCGCGACCCAGCGATGTAGGACGTTTGCCACGAAGCGATCACAACTGGAGCGGCTTTTCATTACGCGCGATGAAAAAGGAACAGTTGTCCCTCGCATGGCCGCAGCGACCACCTGCAGTCAAAACTAGGCTTAAATGGTACAAGGCAACTCTCTTTCTGAGCGCTCGGTCAACAAGCCAACTTTACTCCATGAGTGTTGTTTTTTATCCTGCCGGAGATTCGTGCCGAGTGATCGGCTCCCGACTTACCGGAAATCTACAGAAGCCGATTTACCTAAAAAAAAATGCCCATCCGCATGAGTGTGTAGTCCAACTATCACCCGAGCCTCACTGACACGATGTAACTGTTTCGGATCTTAACCATCGTATTGAACATTCGTGACCGTCATTTTCTGATTAGTTCAGTAACCGATTACTCAAAATGATCGTGGAGTGTTCGGTTGATAGCATATGGATTTATTGCATGATAAACGGCAACTTTTAAATAATTGGCCGTTTCGAAAAAATGCTGGTAGGATGAAATCAGAATAAATTTTCTGGTCATCTTATTTTCTTAATCAATCGATTTATGCATATTTTTTATGCATTGAAACGTTACACACCTTCCTCACATCTACCGGCAAAAATGCCCCACAAAACAACCTTGATTCAGGGACTCAAACTTTATTATTCATTCAATCTACATACCGTCGGCATGGATCCTAATAAGACTCTGCATTCTTTATTGAAGGTTGGCGCTAACGCGGTCTCACTTGGTATAACACAGGTGCACCGAGTTTGCGCCAATCTATAATACATAGGGAACGCAAAGTCTCATTAGGATCCCTGTCGATGTTATGTACGTTTGTACAGACTATACATTGAAACCAACTCACACGTTTCAAAGATATCCATCCCGATAAATTGCAATTTTCATGATCTAGCACCCGACTAATCTAAAAAACGTCGAAGTCCGAATCATCCGAATTCCGACTCACCGAAAAAAACGTATTTGTCAGATTGGTCCGAGATCTGACAATCCCTTCAGCCTCTCTATACGAATGACTCGGATTATCCGCTGTTGCTATTTTATATGCGCGACCTTTGCTTATTGAGTTATCCAAACTCTGAGTATACGGGATTTTCGGATCCAGATCCAATGAACCAGGTTGTTCAATAAGTTTTGTCTTTCGATTTCTTATAGGAAAAACACAATTTTAGGGTTCAAAATACACTTTATTATTCAGTATAATCTCCCTGAACATTAATAAACTTTAGAAAAAACTTCTAATGAAATACAAAAAAAATCCAAGTCTCATCCATAGTGATGAAACGACGCACAAAATAAACTATATCGTTTTTTAAACGCTCCAAATTTTGCTGAGAAAGTCGCATTCGAATGTGTTTTTGTTCCATTGTTAGCGAATGCGACACCCATTGTGCACACAGCTTTCTAAAACCCAAAATTTCACTTAAAATATGGCTCACACTGCCTAATGAGATGTGTAGAGCCTCTACTTAATCTCTCTCAGTCAATCGACGATCTTCCAAAACCATATCCTGTATTTTGTCTATGATTTCTGGTGTTGATGAGCTTTCTAGACGTCCTTCAGGTGGATCGTCTGCAAGGCTTGTACGACCACGTTTAAATTCAGCAACCCATCTTTCTACTGTTCTAATTGTAGGTGAACAATCATTATACACTTTAACATTCGTTCGTGATTTTCTTTTGGTGCTACACCTTCCAAAAAAAAAGAATTTTATGACTGCACTTGACTTACTTGACTTAATCGGTTGGCTTTCGCCTGACGCGGTCATTCCGCATCTTCACCGAGGTGTGCCGTCCTAGTAGTCAGCCGTGTCCATTTTTCACGGTCTTCAGCCACAATTTGAACACATTCCATCCAGCTGTCACTATTCCATTTCCTGCGAAACGAAACATCGCGCCTGAACTGTCTTTCGATGCCGAGTGACTTTAAATCCTCTTTAACCACATCCGTCCAGAACTTTCGCCTACGCCCAGGTGGCCGTTTCCAGACAGGATTTGGAAGCATTTTTAAAGCGTGTTGTACGAGACGATCCGGCGTTCTTCTTAGTATATGCCTGAGCAGTCGAAGTCGACTTTCCATTGCTGCTTGAGATGGCGTTAGGAGATGCTGGCACCTCCCTCGTGTCAAGCGTTTATGTACTGCGTCGATTTCCTTGTAAAGGTCTTCGTTATGGCATACACGCGGCCAGAAATATCCAAGCAAACGCCTGAAAAGCTTCCTCTCCGTGCAATCCAACCTTTCCATCTGCGTTTTCCGGTGCTGCCCACGTCTCCGATCCGTACATCATGATAGGGCGAATAGCGGATAGGTAGACGCGCAACTTGACTTCCTTCGCGATGGTGGTAGACCACAAACACTTGGTTAGAGAATTGAATGCAGACGTAGCTTTCGCACATCGTTGTCGAATATCCGCTGCATAACTACCATCGTTCTTCAGCAAACAGCCCAAATAACAGAAATCGTCCACCAGTTCGATACGTTGTCCGTCCACACAAACTCCAGTTGAAGGCCTCTGAGAGACCCACATCTGCTTGCATTTGTCGGGACGAAGACGAAGTCCATAGGCTGCGGCATACTTCGAAACGAGGTTCACAATCCTTTGCAGTTTTGCGTTGTTTTCAGCGAATAACACGATGTCGTCGGGTCGACAAGGGAGCGTCCTGATGGTGTTAGGATCACATCCGCAGGAAACTGTTCTGCAACTCTACGCATGATGTCATCAACGGCGAAGTTGAAAAGAAAAGGTCCTGCAACGGCTCCTTGCCTTACTCCTGTTTTCACCTCGAAAGCTGACGTAAATCCGACAGGTGTACGAACTGCTGCTGTTGTTCCTTTGTTCATGTCCTCGATTAACCGAACATACTTTTCCGGGACTCCATCTGCTCGCAGAGCATTGAGCAATCGATCACGATTAGGAGAGTCGAACGCGGCTTCAAAGTCCAAAAAAGCAAGCTGTAATGGCTTCGAAAACCGCTGCCACGATTCAATTACTCTTCTCACGACGAACACTTGGTCGATGGTCGATCTTCCAGGTCGAAAACCGGCTTGCTCATCTCTGGTCGTTCCTTCCACGATGTTTGATAAGTCGCTCGAGAATGATACGTTCTAAAACCTTGTACATGACACGAAGTAGAGAGATTCCTCTGTAGTTCTTAGGATCCGTGACGGATAGCTTCTTGTGAAGAGGTACGATGATCGCATGTCTCCACGAATCGGGTATCCTTTCGCTCATCCATATGGCACGGATGGTGTTGGTCATTTCACGAATCCCAGACGGAGGAAGAGCTTTCAGCATTTCAGCAGTGATGTTGTCATCTCCACCTGCCTTTCCATTCTTCATTTTCCGGACACAATCCAAAACTTCAGACTCAGTCGGCGGTTCCTCACTGACATCGTAATGTGCTCTCTGAACATGCGGGAGCTCAGGTACTGATGGCGCTGGACGATTCAGTAGTGAACTGAAGTAATCCTTCCATATTGGCAGCGTCGCATCACCAACTGCAACTCCATTGGTAGTGTTCAAGACAGGAGAACATCTCTTCATCTTCCCGCTATACTGTCGCAGCAACGTGTAGGCTTTCCTCGGATTCTTCTCCTCCCAAGCCTTCTCGAACTCCTTTGCTCTACACGTCCACTCTCGTTCGCGGTCACTTTGAAGCTGCCGACGCAACTTCCTCCTCAGACGCTTCTCCTCCACGGAGTTTCCTGCAGTTCGGAGAGCACATACTCTGTTGTAGGCAGATGTTGTTTCTTCTGAGACGTAGGCGAACTTCTTTTTAGGCTGTACAACCGGTAGTGCCTCTTTCGAAGCGTCCTGGATGCACTTGACATAAGAATCCGCGTCGCAAAGTTTCTTCTTAGTCCGTACTCCGATGTGAATAGAAACGCGTTGTCGGAAATTCCTTCTGCACTCTTCATCTCTGAGACTTGTCATGTCAATCCTCTGGAGAGGCTGAGCCCCTCGCTTCCTCTTATGAATCCTCGCAGTGAAGTTCAACAGAACAGGACGGTGATCCGAATCGAATGCGACATCCCACACAGCTCTAGATCTTCGAATGTCCGATACTGGAATATTCCTCGTCAGGACATAGTCAAGCTGTAGTTTCAAAGTTGTCATCTTCCGCTTTCGCTGCTCTTCTGGAGATAGCCGGGTTGGTCCCTGCCACGTAAGCTGATGGCGGCGATGATTCCTCTTGAATGTCGATGCAATAATCAGACCACTGCGTTCACAAAAGTCGACAAGGCGGTAGCCATTGTCCGATGTTTGCTCCACTGGGTAGAACCATTTACCGAGTACTTCGGATTCCTGATCAAGTCCCATCTTCGCGTTTGCGTCAATCCCCACGACAACAGCATGTTGACAAGGTATCCTGGCCAGCAACGTATTGAGTTCCTCATAAAACGCATCCTTCGCATTGTCTTCGGCGGTTTCAGTGGGCGCATGAGCACTCACTATCCACAGATTGAATCCTCTGTGATCCCGCAGTCGTACGAATGCATTCCGACACGACGTTGAGCCGAACTCCTTGACCATACCATTGAAATCCTTCCTTGCAGCTATTGCACAGCCTCCCACTCTCCTATCGTCAGCGTTACCGCAGTAGATGGTGTACTCTCCAACGCTGATGACGGGTCTATCCTTGAGGCGGGTTTCCTGCAAAGCAGCAAACGGTGCATGGAAATAGCTCAGAAGTCTGGATAGCGCAGTTTTTTGGATATCACTCGACAGCGATCGACAGTTCAGGGTGGCGAAATTGTGGCTTGTGGCCAAAGACTCCATGACTCCCTAGGTACGGATCCTAAGGTGTTATGGACCAGAGGCCTTAGTTTGCCGGACGGCGACACCTTTATGCAATGTGCGGGATACTTTCGCGATATAGTTGTGCACGCTATATCGCTCGAACGTTCCCTGTGTACACTCAAACGTCTGCTGGGTTCAGTAGAAGCAGGGGCACCAACGAGCAGGTACCAACAGACTTGTATACACACCCCCATGACTGCACTATGTTCACTTTTTTCTATTGCTGTGACACGGCGACACTAAATGGCTTGTAAACAAAGAATGAATTGACAGATTGGAATGAAACTTCACATACCTTCATATGAAAAGTGTAACAACAAAAGAAAAAAAAATTGGGCTGGTAGCAACGCCCTCTCTTATCGAACGACAAAACCTATTGAACAATCTGGTATAGCACAAACCCTATTTTTCATGAAACCTTTTTGCATGATAATCTTACATTTTCAATATTAAGCAATAAAGTAAAAATAAATTTGTATAAGAATATGTCAACAGCACAATTAACCAAACATGATCTCGAAAATGATCTCGAAATATTAATAGGACTTTGTTATAGTTGTTTTTCTTCTGGAAATATGTAGTGTCGGCGTAGACGAAGTGATGGGACACAGGTGCTCTATTCAATTTACACTTTACACCTCATTTAGTGCAGATAATGTCATGTGATGGGACTAAAAATTGAGAACCGAAACTTTTTACTAAACAAGAAATGAGGCACATATGTACATTTTATGGAACATTCATAAACCCTCTGATACTGCTGCCCCGACGCCGTTTGTCGGGAGTATTTCTGAAAACATTAAATCTTCAAAGAGATCCAAAAAATAAGGGATGCTAGAGTCCTTAGGAACAGGAGTAAAGGAAGGAACCGCCGAGAATTCGCGCTAGGTCGGCCAGGTCTATGAGTTATTCGTGTTATTGCCCGACGAAAGATCACTTCCCGCTCGACAACGTTCAGCTTCTGCCTGACTGCATATGAAAATGGTAAAATTCCAAATTGATTCGTTTCGTTTCAGGTTTTCAAACACCCCAATTGCGGAATTTCAACAACAGTTTTCGTAGACCAATTAGTTCACAGTTGGTTGAAGTTGGATAAGCATGGCCAAAGTCAGGTACTAAGGTCATTTGAAGGTCACCAGAGCAGACTTAACTCCGAGCCGCCGCCAGAGGGGCTTTGTTTTCTCCGGGACGATTTAGTCGCACAACTGGTCGCTCAGGGTGCAACCACCGGAGCAATGCATCTTGAGCAGGAAGAACAAACATTGATATTATTCAGAACACGGACGTACAAAGCTTAAAGAAGGAACTAGAGTAGAGCAGACAGCATCTTCACAGAAAAAAAACGAGGTCGTTAACCCTAACGAAGCACTCATGGATAAGGAACTTTGAAGCGATTCTCAGCAGAAAAACTGAATGGGAGACTGCTGTGTTCGCCTCATCGGAGCTAATTCCGAAGGAAAAAATCTTTAAACAACATACATCAACTGCGGCAGGCAGTAATGTGCAGAATTATACGTTTTCTAGTCATTTCGACCTTTTTCCTTTCTGGGTGAGGATATATGAACGTCAAATCATGGGTTATAATTGGGTGTGTTGCAAAAACCTCTGGAGGCTGAGCGAGGTGTACCCACAATCTGCGTTTTTAATCCCATCGCTGAAAAAGAAAAGCCCACCCACTGGAGCCGACCAGCGCAGTACATAACCGTGCCCCAATTATAATCTCTGCGCTAAGGAGAGTCGAGGAAAAAACCTCGCACATGTTATCGAAGGCAGTGAGCACGATTAATCTAATTTTTCAGTTCAGTGTAAAACATCATGCTGACAGGGATAGGGCAGAAGAAAGCAGCAAAAATGGGCCAAAAGTCGATGAAAACGGCCGCGAACTGAAGACTTCATAAGCCCAGTACGCCTGCTAAGCCCGCCCCGCCCCACGTTCAGACGAGCTTGTAGCGCCGCGGACGTTTTCGATGAGAAATTGCCAAGCAACTCCGCTACGTCCAGCCTGATCGATGCTCGCACATTTCGCATTAGCGCGCGCTTGCGGAAACTAGCAATTCGCGTAAACTCGTCCGCGCCCTGAACCTTGGGCCACGCCCCATTTTCGTATTTCGAACTCAATATCGGCTAGATGGATGGATGAATTGCAACCGTGTCTTTGATTTTGATTCCCTTGCCGGTGTGTCTCCTCATTATGACGTAGCAACTGCGAATGAAGATTAATAAACTCAGGCGATTTTCGGCCCCGAGCCGCACCGAATTGGAATCGGAGCCGCCTGACAGTTCGGCTCGTTCTCCCGATCTACGGGCTACTGCTGTTGCTGTTCGGGCCAACCGGAATAGCCCGGACAGCAACAGCAGTGGCCCGGAAAGCAACAGCAGTGGCCCGGACAGCAACAAGAGCCGACTCGCAGATTGGAAAAACGACCCGAACTGTCAGGCGGTTCGGGGCCGATAATCGCCTGAGAAGGATCTGTGACAACTCTCCCACCCATTATTCGACCTAAAATTATGTAGGCATTTTGAATAGCCAGAAGTACGCTTGGAGGCGGTTTTGAGCAAAAAAGCGATACCATTGTGATCAGCGTACAGGGCTCTCTCCAATATAAGCATGAAATCTGAGAAACAATTCTTAGGTGCCCGGTGCCTATGGGAAGCCGCACTAAGGTACTGCGCGCGAGATCGATCGATCGATAACTCTCACATCTTCGTTTTGCCGCGTGACAGTTTTCCCGTCAAGCTGGCGTCAGGTGATGATTCATTCTCTAAAGCGGCGTTCGCAGTTTTCGCGGGGCGACGCGATGTTACATTTCAGTGCGACGCGAAAAATCGCGTCGCGTAGGAATGCATGTGTGAACGCTGAGCGACCGCTGGGCGATTACGCGCAATTGCGTACGTAGGCAATTTCGCGTACACAAACAACAGCAATTTTTTATATCAGAGTTAGCAGCAGTTTTTTCCTGTTTGTTTGAGTGCAAGTAGTCCTTAATATGCTTATTCTATTGTATTCATTGTGAGATCTGGTCTTGTTGACGAAAAAATACTGAAGAGAACCAGCAACGAGCTGCTTTCGCGCGACAACCATCGCGTCGCGTTGCTTTGTAACGCGAAGCGACCATCATTTGCGCGTCAAATTCGATGTATCGCGCCTCTTCACCGTGAACGCCTAGCGACAACGCAACGCGACGTTGGTTGATCGATATGTAGGCTAATCATAGCGTCGCGTCGCGAATGAACTCTAGACCCCGCCTAACGCCGCGCCCGTGCGTCACGCACGTGTCGCGCAAGAGTTGAGAAGTATGAAAAACCATCATTTGAATGACGACAAGTGTGTCATCGTCTATCCGAATATTGTTCCCCTTCATTTTCCCCAACTTTTTTAAAAAATTGTAATTCTTTTTTTTCTTCTTGATGGCTCACTACTCTTTTTTTTTCAAAATATTTTCCTCATCGATTATTTTTTTTTGCCCTGATAATCTTTCTCTCGGATTCAGTTCAAGGCCAGTCATAATGTCGTCCTGGTTCGTCCTGGTCCAGCTGTGGCCTTCTGGGTTGGGACGTCTGCAATGCATTGCCTACTAAGGTGGAAAATCCCCTCGTTGTGGCCGGACTGAGCCAGCCGCTGTGCGCTCGAGTACGCCCGCATAATCGATTAGCATGCAGCCGGCTCACTGTGGCCGGCGCGGGACGACGCAGGATAACTAGGATGGTAGAAGACGGCTCAGTCCGGCCTTCGGCCACGGGGGATTATAGTAGCAATGCATATATGAAATTTCAGAAAAAAATCGTATAAAATTATGCGTTTGGCTTTTTAACCACAATTGAAGCTTAAAACTAACATTCACTTAAAACCGTCTGGCTACTTGTTATTAGGACAGGCCATGTGCGTTCAGCCGGAGCTAATTGAAACGGGAATTCAGATCGTCTCGCAAAGGTGTTGACATCCGCTGCCTCCTCGCTAAAGTGCTAAAGTGTTGATTCTTGGCTGAGCAGTGGGCAAGCTACTACTTCAGGTTGAATGTCTCCACCGAGAGTTTCAGAAGTGGATGAGCACACTATCAAACACTTCAATCAATATCTATTCTACAAATGAATAGCAAAGTCAAAACAACACACAATGTACGACTTTACTGCTCTACGTTTTCATTATGCAGATGGCATCGAAAATGTTTATCCGCGCATCTTATAGGCGACGTCTACCAGCGTGCATTTACGAATCGAAATGATGATATCTGGGATATCCACGGGGAACGAATGAATCGCAGGCGCGAAACAAATAAACACAAAAATACAATAAATAATACACAAAATAAACAAAATACACATTAGAAATTGTACATGTTCAGCTGTTCCTTTATATCATCTTCACTTGTCATGCCAAATTTCTCCTGATTTGACATCATTAGGCTCATTATCGACTCCAATTGTTTAGCTTTTGTGCGAGCCTCCTGAAAGAATATCACCTAAAAATTAGGCATGCGCTCCAGGAAAGTTTGTCCGGGGGCGTCAGTGCGGAACAATGCGGAAGTGCCTGCACTTTACCACATCGAGGTGACCTAATGTTTTTCTACACACGTCTGTTGACGCTCTGGATTTCAGGAACACCAACTTCGACTGGGAGTCACTAAGCTGATTCTATTCTGAAAAACATGAAATTGAAAACTGGAATTCGTGTCAAGATCCTTGTATCAAGTTCATGTATAATTATTGAGACATTTCAAAGGCAGTGGTCACGATGAAAACCGTTATCGAAAAAACTACAAAAATCAGCTTAGATATAAAACAGCTCGAAAACAATGAAGGTAGCGCGGTGAAAAACGGGCTGGAATTAGGGTTATTAAGACCCTAAATTTCCAGTTCGTGCACACGTGCACAAAAAGATCAGAGTCTCATGCCAAGCATTCAAAAATCATCGACACTCAGAGGAAGAAATAAATGCAAATTTACCTAATAAAACAGTTGAACAATGAAAACAAACACTTCAACGTGTGATCTCAAAACGGAACTACTAAAAGTCATACTATCCATTCCAAACAAATTGTATAATACTTTTCTAGAACAACTTTCGGACGTTAGAAACGAGTATGCCCATCGCAGCTGCCTGGACTCACTGTGAAAGAAGTTATGAGCGTTTATAAAGCTTCGCGGCAAGGTAAGGGAAGTTTTAGGGTGTTTTCAAAATTTTTTCCGGATTTTGCTAAAAACATGTATGTAAGGGTAATCTGGGGTGCTGAACACGAATCTGTGGCTCGCTTGTCGAATTTTCAAGGTTTACCGTAGGTTACAGTAGGTAAAATGCCATTTAGGAGGCCAAACCTACCTTAATAATTCGGAATTTGACAAATGGACATTGAATTCGTATTGAGCACCTCAAATAACCCCCACATAGAAACTTTGAGGCAAATCTGAGACTTTGACGAAAATACCGTATACCCACCGTATTTTACACTACGCTAACAAAAATCGATAAAGTGACATAAGATTCGTGTTGAGCACTCCAAATAACCCACAGAGAAACGATTTGAACCACATCTGTCGTCCCATTACGGAAATCGTCAAAAGTCGATTTTGCCGCGAAAATTTTCCGCGGTTGTGAAGCTTTGAACAAATTTAATCGAAAACTTCAGAAAAACGACGATTAAACCTCAGATTCGTGATGAACACCCCGAAAAAATCCCCAGAATATTTTTCTTCAATGCTTTTTGTACCCCGTAATTGATATATGCATTTGAACGCTAACCGAAAATCCGTACTTGAAGGCTTCGTGCGCGCTGAAAGTCATTTCCAATTTTTTTGTGTACAATCAAGCCATTCGGGCTAGCTGACATCACCCACGAAACTTGAGGCTCTAAAAATGCGCACCTTAAAAGTTATGGCCACCTGAAAACTGCTCTGGGGTCGATAATCTAGCATTTCTGTGTCGATCATCCAGCACTTTTTCCTTCAATGTTGATGCGACCGTCAAGCAACATGGAAAACATTTATGGCACAAAATTCTCATGCAGGAAAACTTCAAAAATGACTGTGACCAGGTCATGGGACGCAGAAAACTTCTGAAACGATTTTGGCGTGAAATTCAATTCCAATTTAACAGCGTATTCAAGTTGGTTTCTCTCTACGAATCAAGGTTTCTGAGCGGCTCTTCCGGCATTTTCGTTACCTACAGAGGCCAGGCTATACAAAAACTTGATAAAATAATATATGGTGTTCGGTGCGGACGATGCCTTAAAAAATTAGAAAATCCGTCCAAGTCGAAAACGCTGTCGTTTTGCACATAGTTCGGAAAATATGCTTTCACCCAAACACTCCCTAAGAGGGTCGTTTTGGGTACTGAACACGGTTATGACGTCCGTTCCCGGATTTTCGTAAAACTAATGCACTTTTTGAAGGGTACAATAGGTACGAAAATCAGAGGAAAAACCCCTGCAACTTTTTTCACAGTGATTCTAGGCAGCTGGGAAGGGCATATTCGAACTCAATGTCGAAAAACAATCATACAAAAAAACATTTCGATCGGAATGACGAGTTTGGCTAATAGTAGTTCCCTTGTCAGCACTGACAACTACAGCGGTAACTGAGCCGACGGGGGTGTTGACATTTGAATCATGCCTCAAGAATGCATAGTAACTTCCATAAAAAACATTGTTTTCCGGCTATCACGCGGCGAGTGTTATTTGGTGGCTCTTTCTCGGCTGTCTGGCGGTATTTCGCTATTTCGCGGCTATTTCTAGGCTATTACGCGGTAAGCAGCCATTTCGTGGCCATTTCTCGATCAAAACTCTCAGAGTAGCTGTTACCTCTTAACGTGATTTAACAGCAGGGTTTGCGATAGAAACGGCTGGTGTTCTATCCCCATGAGAAGGTAGATCTGACCATCACAAAAGTGAAGATAAGTGAAATGTTGTAAAAACAAAATATGGCTTGGTGTCCGCCCGCCCCTATTCACCGAGAATTGTATACTCTGAAAGTTTGGGCCCAGAAATAGCCGCGAAAGGCCTGCTTCTCACATGAGCTGCCGCTAAATGTCCGAGATACAGCCGCCAAAATAATGCTCGCCGCGAAACAGCCGGAAAATAATGCTCTCCCGGTGAGTATACAACGCATTCCAAAGGCATGATTCAGAAGTCAACACCTCTGTGGTTTTAATTACCCATGATTGAGGTACTTGGAGCTCGCTAAGCTTCTGGAGGCCCCGCCCAACCGCTGGCGTCCCCGGATGACGGCTCAGTAGACCGGCGACGGCTGGGTCGCGGGTCGGTACCCCAACCGAGTCATGGGTAATTTTGGTTACGTTTCAAAATTTCTCGGCTGATTGGCGCCTATTTCTCGGCCAAAACCCTCTCAGAGTAGATGCCAGTTCTGTCATCTTTTATTGTATGCTCTATAAAACGTCGAAACTCACATCATTCGAGGCGCGAGCGGCGCGGGCGTCGCCTCGGTATCCGTCTGCCCTACGCTCTCTCACTGTCTCTAACAACCTCTCCGCACCAGCACGCGTAGGAACCAAGTGAATTTTGCCGTTTTATAGCCTATGCTTCCGAAGGAAATTCTGAGCTTTTCTCGAGACTACTGACTACCTCAAGAGCAAGATAAAAGAAGGATGAGCAAGCGTTCTACTGCTTGAACATGGTCTAAGGGGATACTTGAGGCGCTGTACACGAACACGAGCTCTCGTCGATGTACTCAGACTAGCGCACTCGTGCCAGAACTTATTGGGTCCGAACACCAGTGAGCGCAGGAGATGATGACCTTCACTTTTCAGGCTTGGCCCTTGGTCTGACAAGGGACACCTTCGAACATAGAATGGAGTTTTGAAAAACGGTCTTTTGATAGTTGTAGAGGGCGTAAAAATAAACAATTTAAGATTTTAAAATTTCACTCAGTCCTCACGGGTGGATCAAAATCATCAAAACAATGGGTTGCGGTAGGTAAAATGCCATTCAATGCACCCTAACCTGACGAAATCCGCTAAAAAAACAGGTAGCGGACCCCATATTCGTGTTCAGCGTCCCAAATTACCCCCTGGGGCTGAGTTTGGGCGAAAAAAAAATTCGATCTCAGAACCCCCAAAAATGGCCTTGAGCTTCTTACCACATGGGGCTCCAAAGGTCCAGAAAACATTCAGGACTCAAACTTCGCTTTCGGAGGTTATTTAAAGTGCTCATAACGAATCTGAGGTTAGTTTATCGAATTTCGACAGATTACGGTAGATTACGGTGGGTATACGGTAGTTGGGTGAAAGTCTCAGAATGGACTCAAATTTCTGAACAGGGGTTATTCGGGGAACTGAATAAGAATTTGATGTTCACTTGTCAATTTTCAAATTATTAAGGTAGGTTTAGGCCCTCTATGTCATGACAGCTACCGTAAACTACAGTAAACCTCAGAATTTCGGCAAACGATCTCTAGATTCGTGTTCAGCACCCTAGATTATCCCTACATACAAGTTTTGAGCCGAATCCGAAAATTTTCTCCAAACCACCCTAAAAATTCCTTGATGTGTACCCTTGCCTTGTCGCGAGGCTTGGAAAAACGACTATAGCTTCTTCACATAAAAGCTTCTCTATTTTTCAGAGAAGCTGCGGAGAGCATACTCGGACTCTACGTCCGAATGGCACCAGAAAACTACATTTAAACCAGAATGGCCAGGCTGAATAAAAGTAGTTCTCTTGTAAGATGCGTTTTCAGAAGAGTGGTTCTGTTCTACTCCAAATTTTGGAATTGATAACGAAACACTTTTCTTGAGTCTTCGAGCAATGCGCTTAAGTATTAGGTTGTTTCAATGGATTTTGTAGTTTAGGTAAACCAACTTCTGTTTACAACAATTATTTCTAAAAAGATTGATCATTGATCGAGGAACAAGTCCACGAAGTTTCATTTTGTCCGAACTTTTTTACCAGCATCATATATCAAAACAAGTCCCCTAAAGTGTTTCTCCGAATTAAGGACGGTTTTTCTGTAAAACATGTGGGGGAAAAGAGTAAGGGTATTCTTGATATTCTAGCAATTGTCGAAACCTCGGAATTTCTATAGTTTCTAACATTGATGTGAACCGTTCTCCGTTTATATCACGTTACCTATGCGATATAAGAAAAGAGGTATAAAAAACAAGAGACACTGTCAAAACTCAAAACAAGTGAGGTGAACATATAGAAATGTCATTACTACCAGCCATAATTCAATAATGAACCCACAGTATTCGAACCTTCTTTCAATTGCTTCGTAATCCAACGCCTAACCGACTGAGCCATGGTGTCCTGCTGGCTCACCCCGACTATCACATTCCAGTGATCGGTGATTTGAATGCAACAAGCATTGTTCAGGGGATCAATGAATGAGTCATTACTCGAGAACCTAGCTAGATTTCATCTTCAAACTTTTAGGAGAACCTTTTCAGATGATTTCAAGGCCACTGTATAGCTCACATTTGTGCTACGTCCTCCCTATCCAACGTTCTTGCTTCTTTCCTTTTTTGATCGTTTTTGATCTACCCGTGAGAACAGAGTGAAATTTTAGAATCTTTATTTTTTTATTTTGAGGCCCTCTACAACTCTCAAAAGACCGTTTTTCAAAACTCCATTTTATGTTCGAAGTGGTCCCTTGTGAGAGCAGTCAGGAGCATTCATGAAAGGCAGTGTCCACGATGAATCTCGTTCTCAAGGTTTCAGTGTGATACACTAAGCTGGAGGACGTTGGAGGGGATAGGGCCGTAGAAAGCAGCGAAGACGGAGCGGAATTTGATGAAAACGGCTTTGAAAACTATCCCGTTGCCCTTCTTTATCCCGGTCCGTCCCCCTGACGTGAACAAATTAGCACTGAATTTACAGAAATGATCGAGTCAAAGAAGTGCTCATAAAAAGAGCTGATCGCCTGATCGCCCTGAAAGGCATCATCCTTTACATACACTGCGTATCAAAAACATAGGACACCCCTGAATTTGTCGGTTTCGTGTTTGTTGAGCAGGATAGGTCTTTTTCATCAATACTGCTGTGATCATGATTTGGCCCTCGTAGCTCCTTTATTTCATCAAATACTCGATTCGGTATACTATCGACCAGGTTAACTAACCTTTGTGGTCCGATCTTGCTCCATTTCTCGATTCAGGCATCTTGGAGTGCAGAAATCGAGAGGTATCGCCGGCCATTGGCCCACACCCGTTGAAATCAACTACCCCAGAGGTTCTTCAACCTGCTGACATCACGACTGTAGACTAGCCACTCTGTACAAGATAGTTATTGCCGAGTAAAGAAGCCGACCTTAGACGTGCTTAAGTCAACTCTTTCGTTTTCTTGCTAGAAACTGCACCTTTGTCGCCCGAAAACATGGGGGAATGAAGGTAGACGTCAGTCCTACATCCTCTGGTGCTTACTAAAGATCATCCAACTGCTGGCGAACGCAAGCTGTAGACGTCCTTGTTGGGCAAATCCTCTGACAAAAAATGGGAGATCTATGGCTGCAGTTCCGACGGTTAAAGTGGACAGCGACTTCCACTATTTGTGTATGGGCGACGGTTTTTGACGAGAAAATTTTAGATTTAGATAAAACTGATGATTGGTAGTGCTGATAGTAGATTTTGAGGACGGGTCTTGTACGATTTAGCCGTCGGAAGTACTGTCGCAGATCTCCCATTCTCTGTCAGAGCATTTGCCCGTCAAGGAAGTTTACAGCTTGCGTTCGCCAGCAGTTGGATGATCTCCAGTGAGTACCAGAGGATGTGCTGTGCTTATCTGGGCCAAATTCCGGTCCGCAACTGCGTCTCGACACGCTTTGCGGCCGCACGCTCCCGAGTCGGAAGAGCTTCCAGCGCCGCAGCCGCCGATCTGCTGAGTCTAGAGAGGTTTTAGAAATTGGAAACTAAGAAAAATTGGAC
Organism: Aplectana chamaeleonis; assembly: GCA_029168955.1. Classification (NCBI taxonomy): domain Eukaryota; kingdom Metazoa; phylum Nematoda; class Chromadorea; order Rhabditida; family Cosmocercidae; genus Aplectana; species Aplectana chamaeleonis. The sequence goes on from JAPDOI010000562.1 coordinate 335,786, forward strand.
AAAACTGTATAAAAAAGCCACATCGAGTCGGCTTTGGCGATGGAGACCCGACTGACTCGAGCGCGTGCGGCCGCAAAGCGTGTCGAGACGCAATTGCGGACCGGAAATTGGTCCAGAGAAGCACAGTAGGTGTGACGTCCACCTTCAATGCCCCATGTTTTCGGGCGACAAAGGTGCAGTTTTTAGCAAGAAAACGAAAAAGTTGACGTGAGCAGGTCAAAGGTCGGCTCCTTTACTCGGCAATAACTATCTTGTCCAGAGCGGCTAGTCTACAGTCCTGATGTCAGCAGGTTGAAGAACCTCTGGGGTATTTGATTTCATCGGTTCTGCGCCATGGCCTGCGATTCCCCTCAATTTCTGCACTCCAAGATGCCAGAACCGAGAAATGGAGCAAGATCGGCCCGCAAGGGTTGGTTAACTTGGTCGATAGTATACCAAATCGAGTATTTGATGAAATAAAGGTGCTTCGAGGGTCAATTGACCATTAGATTTGCGATCACACAATATTATCGAACGAGAATTCCGATTTAACCAAGGGGTGTCCTATCCTTTTGATACGCACCGTAAAACAAAAACTTATTCTACAAAAGTGCACAAACATTTGATCGTAATCGAAAGACGTATACGGGGTTTATTTCAGATCCTGATCACAGCAAAATTGATACAAAAGACCTATCCTGCTCAACAAACACGAAGCCGACTAACTCAGGGGGTGTCCTATATCAGGCGATTCTCGGCCCCGAGCCGCACCGAATAGGAATCGGAGCCGCCTGACAGTTCGGCTCGTTCTCCCAATCTCCGGGCTACTGCTGTTGCTGTTCGGGCCAACCGGAATAGCCCGGACAGCAACAGCAGTGGCCCGGACAGCAACAGGAGCCGACTCGCAGATTGGAAAAACGAGCCGAACTGTCAGGCGGCTCGGGGCCGATAATCGCCTGAGATATTTTCGATACCAGTGTATATCGGTCAATCTCTACACGCTCAAAAATCAACGTTGACAAGGGAGGGCCTTTTTTTGGCCGAAAAAAACGCCTCTTTCGCATCCTTTCCGAGCATGCCTATATAGGGCACCAGACCTTCCGTAAACATCAGGAGATATCGAAAGTGAAATCTATCATGAACACTGTCTTTAAATCCGGATGCTCATAATCGCACTTTCGTTTCCTTACGTTAAGGATATCCCGAAGGGAAATGTAGATCGAAAAATACGGGGCTAAAGCCTTGGTACTGAGAAGGCGGAACCTCACAGTTGGTATGCAGTACCCGACGTTCTCACCGCCTGAACACTCAATGAAATTCAGGTGTTCGACAGAAGCCCGAGAAAACGGAGCGCAACTTGGACGATGCCAGAGAAGGCACTACAAGCGGTCAAAATGTCGGACGAATTTTTCCGTCTAAGTAGTGAGTTGAAAGTAACGCAAAATGAAACCTACGTCATCTCGTTCCTCCATTGTCATATCAGCCTGCATTTTTCTTGTTCGAGCTCTCAGCTGTGCTGTAGCTAGCTTTCCGTGTAAGTTTCCAAGGGTGTTGAGCAGATCCCTGTCCGACAGAGCACTGCCCTAATATGCATAATTTACAGATCTGATCTCAGTTCATTCCAGTAACTTCTGAATAAAGGTTACCTCCTGAAGACTCATGGCTCTTTTCTTCCCACTGTTATGTACAACCACCTAGAAACATTGAAATAGATGGGAAATCATGATATGTATGTATATATCGTCCGTGTCATTCAATTAGGAAGCTGTTTTCAGTTATTGGGCGCAAAGAGAATCGGTCGATAGCTATCATCCCTTCTTTCATACAGTACTGGTCATAATTTTTGCGTTTTCGGCAAAAAAAAACGCGAAAAGCGTTTGTTTCGTCTTTTTGTCAAAACTCTGTTCATGAGGGTCAATTTGAGATTCTAAAGAGATATTTGGAATCAGGACCGAGAGATCTCACATTTAGCACATTATTTGGCATACTTTTTTTTACAAAGCTTGTAGGCTTAATAACATGGACACATTCGCTCATAGACGCCTAAATTGCGAAACCGCGTTTCACACGCGTTTCGGGTTGATTGTTTCATGTCTAATTTTGCATATACATCTTATTGAAGAGTGAGCCAAGTGTCACCCCAGAAGAAAGAGCACACGATGCTGATTCCCAATATCTCTTTAGAGTCCTAAATGGGCTGTTTTCAGCAGAGTTACAGTAACGGTCATAAATCTATTGACAGAGCCTTTATATAAAAAATTTTTTTATACATATCTCGGCCTAGGCTTGGCGAAACTTTACGGAACCTTAATATTTTATAGGGCATCCTAAACCTTGCTCTAGACATACACACGCTTAGGTTTTGGGGTCGCAGTTTTTAAATATGGAATTTATTTGCAATTTCGTGGTAGTATTTCGAATGAGGAATATTCTCTCAAAACATGGCTATTACAGTTCCAGACCTGTAGCAGCTATTCGCCATTAGAAGATCTTCTGAACCGTAGTACAACCTTATGAGAAAATAATCTGTATCAAAATTTTTCTGAAGACCGCAAATTGACCAGAATATGGCATATTTTTAGAAATTCACCCCTACAAAATTCATCGCTCGAGAACCAATCCAAAATATGTACTTTTTGGACTTTGACAAAATACAACTGGTACACAAATTTCGCTCTTTCTCGTTAACGTCAAAGAGAGATACTTAATAGACGTAAAATTACATAATTTGATTTCGAATTCATTTCAAGAAAAATTCTGATAAAGATTATTTTCTCAAAAGGTTATTCAACGACTCAGAAGAGTTTCTAATGTCAAATATGTGCTACGGCTTGGGATATTAATAGCTATGATTTGAGGGTAGAGTTCTATTTTGAAGTTTTACCACAAAATTATAAATTAATTCCATATTCAAAAACTGTAACCTTAAAACCTGAGCCTGAGCATGTATGTCTAAAGCAAGGTTTGTGATGTCCTATAATATACTGAAGTTCCATCAAGTTTCGACCAGCCTAAGCCGAGATATGTATGAAAACAGTTTCTGTAAAAAGGCCATGTCAATAGATTCATAATCGCTAGTAGAGTGAGGACCGAATATTCGAGTTCGAATAAATATTCGAATTTTTTGAACGAATTTTTATTCAAACATTCGAGTATTCAAAAAGTGTCAATATTCGAACATTATTCGAATTCGACTACTCGCAAAAGGTGAAATTTCGAACATTATTCGAATTCGACTATTTGGAAAAGGTGAATATTCGAATATTATTCGAATGAGACTATTCGGAAAAGGTGAATATTCAAATATTATTCGAATTCGACTATTCGCAAAAGGTGAAAATTCGAACATTATTCAAATTTGATTATTCGCAGAGGTGAATATTCGAATGTTATTCCAATTTGAATACCCGAGCTGATTTAACAACAAATATGAAAATCAGCTCTAAGGTATGAAGAAATCGACATACCTTTCAAGACTGATGTCATTTTCTTCACTACTCCATTGTTCCATTTTTTCGAACGCAAGAGCTAAATTTTTTCCCCACACCGTCTGATGAGGCTACTAGGACGGTTCCAACAGGGGGAGCCACATGGCAATCGCACTAGGCCACGCACATTTTTTTCATGCCGTTGCGCAATCATAACACCAAACCATAGCTTCGTTGGGTGGAGCCATGTACTTCACCTCTGGGCAGCTGAAAGGGGAATCTTCACCAATGGGAAAACCGGTGACAACCGGTGAAACGCCCCGAAAAAGAATGAAAGTGACCCAACACTCATGCAAGTCATTTTCAAGATTGGGTGGGTGTCACTGCCGATTTTTCGTCCAGAACTTTTGTTGTGCTTGGAGATAGAGCTCTGCGTCAACTTGTGCTTTCAGTTTGGAAAACTACTTTTTCGATTCTTCAGCCTAATTCATTTTACGAAACACCGGTTTTTCGCCTATGACTCTTTTACCTGGTGAAGGCGGTTTTTGAAATCTACGTAAAATTCTGCGTCGAATGATATATCGGGTTCCTAACTTTGCTCGCTTCATAAGCCAGCCAGGTCGGTGGAGCCGAGCCCCGTTGTTGGCTCCAACAGAACTCTCCGCCTCTCATTTAAACCATAGAGGCGAGAGCACCCTATGGAGATAACTATGGAGCTCGACTCCACCGATCTGGCTGGCTTTTGGGGCAAGCAAAGTTAGTTAGGCACATCGAATAAGCTCCTTAGGCTAAGTTAGAGCGGAAAAGTTGATTTGTAGCAATCTTTGCGTTCTAGCCCGTAAAGGTTTAGAGATGAGTCGTGCCCTATTAATTTCAATTGTAGGTGGAAATAAAACTTTAGAAGAAGAATTCAACTTGTTATTGCCGCTCACTTCGTAGTTGCGCGATATTGCTATGAATGCCTAAATTATTCGTCATTCGATTATTCGAATTTCGAATATTCGTTCATTCGAAATAAAAAATGAACGAATTTATTCGAAATTCGTTCGTTCAAAATAAAAAATGAACGAATTTATTCGAAATTCTTTCGTTCGGTCTCTATTCAAAAAGTCCTCACTCTAACCGCTACTGTATAAAAAAAAGAACAAAAAAAAACGCTTCTTTGTGTTTTTTGCCGAAAACGCAAAAGTCATGACCATTGTTGCAGTTCCGCGTGCCACTTTTCCCGCCAAGCAGCGTTGCGGTTTCATTACTGAATGACACGGGCCATATGAAGGAGCTGGTCCAGTACCAAATTGTCATCGTCCTCAACATCCGAATTGGCCGTGTCTCTCCTTACAAGTTGCCTTCTAGTGTGCTCTGAAACTCGATTTGATTAACATAGTTGGGAAAATTTAATTTATTTCACATCTGTATTTCGTACAGCGAAAAAAAAATTTCATACATACCAGGTACAGGGTCTGGTGGCCTATTTTGATCACTTTCTGGAGGAGCTTTCCGCAACGACGACACCTACAAATATTTCTGTTGTAATGTTTCCGGTCAAGTTCGCTCAAACCCATAAAAACGAGTCCTTTATTTCATCTTAAATTTCTACTTCGGATCGGATGGAACAGTGAATCTTTTCGTGTTTTCAATCTACAACGATTAATCGACTTCCGGCTTTTCGGGCAAATAACAATAGGGAAAACGCCCCGGTCAACAGATTCCGATGACCCTTCTAGGTTACAGGAAGGTGTATCTGAAAGCAGTCAAAGGCTTTGGACAGATGTGGTCTAGGAGAGTTCGGGATCAATCGGCAGCCAATGGGCATGCTGTTACGGACTAGAGATATGTGTAAAGCCTGTCCGAATAAGACTGTCCACCCGCGCGGTCGGCGTGCGTGTCAAGCGGCAGACTCCAGAGCATTTCTCGGACCTGTGACTTGTTTAGCAGAAATATCGGGCCAATAATCAATAACATTTCATTCATCTGTCTGCAGCACTGAAAAGGCTCATCCGAAAAAATGCCTACGCAGCAGTCGCTCGACACGCAACGCCGACCGCGTGGACGGACAGTCTAATTAGGACATACCATACTTATTAATGGAATATGTTCTGATTACCGCTGAAAACAGTGTCAAACAACGACTAACCATTATCGAGAAGCTACACATCATTCAGATGAGAGCTAATCGCTTTGGGCAACAACTAGCCGAACAAGTCAGTTTGGCCAATGGTGGTTCATCCCTTAAAACAGAAAGCTTTACCAGTTTGCTGTTGATCATTCCTTTGACGACTCCAACCCGCTTCTGCTCAGCCAACGCTGGAATATTGTTGATAGCCTCCTTACATCCCTCATCAGCTGAAACAAAAGTTAAAGGCACGGTTCGCAATAAAAACGATTTTTGAGTTCTCTTCATGAGAATGTAGTTTTGGTCATCACAAATGAAAAAGTAAGTGAAAAACCTGACATTTAGCGGAAAAAACGCCGAAAAACAAGATATGACGGCTAACTACATACAGGTGTCGACCGGCCCCCTAATTAACGAGATTTTCATTAATACATGCTTATCCGGATTTTATTTTGCTGTTAAAGTAGTCAGTAGTCTCCAGAAACGCTCAGATGTTACTATAGAAACAAAATAAAAGTTGACAAAACAGGCTTTTAAAGGCAGTGTTCGCGATTAAAATGGCTTTTCTGTTCTTTGCCTATCTTGAAACCGGTCCCATTCTTATTCCAATGATGCTTCTGGAATCGTACAAGACCTTCTGGGAATGGTGTTATGGTACCTAAAAAATTGAGCTAGGGAAACATGGTGGACGAGTTGTCCGAGGCTTGTAACTTCCGTCTCCTGCAGCCAATGTGAGCGAGCTGACCTGAGTAAAGAGAGAAGTTGAGGAAGAAGGGAAGGACGGGGCTTTTGATCGGAAACCATAGCTCAACTCACGATTTCGACTGTTCCTTTGTTCACGTCGAGGGGCGGGAAGAGGCGGGACTTGCCCACAATGGCGGGGTTTTCCCACTATTCTAAGCCGTTTTGCGGCTCCTAGGTAGCTTTTCGTCCCGTTTTTTCGACGCTGTTCTGCTTCTGAGAGCCACGAGAAGCGTTTGTCATGGAAAATTCGAGGATGAAGTTTATCGCGAACAGTGCCTTTAAACAAAACTCGATAACACTATGTAACACGATTTTTGTTCCTGGCTTCTAAGTGTTATATTCAATTGATTATGTCTAAAGTATGTGAAAAAATGACTTCATTGAGAAAAAATATCGTTTACACTACAACAGCACGAAGAAAACCCGTTTTTTTGTGAAAATAGAAAGATTTTCATTCTTTTTCGGCATTATGAATAGGTAAAAACAAAAAAAAATGCATAAGGATTAGACAAACACAATCGGAAAGCACCCAACAAGGTCCAGAAAAGTATAGATTTTCTAGATTTACGATTGTACTGTGAATCACTCCTTCGAAGTTGCACCAAAATGTAGTCCCTCATCCTGCTTCGTTAGGCGGCGTTCAGAGTTTTCGCGGCGCGACGCGATGGCACATGTCAGTGCGACGCGAAAATCGCGTCGCGCGGAAATCAAGGTGTGAAAGGCGCGCGAACGCTAGGCGACTGCGTAATTTCCGCAATTTTCCGTACCCAAGCAAAAGTGATCAATATTTGATCTTATTCTGTCTATTTAAGTGTAATGTACCTTTTTTTATATTTTGTCTGTATTATTATGACACATTTTTCTTCTCGTTGCGACAACTTGCTTCTTTAATGACGAAACAATCAAAAAGACATCGGGAGCAAATGATGCTTAGAATTTTTTTTTGAGTTGAAAGTACAGAATAGGGATGTTTCGATGAAATGAGACCGAATTATGCTTGTGCCGCATGTAAACCGTAAAAAAAACTTTATAGCTCGTCAACTCTTTGAAACCATCACCCTCATCACACTGTCCTTAAATATGCAGACAAAATTGTTTGCAGTATCATCTGAGAACAATACAATAACCCTTGACAATTTGCATCAACCTAGTCTATGAAAAGTCTTGAGAAAATTAAAAACGCCCCTTGAGTCCCCGATGATGGAAGAAAAAATCATGACAATCGCTCCGCGACCATCGCGTCGCGTTGCATTGCAACGCGACACGATGGCCGCGGAGCGATTACAATTTGCGCGTCAAAATCGATGTATCGCGCCTCTTCACTGTGAACACCTAGCGACGACGCGACGCGACGTCGCTTGGTCGATACGTAAGCTAGTCATAACGTCGCGTCGCGCCGCGAATGAACTCTAGACGCCGCCTTATACTGTCCTTGGTAACGACTCTGTTCGAGGCTAAGGTCAGGACTGGTGTATTCGTCAGACCACAGATCAAGAGGATAATATAATGTTAGGATTTCGCAAAGCTGTTGAACAGGACGGAGAGAACGGCTTGGAGCAGTTTCGTTGCAGTTGTTCACGGCTTCCTAGGTGATCACAAAGCTGAAAGCTATGTAGAATTGGTGCACTTTCTTACGTCAAAATGGGATGTAGAATGTGTCTGAAAGTCCATATCATTGATTCGCATTTTGAAAAATTCAACGAGCAAGGCGAACCCTTTCATCCAGATACATTGGACTTTGAACGTCGTTACCAAGGTCAGTATAACGAAACTATGAGGGAGGACTGCATTTAGGTGCAACTTTGAGAGAGTGATTCACAGTACAATCGTAAATCTAGAAAATCTACACATTTCTGAACCTTGTTGAGTGCTTTTCGACTGTGTCTGTCCATTCCTTGTGCATTTTTTTGTTTTTACCTGTTCATAGTGCCGAAAATGAATAAAAATCATTCTATTTTTGAGAAAAAACGAGTCTTCTTCGTGCTGTCGTCGTGTAAGCCAAGTTTGTGCTTAAAGGCACAGTCCAAGCTCAGAATCGATTTTTCGTTTTTCTGCCTATCTTGGAGAAAACTCTACGCTGATCACAATGATGTCTCCAGAATCGCTCAGAACTCACTACGAACTGAGTTACGGCTCCTCAAAAATTTTGAATTTGAACTGGTAGAAGTTCGCGGACAAGTTGTCCCGAGCCTGTATTTTCTCGTTATTCGCAGCCATCATTCTGAAGCAGGTCACAATATAAAGCCAGACCGAAAACAAAATGAAAAACATATATTTTTGATAAATCATTCGCGCGACTCTTCCCTATGGAGGTCGGAAACCTGCCAGTGGGCGTTACCCATTTTTTCTCTCAAGAGGGCGTGGTCGACTGTTTCCTAGCTTTTTCTCGCTTATTTGAGCGAATCGAGATTTCGCGTTTGGCAGGGTTGCTATAGGCGGCGATTGGACCATTATACCAGGCCGTCCAATAATTTCTGTCCGAAAATTTTCAAAATTCTATAATTGTCCTTGGAAGTGTTATAATATCAGGCAAGTGTAAGAACCTTCTAGGAGGTTCTCCAAAGTTCTACGCTAGGGGTATATAAGGCGCAGTCGCCGCGTGTAGCTACCAGTACAAGCTAAAATGGACCAAGGTCGAATTCGTACGTTCGTGAACTACGAGTGGCTGCTGGTCAACGACAAGGGCACCGCGGTCGCCAACGTCTGCAGAGCGTGCAAGGAGGATGCAGTGTCCCAACGCACAGTCAGCCGCTGGTTCAATCGTTCCGAGAGCGGCGACACGAGCCTCGAGGACAGGGAGCACAGCGGGAGGCCTTCTACGGTGGATGATGACGAAGTCCGTCGCTGTATCAAGGAGAAGCCGGAAGCCACCACCCGTGAACTGGCGACGACGCTCGGCTGCAGCAAGTCCACCATTCACAATCGACTCAACTTACTCGGCTACCACAAAGTTCTGCCCCGTTGGATCCCCCACCGTCTGACGGACGCCAACAAGCAGAGCCGCGTGGCCGTCTGCCAGTCCCTCCTCCTTCGTCCGCATCACAAGGAGTTTCTCGAGGACCTGGTCACTGGGGATGAGAGCTGGGTCCTCTACGACAACGTCGCCCGCCGTGCCGTCTGGATCCCGCGCGGAGAAGAGCCGCCGGCGACGCCGAAAGCCGACCTGCACCCGCTGAAGATCATGCTCTGCTGTTGGTGGGACACCAAGGGCATGCTGTACTTCGAGCTGCTCCCGCAAGGTAGGACGGTCACCGCCTCCATCTACACCGATCAGCTCGTGAAACTAGCCGCCACCATCCGAGAAAAGCGTCCCCGACGGGCCTCGGTCCACCTGCTGCACGACAACGTGCGCCCCCACGTGGCGAAGGAGACCCAGCAGAAGTTGGCGACGCTCGGCTGGGAGACGGTTGCCCATCCGCCGTATTCCCCGGACCTCGCCTCCTCCGACTACCACTTGTTCCGCCCGCTGAAGCACCATCTGGCCGGAAGGAAATTCACCAACTACGACAATCTCAAATCCGACATCGCGGACTTCTTCGAGTCGCAGCCCCCGGAGTTCTGAGCGGAGGGCATCGGCTACCTGCCCAATCGATGGGCCACTGTTGTGGACAACTGTGGTGATTATATTGTTGATTAGACTTGTTTTTCAATAAAGTTGAGAAAAATTAAAAATGGTGAAATTTTTGGTAGCTTTACTTTGCGTACACTTGATTGATTCTGTTAATCCTATATGCCTTTGTGAAGGTAAGACAAGTATGTAATTAAAAGAAAGAGCTTCCGATGCTGATTCTAAATAAGCTCCCTTCAACCTAAACAGACCATTTTGAACTAAGTTATGACAAAACGCCGCTTTGCGGAGCAAAAAAGCGCCGAAAACAACGTGTTTTCTAATGTCACTGACGGTATTGTTCAACAGCGCCAGCAAGCCATTTACGTACTTATAAATCCTGACATCTGATCAAAGACCAACATGAGCATGATGTATTTTTAGAATATCCGACGTAGCATGAATAGGCTTCACGGAAAATGGGAATGCGGAGTATTTCCAAGAGCTGACAGAAGACCTTACTGGAAGGATATGGCTTCTTGAATGATCCCTACCCCGTTAACAGACTTCATAAAGCTTCAAATCCGATAATTACAGGGAAGACGACCAGAGAAATAGTTGGATGCAAGTAGACTGACATAATCACCTTTTCTCTCTTCTTCTTCTTTCTCCTGTTCCGTTTTATCAAGCAACAACCTTCGTTTAAGCGGCCGAACATTCATTATGTAATGAGCTACATAGCCGATCAGGAAACTACTCTGAACAGAAACAATTGGACAAGATGCTAGCACCACCAAACTGTTGATTGTTAAAAAACAGAAAAAAAACAAAAGGTTCCAACATTGTCAAAAACAAGATTCAACAACACTATTATCTATTACAATATTATGCTACAGTCTGTCCAAATCAGACTGTCTGCCCACGCGGTCGGCGGGCGTGTTGATCGGCCGTCGCGGATGTATTTTTCGGACAAGTGAATCGATTGGAAGGAATACCAAACGAATAGCTAACATTTTCCCAGTCAGCCATATCTCAGTCATGGGTAGATTGGTCCGGAAAAAAAGCCTTCGGGACGGCCGCTCGACGCGCACGCCGACCGCGTGGGCGGACAGTCTCATTCTGACAGGCTTCAGAAAACATGCGGATTACAGCACCGTACTCGCTCACGCTACGTACGCCCCGCTCCTATGCTAATCTCTTCCATTAGGCTAGACCACAATAATCGACTACACAAAAGTCATTTGAATGCATATGGAATAGATACCAAAATTCAAGGTATACCTAGAGAACTTCAAAGACATCATCTCACAAGCAGTTTTATCCTTCATATATTACATGTTTTTGGGTACACACATCCCTGCGAAAGCCCTTTCGATATCTCAAGTTGCGGAGAATGACCGAAAAACCCAGAATGTTCAAACCGAACTTGGACCGGTTCCACAGCACCTCTTCCGCTGTAGGGTTGTGGGAAACAATTTGTGATAGATGACTAGAAAATGACCCGCCTCTTTCTTTAGAATGCTAACACTAGATCTCTAATATCTTCGGAGGAATGTTTTTGACGGACAAAAAATACTGGCAGAGTGCTAAACACACGGGAGTGATTATATGTAAAAAGTGAGTGACTCTTTTTCTCTTCTGGAATACCTTCAGACAAGTAATTTGATGCCAACTTGCTTTTTTAGAAACTGGTTTTCAAAACTTTGTACCTCAAAAAATTCTCTTCTATTGAGCTGTCGTGAAACTTTTCAAACGATTGCAAATCGGACATTTTTTTCATTTTCTATTAGGGGCAGCCTTTCAGATCAGGCCAGATTTTCGATTTACAAGGGAAGTACAAAAAGCGTAGGTCGGATCTGCCAAAACGACTAGTATGGTTAGCATCTCTTCGGGCTCAATAGTAAAAATGCGCAGTATCCCGCCCCGAGACGCAGGTTCCAAAAAGTTATGAACCTTTTTTAGGCCTCGCGAAAAGGCATTTTTTTTTGGGGTTTCAAAAATTTCCTCGGATTTGGCTCAAAAGTTGTATGTAGGGGTAATCTAGGGTGGTGAACACGAATCTGGAGTCCATTTGTCGAAATTTTGAGGTTTACTGTAAGTTACGGTAGATAACATGTCGTTTAGGGGTCAAAACCCACCTTAGTATTTTGAAAATCGACAAACGGACGTTAGGTTCGTATTCTCCACCCCGGATAGCCCCCGTTTCCAAATTTTGAGTAAAATCTGAGATTTTGACCAAACTACCGTATACCCACCGTTATCTACCGTAATCTGCAAAAAATCGATAAACGGACTCCAGATTCGTGTTGAGCACTCCAAATAACCCTCAGCAAATGATTCTGAGACACATCTATCGTAGAAACCCGGAAATCTCAAAAGTGGCGTTTTTCCCTCGAAATTTTCCCCGGTTGGGAAGCTTCAAAGGCAGTGTTCGCGATGAAAAACGTTTTCGCGATTCCACTAGGATTGGGTGGTGGAGGGGCTTATTGTAACGTTAACGTAGAAAGAACGCATGAAAACGAGCCAGGAAGAGCCCCAAAAGAGCCCGAAGTTGCAACTTCGAGCGCATTGAAAACCCCAAAAGCGCATCAAACGCCCACCGACGTGAACAAATGTATGCCCGAGATCGTGAGATGAGCGCTGATTTTCAATCGTTAGCCCCGTTCTTCCCTTCATTCTCAGCTTCTCTCTTTACTCAGGTAAGCTCGCATAGATCGGCTGCAAAAGACGGAAGTTGCAAGCCTCGGACAACTCGTCCACCATGTTTCCATAGCTCAATCTTTGAGGGACCATACCTGCGTTTACAGAAGGTCTTGTATGATTTCAGATACACCATTGGAATCAGCATGGGGCCGTTTTCAAGATAGGTGAAAAAACAGACAAAAGATTTTCTTCGTCAACACTGCCTTTAAACAGAATTAGCCAAAAACTTTGGAAAGTCGACTAATAAACCAGAGAATCGTGATCAGCGCCCCAAAAAACCCATCTGGGAGAATTTTAAGTCAAATCTGGAACATTTTTCTAAAACGCTTCCAGAGCCCTCAATTAGTAGAAATAAGCGCCCAACCGAAAATCCTTACAAGTCCAAAACGCTGTCAGTCTGGACAAAGTACGGAAAATGTGCCTTCACCCAAACTTTGCTCAGGCGGGTAGTTTTTGGCGCTGAACACGTTTATGAGGTCCGTTTCCGGATTTTCCGAAGACTGACGCGCTTTTTGGAAGGTACAAAAAGCACAAAAATGAGCTTTTTAAGCTTGTAACTTCTTGGAACCTGCGGCTCGCGGCGGGATACTGCGCAGTTTTACCATTGAGCCACAAGAGATACTAACGACACTAGTCGTTTTGGCGGATCCGACCTACGCTTTGTATACTTCCCTTGTTAGGGTTTTCTCGCTGAATCGGAGCGTATGCTACAGCTAGCCCCAACGAACCTGCAAAAACTGCGGAAAAATACAGTCTTTTTCAAATTATCCCGACTATTTCCGTCAACCACTGTGTCAGAAAAGTGTGTCCATCGCTCATGTTTTGATAACCGTCCACACATTCTTCAACATTGCAGTGTATGTAAATGTCGGTCATTCTGGTCATGATTATCATTCTGTGAATACTGTAATCCCTTCTTACTTCAAGACTGTTTCCACCAGAAGTAGGGACCTATAATTTGTGAAACGTCCAGATGGTTTTCAGCTAGGTCGTTCCAACCTATCTAACCCGAAGTTCGGTTGTGTCAAAATTCGAAAGAATCTTGCCTTCAAACCTTCGTCTATACAGCAGCGCCTATGAACGCTTTTGGGGAGCGTTTACAGTTAGGTACGCAAGCGGCCACCGTCGCTAGCGGAAGTGCGGTTAAAAATAGAAATGTCGACTGTAACTTGAGCGAATGCAGAATCGATCGAAATACAATAAAAAATTGAATTTATATTTTTATTTATTTTCTAAATCTATCTATAATCTATAATTAACTTTTAACCGCAATTTCTTAGCGACGGTGGTCGCTTATGTTGCTAGTGATAGATGCTCCCTTAGCCAGAAAAAGAGCTGGGCTTTTGAATGGTATAAAAACCTGATAAAAGTATCACACACGAACAGAGAAAAATACGCTGACATATGGTCTCTTTGTAGAGTTCAGTCCAGCAAATGGACAGGGTGCGGAGGTAGACTGTCGCGCGCGACCGAAACACAGCTAATCGGTTGTGTTACGAGCCTCACATGATTCGTCGCAATGATCGCGGCTCAATCACTTGCTAGAGCAAGATTCGCCTACACAACTGTTCAGGAACCATTAGGACAGCCTAATAACTATATATGAGCTTTCTTTTATTTCTTTACGTTCGCTTTTTCGGAGTCCATCGAGTATTTTACCTGTTTTCATCAACACCGGTGCAAGCGGAAATTCAATGAAATTCCGGTGCCGTATTGTAAAAAGAAGACAGCGAAAAAGTCTGAAGCGCATAACAATGGTCCGAAGGGGAAGAATAAATAATACGGGTGAAGCCTTTACAGAGGTTTTTTTTACAAGGGGAGGGGCTGGATAAAATGCGCAGTCGGATGTACACTCCCCTCATAATTTCTAGTCTAGTCAATAATTTGTGTGCGCGATCTCTGACGCTTGTGCGACGGGGTCAGTACATGTGACACCCACTGGCGCGATTCAGTGCGACTCGCTTATAGTCTCACTGACCAGACAGGCTAGAAATTTCGAGGCGACATTATGTGTCGTCTTAGGCAAACTTTGGTTCGATTTGCACCAATTGAATTTTTCCGGACAACTCCTACGGTGTCATTTCATTCATATTTACATCGAGTGACCTTTACTCTGTACTTTACAAGTACGCATAAATTTGACAAAACTCACAATTACTGTGACAGTCACCTTTGTTAGGCCATATTTCTCAGTATAATCCATAAGTTGTCTCCAGAACATGTTGTTAGTTGTCATTGTTTAGTGGCCTGAATTCTGACTACTTTATAGACATATATGCGTACAAATAACAGAAGAAAATACCGAAGACAGTCTCAACGATAAAAACAATCTAAGAGTTCTGGCCGAAAATGAACAGGTCCTGCGCTGGTTGCAAGATTAATGTCGAAAAACGGTTGAAAACTAGCCATAAACAGCCCTAAAATTTGAGTAGGCATGCCCGCCACGCCTACTTTTTCAACAGTCATCAAAGAAGTGGGCGGGGAGGGCACGGGAACCCTCAAGATTGGGAGTCGTACAAGACTACTTATGGCTCGTTTTTTTTGCAGTTTTTTTTTGACAGCGGAGTTGCAATGTGTCCCGGACCTTTCCTTTTTTTTCGGTGAAAACTCAGAAACTGCGTTTGTCGTGAACACTGCTTTTGAACAAGTTTGACGACAACCAAAATTAGGTCAAATAATATCAGTGGAAACATGTAAATGAGGGGAGATATGTGGTTGGCATGGAATGAAGAGCGAACGTCGGTGAAGAAGATTTATGACTGATTAACTAGGAATGCAAGAGATGGCTCGTTGCCTCGGCAACCACGGAGATTCCAGAATTGGAAACCATCCGGAAGCACGAGAAGGCATCTTATTAGAGCTAATTAATAGATGAATTAGGTAAACACAGGGTAGAGGAGGCATAAATGTGGATTTACCAGCTTCAGCGCAGAGTCTATACATGGAGGGTCTATGGCCTAGGACCAAGAAATTCAACTTTCATTTCAAACAAAAAGGCGTAAAACCTTGAAATCCGAACATACGTAGTTCACCCTCTTCTGGAGTTTTCTAATTGGCATAGAAAATATTGACTTATGAATGAATGAACTCATTCAAACCCAAATAGGGAAATCAAAGACCACTGAAGAGGGAGTTAGTTCACCTACAAAATAGCATACATAGTCGGCTTTCTGATAAATCTAATTTCAGCATTTTTGTATTGTTAATATGCACTAAAATATTCGTTGAATTTATTGACCCGGAAATCAATAGTGATGAGTCTTTTGAAAAAACCTGATTGTACTCTCATAGAATCTAATAGAACAAGGGATTTGATTTCAAAAGCTCTATGACCCTATGCGTGAAAGTTCAGAAATCCTTTTCTCAACGATGCCCCCAAAGCCTGGCTAAACTCCTTTTGGACACTCGCCTGAGGGTTTTTTCGTCGGGAGACTCCTATAAATTGGTATTATTGAGCAGAGAAGGTTCCAGAATCAGCGAAGAATACTTATTGTATGATTTGTTGCCTTAAGTGCTAATTTTATAGATAAATGTTGATATTTAGCTTAGACCATTAGGTTGAGCACTGAATTTCGAAAGTTTTAGCTGAGTGTCATTGATCATTCGGAAGGAAATTTCTGCTCTATCAGGCACTGCAATCAGGTCCTGGACCAGAATCCGTTTTTATCATTTTTTTTGTCTATAAAATGAATTTATCCTTTATCCTCTATCATAACTATCCGAAAATCGATAAAATTGAATCTTTCAGAAAAAACCAACTACGCTACCTTGTAGAGCGAATACTTTCCAGCCCATCGGCACTAGCCAATCCGGTCGATAAGCACCTGCTTGATGCAGATCGGCGTATGAAATCCACCCGCTCTGGTCGGCTTGAGCACGCCTCGGCCCCTGTGGCCGCCCCGGTCGATACGCATGTAACACATTGCTCACTGATACTAAAAATCTCCCCATTGTGACCATCTTGAGCCAGCCGTATATGGCGACGATGGTTACGTGGCCAACAGGAGGAGATACAATGTTAAATGTACATGGTGAGGTTGCGGTCGCGCACTAGAACTACCGTGGAAGACACCGGATTTCATTATCGATCGACAGCGCAGCTGATTTTCTGGGTGAGTTACAGTATTTCTTTTTTTTTGTTTGCTTCGGCATTATTTGTGTTTCTGACTCTGATAATATTACGAATAGGGGCTATTGTTAGTGTGCAAGAACAATTAGCCGTTTTTTTCGATTTCAAAACAGAATTTTGAAAAAAAAAACAACTTTGAAGCCCGAACAGACGCCTAATTTCCTTCGCGCACCAAAAATAGTCCCTATTCGCGATACTCAGACAGTCATAAACAAAATAATGCCGAAACAAACAAGAAACAAAAAAACCGTAATTTACCAAGAAAATCAGCTGTGCTGTCGATCGATAATGAAATCTGGCGTCTTCCACCGTAGTTTTAGTGTTTTAAACTTTGCGGTGAACTGTAGTAGTGCATGGCTGGCCTGGGACGACTGAGACCGGCTTTCGGCAGCCTCCGACAACCGCTGAAACTAAAAAGTCGCCGAAATTCGCTAAATGCAGTGAGCAATCTTCAATCGGAAAAAGTGCAATATGAATATATAAAAGCGAAACTGCAAAAGAAAAACCAAAACAGCTTGGCGAGAACAGTGAGGAATTACTGTTTCATGTTAGGCCAATGGTATAGATTTGCGACACACGGTCGCGTCGCTCTGCACAGCGACAGCGACAGCGACCACCTCCCGCCCTTTAAATCTGTCGCTGCCGCAGTGCGCTGCACAGCGACAGCGACAGTGGTAACGACAGGCATCAGCCCTCTTGCAGTATGTCAGCCCTCCGCAACACGTCGCTGCGACGGACATACGACAACTGTTCCTACGACGGCCAGTGCCGTTGCTCCAATGCTGGTCCCGCCACGATTTGTGCTAAATGTCATGGCTGTCGCTCGTGTCAGAGACAAGGTATACCATTGGCCTTAGGTCGGGATCATACTTCCAGCGGCGAGCGACGCGACGCAATGTTTACCATCCAAATCGAACGAAAATCGATATGCCTAATGTGTACTGTCGCCGTCGCTATGATCCTGGCCTTACACTTGGTAGAGATTGTGACAGATTGGTGATAAAGGGCCGGCTTTTTTCTCTGTGGAATGTTTCACATAAGGTCTCCCATGAGTCAAGAATGATGGATTTTCAACGCAACAACACTGCCAGTGCAACAAGCTACCAAAGTGAGGACGAGAAAAGCCAAACAAAACATATTTCCGTAGTTGCAGACTACTTTTGTAGCAGCACACAGCTAGAAAATAGATGTGCATGGACCTAGAATAATCAGTGTACCAGTTGCTTGCACTGCGTGTCGCAAAAGCGATTGTCTGCATCTGCGGAGCTTCAAAGGCGCAGTTCAACCTCCAATTCGTTTTCACTTTCTGTATTAGGCTTGAAGAGAATCTCACGCTGATAACAATGGTGCCTCCGAAATCGCTCAGAACTCACCACGGACGAAGTATTGGCTCCTTGAAGATTACGAGTTTGAACGCCGAGAAGTTTGAGGACGAGTTGTCTCGAGCCTGTTTTCCTCATTATGCGTAGCCGTCGCTATCATGCAGGGCATAATCTAATGCCGGTCGGAAAACAATTGGAAGAACATAGGTTTTGACTTATATCAAAGACGCGTCTCATCCCTTCTGAGATCGAAAACTGGCCGGTGGGTGTGCTCCAGTTTTGTTTTCCTGGGGACGTGGTAGACTTTTTCCCCGCTCATCTAGGAGAATAACGATTCCGCGCTCAGCAGGGTTGCTAAACGCGGCGTCCGGACAATAATATAAAAAATTAGCCCTGAGGGTTGATTGGGATTTCAGGTATGGGCAATGAGTGGTTTTCTTGAAGTATGTACAGTTCAACACCGCATTGCCGTTCAGTCCGCAAAGTGCACGCTGATGGCGAGAGCGCGCTGCAGCGCGGTTGCGAGTATGGCCAGACAGGATTGTGGGATCACCCGGGCGGTGGGGTTACCCGGGCACCAGAGGCGAAAACCGCCCGGGTGATCCCACATTCTCGTCTGAGGATACTCGCAACCGCGCCGCAGCATGCTTTCGCAATCAGCGTGTGCACTTTGCGGACTGAATGTCAATGCGGAGTTGAACTGTACTGTGCTTCTCTGGGCCGAATTCCGGTCCACATTTGCGTCTCTACACGCTTCGCGACCGCACGCACTCGAGTCAGTCGAGTTTCCAGCGCCAAAGCCGACTCGATGTGGGGTTTTTATACAGTTTTCTACAATTTTCTTCAGTTTCCAGTTTCCAAACCCACCTAGAATCAACAGATCGGCGGCTGTCGCGCTGGAAACTCTTCCGACTCGAATGCGCGCGGCCGCGAAGCGTGTCGAGACGCAATCGCGGACCGGAATTAGGCCCGGAGAAGCACAGTACATGCCATTGATGCCACTGCGGTCGTTAAAAATAAGATTAAGATATGCAGGCAAAGAAAAGGCTGGAAAGTCAACGTTCAAAAGCCCGCACCGCGATAGGATTATCCAATGGGTAAACAATCAAATATGAAGGTGTTATCGTCTCAGCCTTCGATGAAAGTTGAGAAATGAGTTTTTTTTCAAATGAAAAAAAATTAAAAATTCACAAGACATTTCAAAGATTTCGGCGCTATATTATAAATTGTTGGAAAAAATTCAACTCTGAAAAAACTGTCTGTTCCTTTTCTGGGTCAATTTTTATTGATTTTTGGATCAATAAACTTGAAATCTCTTTTCGACACGCCCCCGATACGAAAGTTGTTGAAAACCATTTTGAACAGATTTGCTGATTGTTGTTCTTAACTGAGCAGAAGTCCGATTCGCACTTCCGAAGAACTCCTGCAGCGATCGTGTCTGGGTCTCGTTATCCAATTGTGGTGCGCGCGAAGCGCGCACCAGATTTGGTTTTGAATTGGCCATGCGCGCGACCCGTTTTTCGAAATCTCAATACAGAGTGAACGAAGAAATTAGCCCTAAACTGCATTGAAGAGAGCGCAAAAAGTTGGTGTAGTAACCTAAATATGGTTTGGAATGGTTTACTGGTTTTCGAGTAAGAAGTGAAAGACCGCGCGTTTTGTTGTTAATCTCCTTTTTTTCAGACGGCGTTCACGATCTTGCGGGTACAGTTAAAATTGAGCTAGAAAGCTCATTTTTGGAGAGGAGGCTGGAAATGGATGCAGGTCGCTCCTATTCCATTTTGAACTTGATACCTCAACTTTGAAGGGTACCTCAAAATCGTGGGTTTACATACTAAATTAGCCGTGGAGCACGAAAACTGCTTCTTTCTGCTACGACTGTGGAGACCGTGGTGGGTGGGTGAATCTGCAGCCAATCAACACAGGTCATCGGAGGTAAGTACTGAACTTGTCAGAATCCGTACTCATGACGCGTCATCGATCGATAATCAATATTATCGATTTTGGCGCTTTCTGCACTGAATGCGGCCAGTAGTACTGATTGCTGAAGGGATTGGTTTTCTTGGTGGGATATTTTGCTAATCAGTCACTATCGATAAATACCAATCAATAATATTGATTTTTTCGCGCGTTGCACAAAATGCCGCAATGATTTATTATTGTTCACTTTTTTTGGGAAATTTTCTCATTATGCAAGATCAAATATTAATGAAGTCACTTGTTTGGAAAATCTTCTCATCAGGCAAGATCAAATATTAATGATCAAATAATATCGAGCTGTCACATGTTGCACAAAATGCGGGATTGAGTGGTATTTTTTAAGGTTTTGGGTCATAAGTTTTAAAAATTGTACTCATACGGCAATATCGTCTGTTAGATGCTTCATCATTCCGAAATGAAAATCGTTGAGCAAAATCAAAGTCAGAAAGGGAATTTTCGGGAAAAATATGTGAAATTTCTGAAAATTTAGCTTCCTGGCAAAAGTAACGATTTGGTGACAGTGAAAAAAAAACTTCAAAAATATCTTGAAATATCTTAAAAATGATTTGGCGTGAAATAACCTGGAAATATAAAAAAGCTAGAAAATGAAGTGAAATAACCAAAAATACGATTTGGTGGTCAATCATTTCACAAGCTTCTCCGTTAAACTTATCGAAACGAAATCAAGCACGACATGGAATGGAGCGTCGCTTTCACCTAGCTTAACCTATGCTGATTCCCTCATTACAGCTTTCAAAAATGGCCTAATGTTTCCGTTGCGCGCTTGATTTCGTTTTGATAAGTTTAACGGAGAAGCTTGTGAAATGGTCGACCACCAAATCGTATTTTTTGGTTATTTCACTTCATTTCCTAGCTTTTTTATTTTTCCAGGCTATTTCACGCCAAATCATTTTTAAGATATTTCAAGATATTTTTCAAGTTTTTTTTTCACTATCACCAAATCGTTACTTTTGCCAGGAAGCCAAATTTTCAGAAATTTCTCTCTTTGTTTCTGCCTCATTCCGTCCTAAGAACATTCGGGAAAAATTATTTGAATTTCCAGATGTTCTGTTTACCTAGACGTCGGAAGTACTCGACCAATGCCGTGTGACAACTTCGAAATATTAAGCCACTAAAAACAATTCAAAAAGGCTCGCGAAATATTTGGAAACCACTCACAAATTTGAGCATTGAATCGAATGTTCGTATGACTTTTCCAAATTTTCGTTTGAATTAAATAGAGAACAGGTTTTTCAAACTATCCACCATATTGAAAATAAAATAAAGGCCTGATTCGATTTTATCCAATCTTGCGAGAGTTTTTGAAAGACCCTATTCGAAAAAGTCACTCATTCGGGAGTTCAAAAAGACATCATTTGAAAATTCATTCTTAGGGGTAAAAAAGCCTTGCCCTCGTTATTCGGAAAAATCATCGACTCGGAATTTTGAAAAGGGATTGATGGGAAAAATCATTTATTCAGAAATTTTTTCGGAAGACCGCATTCGAAAAATCTATTCTTTCGTAATATAAGAAAGGCATTATTCTAAAAATCCAGTTGCGTGGCGTTATTCCCGACCTGTGCCAATTTTGCGATCTGTCAAAGGTTTTATTTTATTTTATCCAAAACATCCATTCATCCGGCAGTTTTCAAAAGAAATTACTAAAAAATTTATCCATTATTTCGAAAATTCATTCCCAAATTTCAAAAAGGCAATATTTAGACAATCCAGCCACGTTGAAACACTATGAAAGCAGTTTTCAAAAAAAAACTGTTTCATTCAAGAGTTTTGGCGAGGTATTTTTCATTCGTACACGAATTTCAACGATGCATTATTATTTGCAAAAGTCAGCCACTTTGGATTATTGAATAGGCAAAATTCAAAAGAAAATGATTTGTTTGGGAATCATAGGTAGGCATTTTATCGAGAAAATTCACCCAGTCGAGCTTTCCGCAAAACTCATTAATTTGGAAATTTTGGAAAAAAATTCTTCAAAAAAAAATTTCGTTCGAGGAATTCTGGAGTTTTTCTTTTTTTTTTCAAAAATTTGGGAATTTTCAAAAAGCCTCATCCAAAAAATATATTCATCCAGAATTTTTAGAACGACTCCATTCAAAAATTCATTTATGACTAAAGCCGAATGCCCATCTAAGTACTGCACAATTGTCATTCCAACGAAAACAAAAACGCGGAATCTTACCATTTTCATGGTATAATTGTCTGTCAACTAAAAAATTAACAAAGCTAGGAAGCGACAGTCTATCAAAATAGCAAATTCAACTAAGCAGGTATAGATCCGATAAATTCATTTCGTGACGTGGAATAGCAAATAATGTCTGCACAAAGGCGTTCAGCCGGTGGTGATGCGGGATAATATTTTTGAATTGATTCACGCAATCAAATCATCTTTTTTTTTCGAATTTTCACTGTTGAAGTTGAATACCACAGAAAGGAATATTCAAACATCATACTCAACAAAAAATTGCACAACAACTGCAAAGTTTCATCTTGAAATTTACTCAAAAAAAATGTCGTGAATATTCCTTACCAATTTACCCAGTGTAAATTCAGATTAAGGCTCTCTGCAGTATTTCCAAAGTTCATGAAATGAATTGCAATGATAAATAAAAGAGGCAGACGGGTGGGGGCTGGCATAATACTCAGGCCAGTTTTCGCTGCGTACCAGCCTCAGTGCCGGCCCGAGGCCGCCGCATTGATTCGTTTGCGCGTTGAATTCTGCTGGCACTTGATAAAGTTGCCTTGTGGTATTCAAATATTTCACACTTTTCTAGCAAAAAGTCATGTTAAGTACATAAGGAAAGTATGTGTAGATTCTGCTAGAAAAAAAAACCAAAATCTTCCGTATTTCTTTGCGTATGTCCTCGTGTGCGGAATATATTTGCAATCGCGACCTTTAAATAGTATTCTGAACATTTTCAACAAAGCAAATCGAAAATAGAAAATATGAAAATAATATTTGTTATAAGAACGCTTGCAAAACTTATTGCTTAATTTTACAACTTTCAAATTTTTCCAGTCAATAACTTTTCTTGTACAAAAAGCAGCAATTTTCTTGTACTAGGATTTTTTACTACATAGTTTGTATTTTCATAAAAATCAAAAATGGCTTTCTGAATGAACTCGGAAGAAATACATATTAATTCAAATGGCCGGTTTTCAGATTTATTGAATGATATTCTTTTTTTTTTGTAGAACGCCTTTCAATAAAATCCCGAGTAAACATTTTTTGAACACGTTCTCTGCAACTCCAACCAAATGAATTTTTCTCTTAATCACATCTTCCCGAAAAATCCTAAATGGATGAATTTTAATGGAAATATACCTTCTTGAAATCCTCGAATAAATTTTTATTCCCTGTGTCCTGCGTTCACAAATTTTTCAAACAATGATTAAAAGCTCAAAAAACTGTGTCCAATCGGTCTGGTGGCTTATACAAACTATTATTTGAACAGTTCCATCAGAATTGCATCAGAAAAAAATCGTGAAATCTCGCGTCGTATCCAAAGCAGGGGTGTGCGGAAATTTTTTTTCGGTAAATTTTTCACCGAAAGTTTTTACCGAGAAATTTTTTTCGGTATATACCGTAAAAACGATAAATTCGGTGAAAAATTAGGATCTCGATTTCTTTACATATGCCGTGCAACCACACAAATTTCAAAGCACCTTCATGCAAGCAGGAACGTAGTGTCACATATTTGACATGGTAAACCACTTACCCACTTAAAGGCATCGTACACGA
This sequence comes from Aplectana chamaeleonis, assembly GCA_029168955.1. Taxonomy (NCBI): domain Eukaryota; kingdom Metazoa; phylum Nematoda; class Chromadorea; order Rhabditida; family Cosmocercidae; genus Aplectana; species Aplectana chamaeleonis. Next base: position 359,491 of record JAPDOI010000562.1, read on the forward strand.
TGAAAACCATACTTGGGTTTTTGACTTTTTCGTGTTGTTATATCCCTATAGTGATTGAAGGCTGCAAAAAGCCTCCTCAAAAACGTCAACTTTTCAAGAAAAACCCACTTCAAGAAAGCTCAAAACAAATGTGAAGTTCCCGCCGACATCAACTTGGAATAGTTGCGCGAAGAACGCAAGGAACACTTTTACGAGTCGTTTCTTGGCGCAGCGTTGGAAGCGATTCACCGAGGATGCCATTCAGACGAACGACAATTTTTTCTCGAACGAAACTAAAAAGGGTTCCTAACCTGTTGCATCCATTGCTGTCAGCTGCTTTCGATCGATGTCGAACGTGAAATCGAGTGGCGTGTCAATTGCGCCCTACGACGCGTCAACGCACGATCGCTGGCAGCGAACACGGAGTTTTGTCCCTTGTAACAATGTATCGACCCCAAGGCCGGCCCCCCAAACCCAGGAAGCCCTTTTGTGGTAAGCAAATCTCCATTCAGAGGCGATTTTGAAACTCCAAACTTCCTGAGTGACATTGTTATGACCCACTAGTCCGACTGAACACAAAAGCTGGAATTCGGTTTTCATCGTGTACGATGCCTTTAATCCTAATAACGGAATGCCTATATACTACGAGGAATGAAAGTCCGAAATATTCGATTCTCAACAACCTCGGTTGTTTTTGAGACGGGGTTTGCTACGAAAACGTTTCCAGGCTTGCCGAATGGAGGAACACTTCGGTTAAGCTTTTCGATAGCAGCGTCGCAAAGGATCGTGGAGAACCTGATGAGAATAGTATAAAACATCTTAGTTTTGACCTTAAAGGCATCGTACGCGTAGAAACCTTATATTATTCCTTTAATGATTTTCTGTAGCTCGGCCTCTCTAGTGAACGAAAATGTCGAAAGGGACCTTCATTTGTATAGAAAAGTCATTCGCAACACAATTTAAATATGAATTTGAATTTGATTCGGTCCTCTCGCACGAAATACACATGCAATACTAGCGCTAAGTTTTGTAAAATGGAAAGCATCTGGCAAACTTGGCAAAAAAGCGCCCGATGCATGTAACTTTTTTTAACGAAAACTTTTTTGGATTCTGAAAACGCTATCATATTCACAGCTCGAATTCTTACATAATAATCTGCATTGTGAACCGAAGTTCCCTGAAATAGCTTTGTTTTTGAGTAAAATTATTTTTGTGGTCGTTTCAAAAAAACGTCGCGCGCGGCAAAGTGCGGCGAAACTTCGAGTAGTAATTGTACAAGTACTCAAACGTTGAGATTGGCGGACCGCCGGCATTTGCTTGGCGAGCAAAAACCATTTCCGGTGTCGGACAGCCATTAGCCGGCGGTCAGCCGAAACCCTCTCAGCGGTCCGCCGGGATGTTGTCCGACCGCTGGCAGTCTCTTGGCTAATATCTGGCAGCCAGCTGTTGAGCAATCATTTGCCAGCGGTCCGCCAGTCTCTTGGCAGACCGATGAGCCGAGGTGGGTCACTCACCGCAGATTGTAGGAGATCGCCTACGCAACGGTCTGAGGTGGGGGACCCCATCCCCCCACTTTGTAGGGTCTTTCCCCTCAGCTGCCAAAAATATGCTAGCCTCTGTCGAGTAACCTCAGGCCACCTTCCAGGGCCGGCATCAAAGTGCCGAGTGAACACTCATTGGATTCATTCGCCTTGTATACCGGCTTGGCTTATCAGTGAAATCAGAGATCAAACTACAACATGTTAAAACGTGAGTAGTCGTCAACCCTCTCGAGTGCCAGCCATGTGACGACTCAGTGCCAAGCGAAGGCCACTGGGCGGTTAGGCACCAGCCAAGTGCCGGTTGTTGGATAACTGCGTTTTTGTGCGCTCGATAATTTCGAAGTTTGATTGCCCTTGCCAGCTGAATGCAAGTTATCACGCAGCTTTCAGGCAGCTGGCTCATTTTCGCCAGCCGTCCGCCGCTAACTCTAATTGAGATGCCAAGGATGAGCCAACCGTTGGCCTCGTAATTGCCAATTGCCAGCTCAATGCCTGTTATCACCCAGCTGTTAGGCGACTGGCATATATTCGCCAGCCGTCCGTCGCTGGCATTAAATGACATGCCGAGTATATGCCAACTGTTGGCCTCGTGATTGGCATTGGCCAGCTAAATGCCAGCTATCCTCCAGCTGTTGAGCAACTGGCGAATTTTAGCCGGCGGTCCGCTGCTCCCAATGCTAGAGTGTTAGAAGAGCAATCTCAATGTTTCCATCGTGAATTAGATGGGAGTGGGGCCACCACGAGATCTGTGTAGATTGAATTTTCGAAATCCTCCATCTTCCGGTCTGGGACTTTCACAACAAAAGTTCGACTTTTCAGAAAGCTCCCGAGTGTTTAATGAAGGATTTCGAAAATTCAATCTGCACAGATCTCGATATAGCCCCACTTCCATTCAACTCACGAAGAAAACATAGGGATTGCTCTTCTATTACTCGTACAATTACTACTCAAAATTTCGCCGCACTTTTCCGCGCGCGACGTTTTTGTGAAATGACCGCAAAAAAAAATTCACTCGAAACAAAGCGATTTTAGGAAACTTCGGTCTACCGGGCACATTATTATGTAGCAATTTGATTCGTGAATATGATAGTGTTTTCAGAATCCGAAAAAGTCTTCATTCAAGAAAGTTACATGCATCGGACGCTTTTTTGCCTATGGCAAATGCTCCCCGTTTTTACAAAACTTAGCGCGGGTATTGTATTTACGATTGCGATTTTAAAATAACATTCTGAACGAATTCTACGCAAAAAAATCATGAGAAATATGGTATAAACTCAATAAACATACTGCATAAACGTTTGCAAAACTGCGCTGCTGAATTTCACAAATTATGCTTTCGACAATGATTTTGGCCAATAAATTATTCTCAAAACTCCATTTTTTCAGCAATTTGAGATATAGAAAATCTTCCTTATTGACTTGTAAGAAAAACAAGATTCAATTCGATATGCCCTTTTGAACGAAACCGGACGAATGATACATTGAAATGAGGGATTTTCAAATTTTTATAAAACGATATTCTTTTAACCTTTCAAAAAGGAATCTCGAGTTTTTTTTTCCCGATAAGGTCTTTCGAAAATTCATACCGGTCAACATTGTCTCTGAATCGCATCTTTCTGGGGGGGGGATTTTCACATAGATGTTTCTTTTAATATTTCTTTTAATAATATATCCTTCTGGAAACTCTCGAATATACATGTAACTTAGTTCTAAGTTCAAATTTTTTTTCATTAAATGAACTCTTCCAAGGAAAACTTGTTTCTAAGCTTCCTAAATTCTATTCAGAAACAGCTTTGTTTCTTGTTAGCACCAACTTTTTTACATACGAGTAACAAGTTATGCTAAACGCACAAGGATAATGTGTGTAAACCCTATTCGAAGTAAAAGAAAAGTTGAAAAACGACAAAAACGGTCGTAATTTCGCGAATAGGTCCTTTAACCCGGGATATTCATGATTGCAGTCACGACTTCCAAATAATATTGGGAGCACTTTTCTACTAGAAAGGGGATCAAATAAAAATTATGAAAAAAATATATCGCAAACGCTCATATCTTCACGCTTGCAAAACTTCACCGCACTGCTGGCCTCAAGCTCTATTCATACTCCATCGCAGCGACTGAGATATATGCTGTCGCAACGATCGCAGCAGCGCGAATAGCATTGAGTGGCCTCCGGAGGCAATGTGCTGATTGATTACTCTAAGTTGACAACTGAGGAGCAGGGATGAGCGGGGTTCCGCGTTTCGCGTACCGAAACCCGCAGTTTCGCGCATTTTCGGCATTCCGCGTTCCGCATTCCGAAAACCGAAGAAAAAACGCTGCGGAATGCTAAAATATCGGGTCCTCTGGAAGGAAGAAAACAGTAGATGATTCCTGAATTTTTCCGCGTTTCGCGTTCCGAAAACCGCATTTCCGCGCATTTTCAGGCGTTTCGCGCCCGATTTTCGCAACCCGAGAAAAAATGTTCTGTTCCGAAACCCGAAAACCGATTTTCGAAAATTCATATTTTTGTTCCGCTCATCCCTGCTGAGGAGTAATTATCAGCGAAAGTTACCAATAACTTCTGGGGCAGTGACCAAGTGCAACCAAGGATTTCTCCGGCCCGCACAGCAGTGAAAGCGGCTTGTTGATCGAATGCACAGAAAGGGAGGAGCCTCGGACTCGGTTCAGCTGGCTAAATGCGACGCGTGGCAAACAATCGCCGCGCTCACTTCGCTGGACTATCTCGCGTTGCATTCACGCAGCCGAACTGGGCCCAAGGCTCCTCCCCTTCTGTGCATTCGGTCAACAAGCCGTGAAAGCCGCTATCTGTGATCCTTTGAGTGTTCATGTGGCCTTATCAAAATAATTTTGTCGAAGTCCAAAGTGGCCTGCAGAGTTACGGCAATCGACGCCGGGCGTCACACTGACGCGTGGTTCGGGCACCTGACGCCAGCGACAAACATGTTCTAAATCAGTTCGTTTCGCGCTGGCGTTGACGCCGAGGAGTTGTGATGTCTAAGCAAGATTTTTCAACCCTTTGTCGCTAAAGTCTACGCAATCGATATCGCATCCTTTCAAGCTACTCGAAGAGGCAGTAACGTCCAACTCGAACCTTCTCCAACCTAACCGGTTTATGCACACTAAGGTTTTTAAGATCTGAGTAAGACGCTGAAATTATCGGTTCTTATGAATGAAACCTAATGAGTAGCACATAAGCACCCTAGAACCACATCGGCCGATCGGTGCCGTCCAGGAGAGTGTAGAGACCTCCGCCAGCTGGCTGACAGAGAAGTCTGGTCTGTTCCCAAGACCAAAGGCAATTCTCGGTCCCGAGCCACCTAACAGTTCAGCTCGTTCTCCCAATCTGCGGGTCGGCTCCTGTTGCTGTCCGCGCCACTGTCGTTGCTGTTCGGGCTCCTCCAGTTCGCCCCAACAGCAACAGCAGCGACCCGGAGACCGAGAAAACGAGCCGAACTGTCAGGCGGCTTCGATTGCTGTACGTTTAGGCGTGGGACCGAGGATCTTTTGTGATGACTCCCACTCATCCGTCGAAAGCTCTCCTTCAGAGAACTTACCTCCACATCGTGAACTCTTTGTCGTCCTCAGCATCGCGGTAGGAGCTTCTGCATGGTGGAGCAAAACGTTGCGGTCGGTTTTATGGACCACTGCGGGCTAATATAGTGCGTCCCACTGCTGCTGACCTCGATGCAGAGCAGCCAGCGTGCCTGCCGCGTGCGCCGATCAATAGTAGCGCTGCCTGCCGCGCAAACGACAGCCGCGCAGGTCTGCTGAGGGACCGCAAAAAGATCAGCAGCAGTGGAACGCACTATACATTGAATTCATAATTTTCTTCCTACGCACGACAAGTAAATACAGGCATAAAGAGTACATTAACTCCAGATAGAGTATCTACAGAAGAAGTTCAACATTTTATTAAATTCCTAAATTTTATACAAAATATGTACAGGTTTCAAATTCTGAGATCACCGTTCACATCATAGGAAGGAAGTATCGCAGCAGTAACAATGACACCACTAAAAGTCTCTGAGGAGAGATCGACGAGTTTATTTCTATAACTTCTATGGATACACTCGGCAGCGATGGATGTTCTCGCAACCATAACGAGTTAAACGTGAACGCTCTTGTTCGATTTCGCGGCGGAATTCTAGAAAAAACTTAGTCTTTAGTAATTTTGTCGCAGCGTCACGATTGGCACGAAAATGGGCGTGGCTACGCCTTCTATGTAAACCCACATCGCATCCTCCTCCCTGACGCTGCGAATCACATATCCCATATCGTGCAGGTGATGGAGTATGCTGCCATTCCCAAAGAAATGCCCTGAATGTTGGAATCTGTAAACAAGGAAGAGGGAACATTTTTTTCTAAAATATTACCCGTTCCAATCGCCGAAAAGAACGTATTCTGAGGATTTGAGACGAGCAGACGATCTAAGCGATGAGCCATGCGTTCGTTTCTCTTCGCGATTATATCCTCACGCAGATGGCGATGGATCTGGAATCAATATACCGTATTTACTCTAATAGAAGTACACCTCTATTTGAAGCACACCTCTAATATAAAAACACCTAAAAGGGAAGGCTGAGTATTAGAAGCACACCGTCTATTTGAAGTACACCTCTATTAGAAGTACATATAAAATAGAGGTCTGAGTATTAGAAGTACACCCTCTATTTGAAGTACACCTCTTTTAGAAGTACACCTCTTTTCGGAGGGGACCCCCGGTACTTGGGTAAGTGATTGGCAACTCGAATGTGGCATTTGAGAGATACCAGTTTGCCCGAGATTATTTTTAATAATGTGAGGTTTGAATGATCACAAAAAAAACTATCGGTCATCCCTTTCTTGGTCAAATATTGCTTGTATGGGACAACTTACGATGAAACCTCAGCGAATTTCAAATGACCAGGAAAAAACGCAGAACTAAAGTTCGACATTGGTGTTATTCGCGGCGAATGCACGGAGTTTATTTAGGTTCTTTACAAATATTTTTGTTTGATTGGGTTTTAGTCAATCAAAGTCGACTTGTTTTGGCCCTAGACGTTGACTTTAGCGGTGCTTGAAAAACCAAGATTCCCCAGCGTTACGAAGATTGGGTCATTTATGTACAGAAATCGCTTATACGACGGGGAAATCAGAAACCACCAATTGTAAACTTTACCTATAGTGGATTGTGGACGCAAAGAACTCGCTTCTGGGAAAGCTATTGTCCGGTCGTTCAAGAACCGCCCTTCTCAATCGCTCTGGACGGCTCGAAAGGCCATCAATTAAAGGCAGTGTTCACGATAAATTTCGCTTCCGGTATCTCCACGGCTTACGGAAGTTCTGGCGCCCTATATAGCGAGGCATGCTAAAAAGGAAACGAAAGACGCGTTTTTGAGCCAAAATAGGCCCTCCTTTTTTACGCTGATTTTTGAGAGTGGAGGAATTGACCGCTATGAAGGATGATGCTTATCAGTGCAATGAAGTTATCAGATCACTTATCAGCACTTCCTTGATTTGATCACTCCTGTAATCTGAGTCTTCATTTGTTCACATCAAGGGGGCGGAAGTGGAGCACCGGGCGGTTCTGGGACACCAAAACGCTTGTTTGCGGCTGTCATTTTGTCACTCCTGTCTCGTTTTTTACCGTTTTTTCGACACTGGGAGCCTAGAATCCTCCTCGCCTATCATTCCACTGTAGTAAGTCACGCACGTGTCAACAAAGTCGTAAACGAACTTATACAATTTTTGAAAGAAATTAACTTGGGAAAGGTGTGAATATATGATTTCAGAGATTGTGGAAGCATCAATTCGATTGAGCCCAGTCTGAAGTTTTATTAAATACAAGTTTTGATGTTATACTGGAAATCAAGAAATGTGAAGAGTCGAACTTCGCAAAATTGCGCCGAATAATATAAGTACACCCTCTATTAGAAGTACACCTTTAATAAAAGTACACCAAAAAGAGAGGGCTGAGAATTAGAAGTACAGCCTCTATTTGAAGTACACTTCTAATAGAAGTACATATAAAATAGGGGTCTGAGTATTAGAAGTACATGTACTTTTAAAAGAGAAAATACGGTATTACAAATCTATATGAGTTGGAAATTTCTGTCGGCACTGGTTAAGCGGACCTACCGCGGCGCCGACCAGAGGTGCGCCGGCGGTTAGGCGTATGTAGCAATAACACTGCACAGGAAAATTCTGGCGTCACGCTCTAATTTCGAAATCGCAACCAAGGATTAGCGGAAATTTTCCGATTTTCGGAAAACGGAATGCCAATTTCGGGGTCGGAAATCGAAAAGTCAAAAAAAATAGAAGTCGGAAAATTGTGATCATGTAGGTGCCTCCGCTTTTCATCTGTGTTTCTAAGCAGTTTTCCCCGAAGGTTGAAGGCCAAAGACCATTGAGAATCAAAAAAAATAGAGAGTTTGCGAAACCATACGGGCGAAATCCACCATAATCAAGTGCCTGCGTAGCCATGGTAAAGCCTGTCCAAATGGGAGTGTCCGCCCACGCGGTCGGCATCCTTGTGGAGCGGCCGTCGAAAAGGCATTATTTCGAACGAGCCTCCCCATGGCTCGTAGAGCTGATCAGGTCATTAACTACATACCATCCATCAAATAATCCTTCTGATCGATTCCCAAGTTCAAAGAATGACTTTGTGACAATCGCCTCACACGCACGCCGGCCGCGTGAGCGGACAGTCTTTTCCGGGCGGACTTCAAGTTCTTTGAACCACCACCGCAGATTCTTTACCTTTTCCGCTCGCTGTTTCTCGCTTTCACCCATGTCGAATTCAGCCATGGAAAACTCGTTGATCTCGAAATATCGATCGTCAAGATTTCCGCAACGATACTCCTTGACGAGAGCTGACAGCGATCTCTGGCTATTGACTTGGAACAGTTTCTTCGTTCGATGGAGATGCTCGAGATAATGCACAGTGTAGTTGATGGCGAATATAATCTGAAAAATCAAATTGAAGTATACAAAGAAACAAGCTTTTGTATTGGTCTGGTGACATCAACCCTATCTGGATTTCTTCAAAAATAGATTTGATTTACGATAACTTTGATATCTGACCGGATTTAGTGTATTAGCGGATTCCCACCAGGGATGTGCGGAATAAATATTTTTGGAAACAGAAAACCTAGTTTGACAGAAAACAGAAAAAAATCTTCAAAAATGGGCAGAAAACAGAAAACAGAAAATTTTCAAAAATCAATAAAGTTTTCAGCGTACACTGTACCAAAATTTTTACAACCTTGATTTTTTTAAATGAATTTTTTAGGTGACCTATTCTTCTTTCGTTGAATTCTCAAAACTTTACGGTCACAGCAAGAAGCATAAACGCCCAAGAAAAGCATCATTTGAGTGCGAAGAGATAAAAAATGTTCCTCTGACCTCTCTTTCCCCAGGCACTAAAGTCTCGATTATTCTATCAGAAGCTCAATATCTCTGTGCAAGGGGTACGTATGTAGATGCAGCCGAAGCGAACTTTTCCTTCCCTAGTGTACATATTTTCACTCTGATTGTGGGATAACTGCTGGTTTGAACACTGCACTACTCCTTAGAGCCGAAGAACACGCTCGTTCCGCGCGGCTGCGCCGTGAGGCGCTATTCAAACTACTCAACGCCAGGGCGGCACGCGCGCGCCTCGCTGGCGTGGCGTTAGAGTATGAATACTTTCCAAGCGCGTGAGGCGTAAGCCGCGCTTGCGTATACTATGAATACTCCAACGGCGACGCCTGAGCGGAGCGGAAGAAAGCGGGTCTAACTTCTCCAAACAACCAAATTCTGTAAATGCGTTCACCACCACGATAGAGGATAGCAATCGATTTGATTACGAAGGAAAGGATTAAAATTGATGATGATTTATTAGTGAAAGTGGTTAAAAAGCTGTTACGGCCATCACCGCGATGGCGGAGCGGGCATCACGCGCGTGCCGCGCGGGCGAGGCGTCGGGCCATTCATACACAAACGCCACGTCAGCGCGGCACGCGCGTACCGCGCTGGCATTAAGTTGTATGAATAGCGCCTTAGAGTATAAATGACCTGACGCGCCGTTCGCGTCATCGTTGATAGCCTCTCGTACCTCTGTGGCAGAATCATAATCTGCCTTGTAGCCTCACCATCGATTTCTTGGCGCGTCATCTTAACTGAATTCTGTACCAGCCTGCGGTGCACTGAGTTAAAACACGTGTTTAGAGTTTGCGCGCATGACACAGTTGGGGCTAACATTACCGCGCTCCACCTAAGCGGGTGCGCTGGAGAATTCTTAGTCTCTGCCAATGTGTAGAAATCACACATATTCGAGCGACGCGCCAGTGCGGCGGGCATGAATAGTGGGCGTTAAGTAGTATTAATGGCTTATTATTGTTAGTATACATTAACATTACAATTTTCCCTTCATGTTACTGCATCGCGTACCATCTGAGGGATTCGTCAACGGTTAACCTCTGGGTAAGGATATCCACTAAAAGATGAAGACAAGGAATCGGCTTCCTGAATTTCTATTGGGGTGCGCAGCGCATTCGACGTCGTATTCTTAGAGGCTTGAATTGTTCTCGCGCCTACTTATGGCTTGTAGGGAGCCAGTCGAGCTCCCAGTGACTGCCTTCATCTCCCCAAATCAATCTGTTACCACTTAAAGTGTTCCGGAGGTATAGCTGGGTCGATTCACCTCGACGGGGATCGAACCCGACCGTGTACAGCGAATAGCAGCGCTTCCTCCCACCACGCCACATGCGCCCTATTGGATAACCGCAACAGCGAGATAAGTGTCTAGCATGGGGGAACTGCAGAGAGCTTAGGTCAAGAAGACCCTCAACACACTGGCTTAGCTTCGATAAGTTCGGCCACTTTTTTTCCGAGGCAATCCTGCTAAAAATATCAATCCACATTTTTTTCTGTTTTCTGCCCGATTTTCGCCTATTTTTACAGAAAACAGAAAAAAATGGCCGAAAATGGGCAGAAAACAGAAAACAGAAACTTCCGCACACCCCTGATTCCCACGGGACCTCCTAAACAAGCAGCAGCGACCGTTTATCCACATCGTTTTTAGCACTAAATACGAAGGAAGTTGAAAAGTTGAAACTTGTTGAAACTCGTAGAGCATTCCCACTGGCAGAACAATGAGATGGAACACGTATGGATAAACAGTCGCTGCTGCCTGTTTAGGTTTTCTCGATTCCCACCGCAGTGAGCTTGCCAGGGAAACGAGCAGGTTAGAGGGAGTTGACAACTCCAGCATTCACTTTCTGCTCTTCGGAAGATCAAGTGTATACAGTGTATACAGTTATTAGGTCAGAGTCTCACATTTCAAATGAACTTCACTAAGAACTTTATTTGAGACATTCCATTGCGGATTTTTCCAGCTCCGAATTATTACGCAAAATCAGAGTGGTGAAAGAGACTATAAGGTACGTTTGAATACAAATCTCGGCCCATGCACCAGGGGTGGTAGTAAACTAGCCAGAACTCAGAGTTAAGAATTGTGATAATGTCACGATAACGATGAAAAATTCTAACTTGAGACATCGGTGTAACTCTAAGTTGAACTGGGAACCGCCACATACATACATATTTGTTCGCAAAACTAGAAATCCCTCGGACGCGAACCCGCGAGCCCTGATACATGAGCAGCGGTACATCGCTCCGCAGCAAGCTGTGCTGATAATACCGTGCCACAGACGATTCACGTCTTCTCAGAAAAATCAAAACAAGTTACTTGTAATATAAATGTAACTTACTTGAATGTCTCAAGTAACTTACATTTATATAACATGTAGCATACATTTATATTACATATGACTTAAATTTATATTACAAGTAAGTTACACTTATGTTACATGTAACTTACATCTGAATTTTCACTATGGGTGGCCATCACGTGACTCAGAGACACGCGACGCAGAGGGCGTGTCCCAGACCACACACTACGCAAAAAAATGGTGTGCTGGAACTTCCCTGCAGGTGTGGCGTCAAGTACCTCAAACTTGGGTAACTGAACCAACAGCAACGCCAGTCGTAAGCCTGAACCCGCGAGTGCGTCGTACATCCCTCTTGGAAATATCTTCTTAGCCAATTTAAGTTACTTGCGAATCATATTGTGCCATTTAAGTTACATGTAACATATCGGAGGCGCACTGCACGCAGGATCCTCTCAGAAACCGAAAACGAATAACTTGTAACATATCTAAGCCGATGTAAGTTACTTGCGACTTATCTCGAGTCATTTAAGTTACATGTAACATATCGGAGGCGCACCGCACGCAGGATCTCGCCGATATGTTACATGTAACTTAAATGACCTGAGATAAGCCGCAAGTAACTTACATCGGCTCAGATATGCTACGAGTAACTTGTTTTCGGCCTTTTATGTTACGAGTAACTTGTTTTCATTTTTCTGAGTTTAACTTTTCCACATGCAAGTGAAAAGCGGATGTTCGCGGATTCGAACCACTGACCGCGCTGGTGACAGCAGCGCTACATTGCGCTACACCACCCAACCACCTTGAGAGTGGCTGCTGATATGCCCTCCAACCTTCTTGAACAGTGTTTCATACTCATCAACACTTGTTAGATAAACAGTAGCCTTAACAATGATGAGAGTGGTAATCAGCTTTTGCTTAGCGCGCACTCTTTCTTCTCGTGTTCACGATGTGTTTGGCATACATTTGATCAAAGTCACACTTTCTTTTCAGTTATTATATCCATGCTTTCATTGACCAATCCGTTCAGCTGATAGTTTTTTCTCTGTTTGTTCTTTCTTTGTCTAGCTTTCACGTTCTGAGTTCTCCACCTTCCTTGGCGATGTCTTCAGATATATGGAGTGCTACGATATGAGGTAGAATTGGCCGAAAAATTGGGCAGAAGGATAGCTTTTCCAGAATTCGTAAAAAGGTGAAATTTGAAATCTCTATTGTGGAAGTCCAGGTCTGATTGTTTTTTTGTCTGCGTTCATGACAACCTTACCAGTCACTTTTGTCTTTGCCCTGTAGCATTTGTTTTCTCAGGCTATAAAAGAAAAAAGGACAGAGAAAACACTCAACTTGACGTTTTCACTTCCGCAATAACCACATTTTACCCAATTTGAAAATCGTTTAGGGAAAGATTTTATTAGAAAAGTAGCCTGGAAGAATAAAACTCACTCTCAAGGTGAACATGAAAAATAAACATTTCGCGAACAAAAATGCTGGTACTTCCTGCCTTTTGTGGTTGCTAGCATCAGCTATGCAAACACAAGGAGAGTAAATACTAGACATGGGACCGAGCCGAGTAATTAAACGAATAATATTCGATGTTAAATTCTTTCGGATAGATGAAAAAACACGGATAATTGTTCTGCATTGGATTCAGATTAACATTAGTAAAATTCTTACGAAAATCAGAAAAAAATCGAATAGTTCAGTATTAGTGTTCGACAATTTTTCGGCTGCGAGATATTCGCATTTCATACACTTGTGAATGTTCAAAAATTGAATATCACGGCTCTAAAACTGGAATGAATTTATTAGTATTTTTTCTCAAGCCTACCTAAGGAAACAGAAGGTACAAGGTCACGACAAAAGAGATTAGCAAATTGCTGATAAGCAAAGACGAAACAAAAAGACACAGCCCAAAAACAAAGAAATAAGAACTTTAAAACCAGCCTTTCAGCGCATTCTGGAACAGATGTTCGTTTGAAAGGTTTCTCGGACAGTTCTATTAAATTTGCAATGCTTTTTCAAACCAAAAAAAAAACAATATAACGAGAGAAATCGTGAACGCAAAACACGAAAGCTAGGCAAAATAGACAATCACGGGCGAAGCAGTCAGCTGGATTTGCCTTCGTTGATCAATCAAAGAATGGCAATACTGGACTATTGATCGCGTCATCACTACGCATGACGAATTTTGCGCCAGCCGTTGGGGAGTTGACGTGCATTCGGACAGTTCTTGGCACAATCACGGCTTCAATCATGATGGATGAAGAACTCCGAGTTGGCGGGGTTACGCCGAAAAAGTCCTCTCGAGGACTTTTCATCCTAACCCCCCATCGCCTTCTAGCGCACTTCTCAATAGGCGCAGTGCCTCACCGCTGGCCGGTGGAGAGCGCCGATTAATTAGCGAACACCACTGTTCGCGGCTGAGAGTTTCGAGGGGGGTAAGAAGGTAATTAAAGCGTACTAACATTGAAGTCTAACACTAAGATTTTCATAGTAGCTTTATTTCAGTCCTAGATGTTAGTACACCGATTTGAGTCAATACTAATAACCTCTCAGTTAACATTGATGTTAAAAGTCTTCGGTAACATCGTAGTTTGGCAGGTTTACTACCACCCCAGGGTGGGTGTCTAAACGCCGTCGCATTCTGCGTTTCTGGGCGAGTTTCACCTGGCAGAAAACAGCTGACTGCAACTTGGAACTTTTTAGAAGCAGGAGAGGATCTTAAAAAATAACAGACACACCAAGTTTGTCTATAGTTAATCACAACGTGATAAAAATCAACCGAATGACTCTTAACACTTAAGAGACCGCCTGCTCCACAGCGAATTTCCACAGCGGACCGGTGCGCTCCACGGCTAATCTTTTCCGTGGGTGCGCAGTGTGGACACGCGGTCCGCTGGAAACCATTTTGATCGGAGCATTCTTTCTTACTTAGACAACCAGTATTCCGTTTCTACTCCACCTGAGAGTATGTCGCTCCACAGAGATCTGGAGTGAGACCATGCTGAAGAAACGATCCACCGCTTTTTCGCGGACCTGTTTTTTTTTCATTTTGGAAGTTATTCCAGCTTTACATGCACAAGGCTGGTAACGAAATAAGCGTTTGTTTGCCGACTTCTGGAATTTTCTTCAGGTTACAGCTAATGGTTAGGATTGAGCCGTGCTAGGCCGACGCGGAGTATTGAAAATTTGAAAAATGAAGAAACTTCTCCTTTGTGATGCCCTTATAAACCTCATGTAGAACTTTCGGCGGACTCAAATACTTTGATCTACCAAGTTGTCTGATGCGTCCGACATAAATTTTATCAGAAATCTGAAAACGGGTATCAGATTCATGATCAGCACCCCCTCCTCCCCAGTGGCCACGTGAGCGAAGTCGCACCAAAACGTGAAACGTTTACAAACGGATAACGAACGACAGACGCCAGCGAAGCTTCAGAAAATTGTGAAATATACACCACTTCATTGTTCAGCGCCTCCAAACATACCCCGTAGTTTAATTTCAGTAGAAGTTTAAGCACTGAACTATTTCTAGGTTTTCACCCCTTTCCCCCCAAAGTTACCCTCCACTCGAAATTTAGCGAAAATTTAAACAAAGTTGACCGATGGCTAATATACCGCAGTCGAAGGAAATTTCGTTGGAAATTGACCCTCGAGGTCAATGCAGCAAAATTTTGAACGATGACCTGCTACAGTTATCTCAAATAGGTGGCACTACTATTTCGACAATCAACTGTAGAACATCAGTTCCGTGATAAGCACCATTGATACCCCTCCTTAGCCAAGTTTGGAACGAAATATTTCCAGCCAAAGAAGCTCGAAAAAATGAAAATTGCCATTCCGGAGATGCTTGTAAAATTACTAGGAACACTGAAAATGCTTGACCACTGTGAGTGTAAATAGGTTACATCATAAGGAACCTATCCGTAATTGAGAAAGACTCCACGCCAGAGAAGTATAAAAAATATTAAAAGTTTTCTGGCGTGGGTGCGCAGTGTGGACACGCGGTCTCTTAAGTGTTAAACAAAAGGAAAACAAAAAATGCTCGTCCACCTTCAGAACGGGGTCAACCCATCGTTAGCTACCGAAATCTCACAAACAATACCCACCCTAAGTCTTCGCGAGAAGGAAAAAGAAAACGCGGAAAATCGCTTTTCTCTTTCTTTGAGAATAACTCGCATCAAAGTAGACTTTTTTCAAGCTTGAGGGCATCCTTGGAGCCAGCATCAAGTACTCTTTCTTGATAATCTACAAATGGATTATTTTTCCAACCAAGGCGGATAGGGTTGACGCTATCAACCGAGTGGATGACAGGTGGGAAAATCTGGGATGCTGAAATGTGTGACTGTGTGTACTCAAGTTTAGATTTTTTTTTCAGTTTTACATTTCTGTTACTTTACTTCACCTGTAGATATTAATTATCAGCTAATCATTCAGCCATTTATCCGATATTTTTGGGTCATGATTTAATTTGCTTTTTGAGTTATATTAAACCTCTTTTAATCATTTTAATAACTTTTTTTATGTGAATTTTCATCATAAATTGCATACTCAAGATTTTCGACTGAGTAATATAGATATTGTTCCATTTGAAAAATGGCTCGCTCACAACGTTGATATCATTTGGATATGAATTGTTCGTGAAAGAATTTATGTGTCTTGAAATCTTTAGAGGAGGAGGAAAAAGTTTAAAAAAAGTTGTGACTTGTGAAACTCGTCCAGAGAAGCCCCATGCGACAGTCGCGCGACACGCTTGCTGAACGCTTGGGCTTTACTTACCATAGCCTACCGCAATATCGCTAAATTCGCGAGCCTGTTATCACACTTCCTATCAACACCCTAGACACCTTATCCCAATGAAACTATTCTTTGGACGAACACATTTTCTGATTTCGGAAGCTCAAGCAGAGGGAATCAGAAGCGCGCAAATATATATTTTCCGAATTTTGTATATTCATATAAAACTTGAAAATAAAATTTTCATTGTAGGTCTACGCAATTCCAAGGAAGCCGCAGTGATCAAGAGGTCCCGTTAAAATCAATGAGTAACGGTAATTATGCCTCACCCCAAAAACCTTGAAATGGCGCTGAAAAGCCACAATAGGTCCAGTACCAGTGAAAAAAGTACAATACATACATTTCATGCTGGTCATGACAAATTTCGAGAAAACTCTACACATCCCACTGATTCTTGGTTCAGGACAAATAAAGATCTAAAGGTTTCTCCCGCTGGAAGCCAGGTGTTCCGAGGTTTCCTAACTAGCCCCCATCAACTACGTAGAGCTTTTAGAGCCAGTTCGGCCCGTGCATTATTAGCCGTTCATCAGCGGCTCTCGACCTCATCCTCCATTATCAGACTCTCCTCTGTTGGCCAACTCAGACGTCTTTGTTGTCCCACGAGTTTGAGGGTGTGAATGCACGCAATCGCCGTGCTGGGGCATTTAGGTAATAGCCTCTTTGTCATGGAAGGTCTCACGGTATATTGAGTAAACAAAGTGGTAAGAAAGTTGGTAGAACCCATTCATGAGGTATACCCAGGTGAATCAGAATTCTTAATCGATAACAAACCTCTTCCTGACTCAGCGAGGCAATCGGATTGCACTGCTCCTGTGCCGTTTCAATAGCTCGAATCTGCTTCTCTTCCTCATATGCCTTATTAGCCAGAAACACATCCAACATCGGGGTCGTCGGTCGATTCAGAAGATTTTCACATAACTGATATAGAGCGAAGAGTAGCCATTCAGGTCGTTTGCGGTCCCAGTTTCCTAAATTCATGACTGAAAGCGTGAGACATCCGGATGCCTTTTAAGAAGAAAATCATCACTGTCAAGGATTCGAAAAGAGCGTTTTCGACCCTTCCCTGGCTTGAATGCATCATAGTATCTGTCCGAATGACACTGTCCGCTCACGCGTTTGGCGTGCGTGTTGAGTGGCCGACGCAAAGGGACACTTCCCAGACGTACCTTATTTCGGCTGCAAACAGCTGACTGAGATACTGTTCCCTTTTGGTCTATTGTGCTTGCTAATCGATTCACAAGTCCGAGAAACGCTTTCACAACGGCCGCTCAAGACGCACGCCAACCGCGTGGGCGGACAGTCTCATTCGAAACGGCTTTATATCTTCGCAAAAGTAGTTGAAATATCGACGCTGATGGGGTCGTGCGCTTCCTACTATTTAGGCCTAGTTCACACTAGCCGCGACGCGCGACAGCGACAGTGCATTTAAACCATGCCGATTTTCTGTCGATACCCATCCCATACATGATGTCGCGTCGTCCGTCGCGGGAAGTATGCACTAGGCCTTAGAATGCTCACGCCGTTGGAAGCGTCAGAAACAAGTTGGATTGACCGTATCCGTGCGATCCCACTCCAACAAAACGTCAAAACTCCGCTCAGGTTTTTTCAAGCCCCGCCTCTCACCAACACCCTCGAATTGATTGCTCAAATACGGTTATTTCGGCTCGTTTTCTGTAGATTACAACGGCGTAAGCGTATCGATACAGTCCGTACGAATTCGCTGGTTTGGAGAGTTCGAACAAGCGTGCGTGCCGCGGTAAAACTCGTCACCTCCAATCCAGAAGGGGAACAACCTGTTATTTCTCTATTCAGATAAGTTTTCGGCTCCCTTAATAACTTTTCAACACCAACAGCGACGGGCCTTCGTCTAATGCCATAAAATTGATGAGATTTTGAGAGCGTGTACTTTGCTTATCTGGGTCAAATTCCGGTCCGCAATTGCGTCTCGACACGCTTTGCGGCCGCGCGCTTCCGAGTCGGAAGAGTTTCCAGCGCCGCAGCCGCCGATCTGTTGACTCTAGGTGGGTTTTAGAAACTGAAAACTAAACAAAATTGAAGAAAACTGTATAAAAAACCATATCGAGTCGGCTTTGGAGCTGGAAACACGATTGACTCGAGCGCGTGCGGCCGCGAAGCGTGTCGAGACGCAATTGCGGACTGGAATTTGGCCCAGATAAGCACAGTAACTGCTGTGAAAGCGATGTTCATGATAAAAGCGGATTCTCGGAAAAATTCGCTTGAAAAAAACTAGAAAAATCGAGAAAAAACGGGTATCGCCCACCAACAAGTTGTCGGCCTCAATATGGACAAGACGCAAGACTTCTTTTATAATCTATGTTATTCTATTTGTTGATTGCCTAGCTTTATCATGTTGACTGATTCGGTGCGATGGATGCGAATGCTGCGAAAAAACAGGGCCGAGAGAACTCGTTCACAAACTTCTCACCGTTCAAATTCACATTTTTCGAGGGACAATGCCTCCGTTCGTAGCGGGTCATGGACGATTCCGGAGGCATCTGTGTGATACACGCGAATTTCTATAAAGTACAGGCGAACAAACCCGGAAGCGGTCCTGAGGTTGGACTGTGCCTCCAAGCATACTATAGGTTGCACTATAAACGATGGCAAGGTTGAATTTTTTTCCGGAAATTGGAGAAAAAAACACCGGAAATGTTGAGAAACGGCAAGTTTTCCCCCCTCACTACACATTGTAGATACACCTAAAGTCTTTGTCATGAATACACGCTGGAATAACAAAAAAAGAGTGAAAATCACAAAAAACTGGGAATGACAGAGGAAAAATCTTTTTTTTTCTTGTCATTCCTGCCTGTATTTATCTATGGTAAAGAATTAGAGGCAGTGTTCACGATAAGTATCATATTCGGGGTTGACTCGAAAATAGGGTTGCTTGGTTGTGAGCTAAGGAGCAGTGAAGAAAAGCGCTCAGAATAAGCTAAATAACGATTTCGCACGCAACTACAGAGTCAGGGCGCGAACGAGCATACGCGCCCTGCTTGTTTCATCAAGCACGCGCTAATGGCGAAAAGTGCGCGAATCGATCAGACTGGACGTTGCGAAATTGTTTGGCACCTTTCCATCGAAAACAACCGCGGCGCCACAAGCTCGTCAGAAAGGGAGGCGGGGCGGGCTGAGCAGGCGTACCGGGCTAGCGAAATCTTCACTCCGCGGATGTTTTTTCATCGATTTCTGGCCCGTTTTCGCTGCTTTCCTTGACCCTATACCCTCCAGCATCTGCCAGTGTAGTGATTCACACTGAAAACTCACAAACGAGATTCATCGTGAATACTTCCTTAGTGTATATTGAGAATGTTTGCGAGTGGTTTCTCAACGTTTTTCAACGTTACTGACGCTTCTTCTCAAGAATACAGGGGAAAATGGATACAACATAGCAGTCGACAACCTACAGTATGCTTAGTGAAAATACGCAACCGCACATACGCATTTTCCCGTTGCCGTGGACAGTGTGTACTTTCAGTCAAGTACGGGAGAAACTCAAAATTCCTATCAGGAAGGGCACTATGCATTCAATTTCCATTACCAATGAAGGACTTCGCCTATTCATCCCTTGGGACAGTTTTTCAAACGTTTATGTACGGAAGCTGCGGGCAGAGTTCAAGGAGTCATCAAGCCGCCGAGAAACTCAAAGATTGCCAGCTACTGGTCCGAGGATCACCCCTGATTCTCAATGAGGCGTCGGCGTTTTCGACAATATTCATGGCTTACTCTTAGGCGGCTCCAAGGTCTCGATTTACATACGTTTAGGTAACCACGAATACAAGCCAAAGCTCTGTACAGGATAAACTCGCGAAAACCCTTCACACACCAACTATATTCTCGAAGATGTCTTTCGCAGTTTTGTAAGAATCCGCTTGTAGTTCTCCTTGCGTTTGAGCGCTACTGAGCAGAGTGCGACGAAACTTCTCCATAACTGGAATGGAGAAATTCAGTTCCTCAAAATTATTTGAACTTCGAAGGAAATATTACATACGGAACTCTCACATTCTTTGATCCGTTGGTGAAGTCTCGGATGTAAATAGCTGGCCGTTGTCTGCTTCCGTTTCAGATTTTTGCATCTCATCAGACGTTTCACTGTTTCATCATTGCGTAAGTCGATTTCCAACAAAACCGTATCGGAGTATGAGAACGCCTCCCGAACTCGGTCGGAAACTGAAAACTCAATTTTTGATAAAAAGTTTCTTCAGGTGACAAAAATCGCCGGTGAGCACGAACAAATTCATGCGTCTGTTTAGAAGATGAATAATGGAGTACTTCGGGTCATTCCCCGGGCCCAACTCGAACCGCGGGGTAGTCGTTGTCCAGTCCGCTATTGGTGCGCGAGCTGCCCGGTATTGCAGATTGAGCGGACTTTTACGAGCTGTTGTGTTCAATTGATAAATTTGGCGTTTTTTGGGCACTAAATTTGACACATCTGAGAATGAAAACGTTGCTGAAACCTTGATCCATGTAGGTATTTTCCCTAAAAATGGAAGGTGATAAGAGTTTAACGTTTTTTTTTTCGAGGTCAGACGGTAACACCGGGCGGATCGAGGGCCAACGACAGGCTCAATAACCCTCTTCGATGAAGTTTGGACAAAAGAATTCCGGCCAATAGAGTCCACAAAGAGAAACTGTTCCATACCGACCAGTTCACATCGACCCGCTATCGGCCCGGCAAGCCATCCATTGACCGCGATCAGACCGGTTAGGCAGCGAGCGCCATCAGTTCGCCCGACGCCGCCAGTTGGAAAGGCTCTCTTTTCTCCTCCGTTTCAACATAGGCAAGCAAAGTATGGTAGGATTTACGGGAAGTTGCACATTACGAGCAAAAGTAGAACTGGCCGGATGAATGCAATGTGTATGAAACACATTGTAATGCATACAACTGCCACTGCTCAAGCGAAACCGGATGTATTCCATCTAATTTTATTCATATTGATCTCCAAATCATCGCTTACCGTGCTTGTATAAGTAACTTTTATTGAAATAGACTATGTACAATACCTGTCGTATCTTTTTCGTTTCGGGTGAAAAAGACGCGAAAATGCGTTTTTGTTAACTTTCCTCATAACTCTGTTCAAAGAAGTCCATTTGAGAAACTGGGAAGATATTTGAAATCAGCATTGAGAGCTCTTTCTTCTTTGCTTCCACATGTCTTGCTCTGCAAGAAAGCATATAGGCGTGACACAATCAATTGAGTGCGCGAAACGCGAAGGCGGAGCTGGGGTTGGAGTGTATTCCAGTGAGACACTCTGGAAGTATTTATTTAAATTTTCACCAACTTCAAATGTGTCAAGTCGAAACAGCGTTTTTTTGCCGGATCGACGCCCCTGCAGATACAATCATCGTCCTTCGCTCGGGCGCAAAACCTCCGTGATCCAACTGCGCTCAATATGGACTCCTTTAAAACGGAAACTTCAGGTCTGAAGGCATTTCCGGCCTAACGGCGTCTCGGCGAATTCGGCTCAAAACGACCCCTAATCACAGACTTCCCAATCTCGACTCGAACGGGACGAATCGGGCTGACAGAGGCTCGTTTAATAACCGTTTTTTGTGATCCTCTTCTGAATAAGCACTGCAGCATCCCGAACAGGGGAACTCGATTTTTTCCCACTCTGAAGATGTGTAAAGTCTGTTCCCGTTTCAAACTCGAGTTTTCCGGATTGGGCTGCTGCAATGCTTGATTAGAGTAAGGATCGCAGAAAAAAAAGGTTACTGACCAAGTTTCAGGTCGATAGGTCCCGTTTGAGCTGAGAACGGGCCGTCGGTGACTCAGATCGCTCTCAGCCAAAATCACCGGAATGCCACTGATCTAAGAGTGACTCCAGTCTGGTTAATGCTACTTGGAAGGAGTACTCAGATTATAGACGTAGTTGTGACCTCGGACCTTTTGCGCACGAGCGAAAGACCATTATTGTGTCTACCGGGGCGTCGAACCAATGGAAAAAACACTGTTGTGACTTGACACATCTGAGGGTATTGGAAAACCAGCAAAATACTATGGTTATCAAGCCACATTATGGTCCGCATTTGCGGACTACGACTCCTGCATCACGCAACACGATGGCAATCGTACTGGGAGAAAGCTAAATTGTGTCGGGACCACGTGGTAGCAGCACCATTATCATCAGGTCGCGCAATGCAACAGCCGTTGTCCGCAAATGCGGACCGGAATTCGGCTCCGATAACCATAGTACATTTAGAATGACTCGAACGCTAACGTCGGACAGGGAACGAAATTCTCACGCCGTAAAATAGCATGTTTTTGTGTGTCGATTGCGTCCAACACTACTCACTCTACGACATCATGGAAAAATTTACAACAATGTTTTTTAATTTGCTTTTACACACCGAAACTCAGCCTAAATTGGAAATGCGTTGTCATTTTAATCTCCTTATACGTACATTATCATATGACCTAAGTTTTCTTCTGAAATAAAACGAGGAAGTCTAGGAATGAATTCTCCGATTTAGCGAAAATTTCCATGATGTCGTAGAATGAGTAGTGTTGGACGCAATCGACACATCAAAACACGCTATTTTACGACATGAGAATCTCGTTCCCTGTCCGATGTTAGCGTTTGAAATTTAGAATGTCTTACTAGATTATTTACAATGGTGACATGAACACATTCGGTCTTCCGACCCCAACTCCGCCCTCGCGTTTCGCGCACTCGGTTGAATGTGTTACGCCCATATGCTTTGTTGCCGAGTAAGACATGTGAGAGTTCACGAGAAAGTGCTCTCAATGTTAATTCCAAACTTCTCCTCAGATTCTCATATAGACCCCATTGAACACAATTATAAGAAAAGGGCACAAAAAACGCGATTTTGCGTCTTCCTCGACAAAACGCAAAGGATATGACCAGTACTCTCCTTCTTCTTTAGCGTTTGTACCGCTTAGATATGACCAGTATTGTTCAAGTAAAACTGCTTAACGCAATAAAAAACAACAGAATTTAGAAGACCTAAAATAAAAGTTTTCCAATGTCCTCTCCTCTCAAATTTGGTCCTTATCGGGCTCACTGGACTTTGGAAGACTAGCAAAAAGTGCGTATTTCCTGCGCTTGCCCTGAATTTGCACCACTTCCTGCCTAGCTAGAACATGGAGAGATTCAACTTTCGTCGCAAATCTGGAGGCTGTGTTCATACGTGTGTGGCTCACTTTAGTGTCAAAGCTCTGTCAACTATGCAGGAGGGGGGGGGGGGCTAAATGCACATTTTTGAGTAGGCATTCGCACCTCTCGAGGCGGCTTTGTTCTACGAAGCTAATTTAGCGTGAAGCTGGGTGGAACCGATTCAACACCTAGCAGCCACGCTTCAGCCGACTATTTCATTCCAGTTCACCTGCCTCAAAATTGGTGAATTTTCATAGTGGCGCAAACCTTGCCATAGAAGCTGGAACTTCAAGTGGACTAAACACCAAAATCAACAACAGTTAACTACATATTCATTTCATGTAAACAGTGAGATTTCGCGGCGATTACCACCTGCTGCTATAATAACAGTGATGTCAGATCGACGACTACGTCGGCCATCTGTGATTTCTAAGAAGACGTAAAACGACCATTCATGAGGCTGACAACAGCTGGCAAGTGGAAAAAACTGAGGTAATTTGATTGAAGTTAACTGGCAGCAATTATTATAGCGCCTGAGTCGGTTCAGACACAGAAACACAATCGTAGCGTCAAGCGAAGAGATTGAAATCAGTTGGTTCAATTAGTGCTGGACGTTTGCGCCCAAAATGGCTGCCTTTGGGTGGCTGCCTTTACCACTACGGCTAACAAGAGAACCACATTAAGTCATAGTGACCATTCCGAATGAAATGTAGTTCTCTAGAATCATTTTCGGACGAAAAGACCGAATATGCCCATCGCAGCTGCCTAGACCCACTCTGAAAAAATTTATGAGCATTTTTGAAGCTTCGCGGCATGGAATTTTTAGGGTGTTTAGAAACTTTTTTTTCGGATTTTGCTAACAAACTTGTA
The DNA here is from genome assembly GCA_029168955.1 of Aplectana chamaeleonis. Lineage (NCBI taxonomy): Eukaryota > Metazoa > Nematoda > Chromadorea > Rhabditida > Cosmocercidae > Aplectana > Aplectana chamaeleonis. Next base: position 383,506 of record JAPDOI010000562.1, read on the forward strand.
TGCAGGGGTAATCTGGGGTGCTGAACACGAATCTGTGGTTTGCTTGCCGAAATTTTAAGGTTTACTGTAGGTTACGGTAGATAACATGTCATTTTGGATACAAAACTCACCTTAGTATTCCGATAATCGACAAATGGACATCGAATTCGTATTCAGCACCCCAAATAACCCCCAAATGAAATTTTGAGACAAATCTGAGACTTTGACCAAACCATATTCGTGTTCAGCACTCCAATTAACCCCCAGAGAGATACTTCGAGCATAATCTATAGAAGCACTCCGAAAATCGTCAAAAGTCGCCATTTGCCATCAAATTCTCCCCCGATGGGAATCTGTGAACGAATACAGCCGAAAACTTCAGAAAAACGATAAATGAACCTCAGACTCGTGATCAGCACCCCAAATAACCCCACAAAGCAAATCTTAAGTCAAATCTGGAATATTTTTCGAAAACGCTTCGAGAGCCCCCTAATTGGTCAAATAAACGCCTAACCGAAAATCCGTAAAAGTCCAAAACGCTGTTAGTCTGCGCAAAGTTTGACAAATATTCCTTCAACCAAACTTTGCTTAGCGGGGTAGTTTTTGGCGCTAAACACGATTATGTGGTCCGTTTCCGGATTATCGTGAAAAATTATGCGCTTTTTGGAGGGTACAATAGGTACGAGAATCAGAGAAAAAACGCCTATAACTTCTTTCAGAGTGGGTCTAGGCAGCTGCGATGGGCATATTCGGACTTTTCATCCGAAAATGGTTCTAAGAAGACATTTCATTTGAGACATTTCATCTCGAATGGTCACTATGATTTATTGTGGTCCCCTTGTAAGCAAGCATAAGCCTGGCTTTGGGCAACCGCAGCCACTGATTCGATGAAGATTTTCTTTGCTCTTTTTTTCCTTTTCAGGCCTTTTGAAGAATCAAAGTACATAAGTCATTTTTCGAAGAAACAACTAGACTGGTTCTCACGCAGGGATGAACAAAATTTTGAATTCTCGGTTCTTGATGGATTCCGACATTTCAATTTCCTAGTTCTGAAAAAGCCTCAGAATACGAAACAAAATGGGATATTTGTATCTATGAAGCAACAACGTTCGTACTAGGAAGTGACCAGACCTGTTCGCTAGAACTACGCATGTAGCCGTGTTTTTCTGATCGACCACCTTCCGGGTACTTGCAAAAATTATATTTCATCTGCCCGAGTGATTATAAAATGTTTTTTTTATAAAATAATTCAGAAAAAAATTGGCAAAAAATCTTCCCAAAGGGAACATTTAGGGCGCTGAACACGAATATGAGACACTTTTTCAATATTTCGAACGATAAATACAGTTCACGGCTGATAACTTTTATTTTACTTACAGATATCGCAACTAACTTTTTTCTTTTACGATTACTCGGGCACCTAGGATAGGGTATTTATGACTATCCGGGCGGTAGTCGATCAGAGAAACCTGGTTTCACGGGTATGTAGTTCTAGCTGCCAGGTCTGTTCATTCCCTTGTAAGCACACTATTTCTGATTCCCCTTTTGTTAATGGTTTTGGCGCTCCGGTTCCCAACTTCTAGAACGGGTCATCCTGCTTTCTGACTAGGGACTGATCCCAGCACAAACTGCGAATTCGAAAAATGGTCTGTTGAGTGTTGTGGGAAGGGTAAAAAGAAACCATTAGAAGTTCGGTAAATTTCCTCAATTCACATGGGTAGGGTCAGAACTGCAAAAAAAAATGTAATTTTTAAATTTCAGAAATTCGAACCAGAGTCAAGCGGTTACTGTCTCGGAGGACAACGAAGATGACTTAAAATTTTTGACTACTCGGAAATTCGGGGGGGGGGCTAAAAATTTCGGGCCAAAAAAGAAAACAATTCTCAATTTCCGTCGTTAGGTTACTGTTGATTGAAGAAAATGCATTGTGGCACTGATTACGAAAAAATTGAATAAAAGTTCCAAAAAATGATTTGTAAAGTTAAAGACTTAATTTTCGAAAAAATGGGAGATGTAAAAATTTTCAATATGTTTTAAATATTTTGAGTAAAAATTTTCGACATGTTTAAGATGTTTTGGGTAAAAATTTTCGACATGTTTTGAATATTTTGGTCACTAAGGATCAAGGTCACGCATCCTTGTCGAGGTCCGGCACAACGGTCTGCCTGACACGGATTCGAAGGAATCCCGCCCAACGAATATAAGATCCATTTTCAGTTCCTTAGAAGATCACTGTAAGTTACAGTAGGAAAAGCTTCATATGTTTACACTGACCTACCGCGATCTTTCAAAAAACTGAAAGTGGACCTTACATACATATATGTGGTAGGGTTCAGCGACACAAATTATATCTATATTTAGGAGTAAAATTTGTTTTCGTCGGTCGCGTGCGCGTGCGAGCGTATGCTGTGTCTTTTCTCCCTCAGACTTTTTCGCTGTCTCTCTCCTCGCTTGACGCATGCACGCGGAGGTATGTATATGAAACAATCGAAGAATCCTGTTTTCTGGATTACGGTAAGGCAGATAGTGCGTTACGTACGCGATTTGCGTACGTTGCGCGCGCGTCAGAGACGCAGAGTAAGCGCTGCTTCCTTGGACTTTTCATTGACTGACTCGATCTGTGTAGAGTATAATCTACTTAGGTGTCGGACACAATGTGATTGAACCGTAAAATCCAGCGATCAAATAACAAAATATTATATTTACCGCGGTCCCAGACTTCCGTATACGGTACATGAATGGTCCCGAATAGAAATCCTCGTGATGTTCGATCAGGGCTCGTCACTGACCAGAGGAAGGTGCTGCGTTTGCTCTGAATATATGGTTTTTAGTACACAAACACAGACAAAAGCCTCTGCATGAGGCTTACATCAGAATCACACTCGTCACATTTACAGAACTTGACCGTAACCAGTATCAAGAATAAAATGTGTAAATGGCTCCTCATCGAATTCGATTCGTCGTCATAATCAGAGTCCGACTTCGATGAAGACGGACGGACAGGTAGGAATTACAGTACACTTACAGTAGGCGATTACTGTGTAGTAAGGAAGGGGCTAGGGGATAGGTGGACGATGTTGATACAGTTGAGTGGATGTGATTGTAAGCGATTGTGTATGTATTGAGTTTGTCAACAGGGTCAGAGAGGATTAAGTGGTTGGCGAATTGTTATAACAAGGCGAGAATGGCGACTAGCGCAAATAGCAGTCGCTGATGGCGATGGGCGGAGACGGGCTCCACGATGAGTTCGGTGGCTGACTGCTGACCACTGACGAGAAATGTCGAATAGTGAGACTGAGCTGCTGCGGTTACAGTAGTACACATGATGACTGGGTGATGACCGCCGCATCTTCAACTGGGTAGCCATCAAAAGTGGTGGATAGATATCTGACAAGGGAAGCGTACAAAGCGTTGGTGGGACCTGCGAAAACGACTAGTATCGTTAGTATCTCTTGTGACTGAATAGTAAAAATGCGCCGTATCCCGCCGCTAGCAGCTGATCCCAAAAAGTTATGAGCGTTTTTGAAGTCTCGCGAATAGGTACAGTTGACCGCAATTTGCAAAGGACATGGTGCGGTTGCGGACTCGCACTAGAACTACGGTAGAATCTGGCACTCTGCTAGATTCCGCTATCGATCGGCGCCACAGCTGATATTCTCGTGAGCAGAGAGACGACGGTTGGTGCCGATCGATGACGAAATCTGGCAAAGTGAAGAATTCTACCGTAGTTTTAGTGCGAGTCCGCAACCGCACCATGTCCTTTTATCATTGCGGTCACTTGTAAGGGCACCCATTAGAATCTTTTTGGGATGTTTTGAAAAAAAAGTTCCGATTTTGCTTAAAACCTGTATGTAGGCACCATATAATGTGCTGAAAACGATTTTGGGGTCTGTTTGTCAAAATTCTGAGGCTTACTGCAGGGTAAAGGCATCGTACGCGCAGAAAACCGTATATTATTTTCCATGTTTTTGTGTAGCTTGGCCTCTCTAGCGAACGAAAATGTCGAAGAGGCCCATAAAAAATCTTCATGTGTGAAGGAAGGTCAATCGGAACACATTGTAAATACGAATTGAGATTTCGCTCCAAAATCCTTTTTAAAGTTTTCTGCTTTTGAAGGCCTCGTCACTGTCATTTTCGTAGTTTTTCTGCATGTGGAGTTCGTGCCGTAACTATTCTTCATGTTGTCTTACGGTCGCACCGACATTCTAGGAAAAAGTGCTAGATGACTGGTGAGAAGTGGTGGCGGGTCTTCATCTTTGACCGAATTCCAACCTCATTGCCCAACGTTTTCGACGCGCCAAAATTTACCAGTGTGGTCTACAGGGCTCAGTCATGAAATTGAGCCTGAAAAACGAAAATTGATTTTCAGTGCGAACGATGCCTTTAAAGGCAGTGGTCACGATGAAAAACGTTATCGAAAAAATTACAAAAATCAGCTTAGATCAAACACAGCTGAAAAACTATGAAGGTAGCGAGGTTGAAAAAGAGCTAGAAATAGAGATTCTAAGGCCCAAAAATGCCAGTTCGTGCACACGTGCACAGCGATGACGAAAAGATCGCCGTCTCATGCCGAGCAGTCAAAAATCATCGACATTCAGAGGGAAGAAATAAATGCTAATTTACCTAATAAAAGCAGTTGAGCAATGAAAAAGCACTCCAGTCAATGTTTTTGATTAGATGTGACATAAATCCGAAGGTTCATTGATTGAAATTCATTTTCAAGGCAGCTGATGTTCTTGATATAAGAGGTCATCGATGCCGATGATGTTAGTGGGCTCGTCCACCATCAAAAGACAAGAAAGTTAAGGCTTTAAATTTGGCCCAAAACAGCGGTTTTTCGCGATTTTTTCTTATAGATCCTACTACTCGAGACCCAGAAAAGGGTTTAGAGGGAAAAAGACGACAAACATATTTGATCGCGACCACTGCCTTTAAGGTAGGCAATATGCCCTTTAGGGGGCAAAACCTACCTTAATAGTTTGAAAATCGGCAAATAGACATCAAATTCGTATTCACCACCCCGAGTAACCCTCGCATACAAATTTTGAGTCAAATCTGAGACTTTGCTCAAACTACCGTATACCCACCAGTGTTCACAAAAAAAGTTTCACTTTTTTGGCTAAACATAAAGCTTTGGGTCCTTTAAGAAGATTGAGAACGGAAGTGCGACGAAAAACGGCCGGTAAGTGGGTGAAAATCTCGTGGGCCAGCCAAACCATTGGGCCACTCCGCCCACGTCCTATAACAGTTGCCCTGAATTCGTTGTTAGATGAGCGATGGTTTCCAATCAGAAGTCCCCTTCTTCCCTTCATTCTCAACTTCTCCCTTTACTCAGGTTAGCTCGCACATATCGACCACAAAAACGGGCATTACAAGCCCCGGACAACTCGTCCACAATGCTTCCCTTGCTGAATTTCGAGGGGCCATAACTCCGTTTCCAGGGGGTCTTGTACGATTCCAGAGACATCATCGAAATCAGCATGGTACCGTTTTCAAGATAGGCGAAAAACAGAAAAACGATTTTTTTCGTGAACACTGCCTTTAAACACATAAAATTGCCCACGGAAAATGATTTTGAGACCTATCTATCGAAGAAATCCGGAAATCTCGAAAGTGGCGTTTTGCCCTCAAGATTTTTCCCAGCTGGGATGTTTTGAACGAATTATTTAGAAAACTTCGAAAAATCGACAAATAAACTTCAGATTCGTGATCAGCGTCTCAAAAAACCCCCTGGGAGAATTTCAAGTCGAATCTGGAGCATTTTTCTAAGACGCTTCCAGAGCCCTCTAATCGGTATAAATAATCGCCCAACTTAAAATTAGTACAAGTCTAAAACGCTGTCAATCTGGGCAAGGTATGGAGAATAAGCCTCCACCCAAACTTTGCGCAAGGAGTATTTTTAAGCGCTGAACACTTTTGTGAAGTCTGTTTCCAGATTTTCTAAAGACTAATGCGCTTTTTGGAAGGTACAAAAAACACAAAAAACGACTTTTTCAAGCTCGTAACTTCTTGGAACCTGCAGCTCGGAGCTGGATACTGCGCATTTTTACTATTGAGCCACAAGAGATGCTAACAATACTAGTCATTTCGGCAGATCCGAACTACGCTTTGTATACTTCCCTCGTGAGTGAACTTTGAAATAGAGCTCGCCTGTCGTCTCAAGAGCATTTCAATATAACGTGACAGCATACTTGAGCAAATTGAAACCTTTTTCGAATTGAGGACTTTTCAAATAAATCGAATATTGCACTTTTTTCGAATAATCGACTTTCTTATTGTACCGAAAATCACGTTTTTTTCAATGACCGGCCTTTTTGAGCGAGTCGAGAGTTACACTTTTTTGAACCATCGATATTCGAATAAAAAGTCAACTCTCTCAATTAACTCGAAATTCGTCGCTCCTTCGATTCAGCGATTTGAACGGCACACTATACTTGTTATCCGAAGGTAATTCCTCGGATAATGGATCGATTCGGAGAATGTCATTTTAAATGTACCGGATATTGGTTCGATTCAGATGATTCGTTTTTTTCAAATTTTCGGATATTAGATCGATTCAGATAAAGTCATTTTCCCAATGATTCGGATACGGATATCCGTCGGATAATTTCGGATAAATTTCGGATATTACCGGAACAAATCCCAGGCAACACACACACATACATACATACATACATACACACATACACACACACACACATACACACACATACACACATACACACACACATACACACACACATACTCACACACACACACACACACACACACACACACACACACACACACACACACACACACACACACACACACACACACACACACACACACACTCACACACACACACATACACACACACACACACACACACACACACACACACACACACACACATACACACACACACACACACACACACACACACACACACACACACACACACACACACACACACACACACACAATGAGTAGAATAGTAGCTACAGAAATGGACATATACGTAAATTACACGTCACTGACTCACTCACTCACTCGTCCCGTTAGCTAGCGTCTGGCGGAGCGGGATGCCCTCTCAACCAATACACTGCTGTAGGTGCCATAGGAGCTCGTGCGGCCTGAACGATACGCTTCCATTCAGTACGGTTTGCAGCAATAAGTTTAGCGTTAGGAACACTGCACCGTTGGGTCTTCTATATGCTTGAGCCACGTCTTCTTCGGGGCCGTTCTCTGGATCTTCCACGATGGCGGGCGCTTTCGCCACAGCATACTGTACGGGAGCCGGCCAGCATCCATTCGACATACATGTCCAAACCACCGTAATCTTCTTGTCTTCAGTTGCTCTTCAACCAGCGGTTGATCCATACACCTTCTTCTTATGTTATCGTTGCAAATACGGTCACGAATCGTAATCCCAAGAATATGTCGCAGGCACCGCAATTGGAAGACTTCCAGCTTGACAAGGTCTGGCTTCAGTAGAGTCCATGTTTCCGAACCATACAGTAGAATCGGAATTATTAGCGCTCGAAACAATCGCATTTTAGTCTCCAGTGAAACATTGTTTTTCTTCCACAGACACCAACCTAAGCGATGCAAACGCACCTTTGTGATGCCTGCCCTGATCCTGCTGCGCATACCTCTGCTGTGGCTGCCGCGCGACTTTCCGCTCTTGCAACGACAGATCGATCCTAGGTACTTGAACTCCCTTGACCTGCTGAAGTTCCGCGCCTTCGAAGTGCAGCAGTTGCCAGACGAGTTTCCATCCGATGTCATCACTTTGTCTTTGTCTCTCCTGATTTATTCGTAGGCCGTAAAAGCTTCGCAACATGCGCCACTCTATTCTATCAGGTAATGCCGTTGCATCCTCATCGGTATCCGCAAACCACTGCACTGTCATCCGCAAACATCAGATCCGAGACGTATCCATTAGTGCTATACTGAACACCTCTTCTGTTCTCAAAGACCTCCCTCATAATAGCGTCGATTTGACAGCGTATTGAAAGATAGCTAAACGGCGATATAACATCACCTTGGCGAACTCCAGCTTTAACCTTAAACTTCTTCCGACAGCTTATCTCCACCGCGAACCGAGCTGGAAAAGAAGCCTTCATACTGTTTTCTGGAGCAGGTTAACTATCTTGTCTGGTATATGTTCGCTATCAAGTGCTCTCCCATAGCGCAGGCCAATGAACACAGTCGTGGAATGCAGACTTGAAATCAATGAAAGTGATGACCAATTCGCTTCCCCAGTGCGGATCCTCTCTTCCATAAAGTTGTCGAAGAGCAAAAACTTGATCACCTGAAGCTTCTCTCCACTGGCCGGAACCCTGCTTGTTCTTCACGACCGAGTCTGTTCTCGATGACGTTGAAGCCTGTTCTGGATAATCCTCATGAAGACGCTTGCCTACGATTGACAGCAGACTGATCCCCTCGGTAATTTTGCAGTCCCTGGCGTCGCCCTTCTTTGTGGATGCGGTGCATAATCATGGCAACGTTTCCAAGTAGCGGGTATGTTCTCGGACCGCCAGATGAGAGTTATTAGACGATGAAGCTGGAAGTAGCAACACGTTTCCACACTCCGCTTTGATGGCCTCAGCAGCTTAACAATGTCAACGCCTGATGCCCTGCCGTTCTTCAGCGATCTGATAGCAGTCTTCAGTTTCCTCCACAGTGGGCTGTGAGCCGAGATCAAGAATCTTCTGGCGCATCGATTGACGGTGGCCTCGGCAAGCGACCAGGTCCCTGTGGCGCTTCATGACTGTCAGAGGAGTTCACTGAAGAACTGTCTCGCCAGCGACGAAGACAGCTCTTCCACAGAGCGCAACAGAAGCGATCCATCTGCATTCCCTAATTTTTATCGCTAACGCGTTTCGTCTTCTTTCCTAGCCGCTTGAGTGTCCGATTCAGAGCGTGCGATAGCGTCGCCCATGCCTGTTAGCGGACTCCTCCAAATCATCAGCCACTTTTATTTCCAGTACGAGCTCCCTTTCCGCTTTCAGCCTGCAACGAAGTTCTTCTTTGCTGAGTTACCGGAGTTATCAATCAATATCAGTCAGTTTTTGCTCGCTTCCCTCTCTTCGATGAGTAGCAAGGATTCGTCTGTTATCCACGGCTGGATCCGCCAGCGAGTTATAGGGCAAAGTGGTTTTGCGGTACATTCCAAGATGGCGTCTGGGCTACTTGCCGCTCCTGCTCGATCCCACTTTGATGCATTGTCCGGACAATGATGCGAAGCGGGTTTGACAGTGCCACTTGGAACAACTCCCCTTCGTCTCGGGTACCAAGTGAGGTGTGTCCAGAGTCGAGTTTATGTTTAGGAGGTTTACCAATTCGCGTAGTCCGTTGTAGGCGGAGCTGCCACAACTGCTACGAAGAAGGTAAGTGATCTGTACCTACAATCTGGACCTCTCATAGCACGGACGTCTTTTTCAGCGATGACCTAAAACGTGGGAACTCATCAGGAACATAGTCCAACGTGGCTACGTCTCGTCCATAGGAGGGATTTCTCCAGAGTCGGTTGGTGCTTTCACTGCGGTTGCTGGAAGTGACTGTTCTTGACAATGAGTCCAATAAACGCCGTGCAAGAATAGAGAGCAGACGGCAGACCATTTTTCATTCATCTCGCCAACGCCGAATTACAATGAGTGAGGAAACAAACGTGAGGTCAAAATAGTTGATATAAAAAAATGAACCGGCTTACTACATTCGCCAACCTAAATGAACCGATTTTATCCCATTTATCCGATTTTTACTCGATTTCATCCGATTTTATCCGGTTTTATCTGGTTTTATCCGGTTTTGATCCGATTTTATCCGATTTTTACGCAAATTTTCATCCGTTTTATCCACGGTTTGTGTCCGATTTTTATCCGTTTTATCCGTTTTTATCCGATTTTTATCCAAATTCTGCTTGACCCTTCGGATAATATGGTTTTGATTCAGATAATGCCGATTTTAAAATTCCCGGATATTGGTTCGATTCAGATAATGCGTGTTTTCAAATTTTCGGATATCGGATTATCCGAATCTCGGATATCCGGCCCGATATCCGAAATGGAGTGATTTGGATACTAAGTATACGGCACACGAAGACATGAGAGCGTAAAAAAGTCCGACGCTTTTGCAACAGCTCCCAAAATAAGGAATGACCAGATCTGGTTGGCAGAATTATGTTACCATGTAAGCATATTCTCCTATGCGAGTACATTCAGGGTTCACGTAAAAACACTATTTCAGCTAGCCAAGTGGTAGTTCAAAGGCATTTTGTGAGCTGAAAATCACTTCCGACTTTTTTTGTACCACCAAAGAATTCGGGATAGTCGAAATCACCCACGAACCTTGAGGCTCTGAAAACGCGCCCGGTAAACGGTATGGCCACCTGGTATTGTTCCTCGGGACAATAATTGGGGAAGTAGACCTGAAGAGAAAAAGTCTGGGGGTAAAGGCAGCAGACACACTCAAAAGTGGTACCGATTTATGACATAAATCGAAGGTTTAAGGGCAGCGTTCACGATAAATCTCGTTCTCGAGGTCTCGGTGTGAAACAGTAAGTTGGCAGGTGCTGTAGAGGATAGGGTCGAAGAAAGCAACGAAAACTGGCCAGAAATAAATACAAACGGCTTTGAAAGGTCTCCCGGTGCGCCTACCTATCCCGGTCCGCCCCCCCCCCCAATCGGACGAGCTTGTGGCGCCGCAATAACGTTTCTGATGGTAAATTGCCAAGCAACTCTGCCGCAGTTAGCATTATCGGGATTCGCGCAGATTTCGCGATTAGCGCGCGCTTAAAATGTCCGAAATCATGAGCCCATGATTCTCGTCCACGCCCTGAATTTAGAA